>OX940974.1:53457437-54028478 GCA_954871275.1 Leptopterna dolabrata | reverse complement strand
GCATCTGACTAACTATTCATGGCAATTGCTGTTATTATGCTAATATTTAAATTCTGTTTATTTACAATCCTAACTCACATATTGGTCAATTGTAACTGAAACTACAAAAAAAGTGATGCAGCGTAAAATTACAAGTTAAACAATGTTCGGTTTTTAGGGATATTCAAGGCATGGATGTGTACCTAGGTACTACCTACCTCTGGGTATGCGCACATATTTATTTTATTTTTTTAAATGAAAGTAGAGTCCATCCTGGGAATTTTGCACGAACCTCACTGCCCTAAGATAAGTAGTTCTTTTTCTATGATTTTTCCAGTAATTCTGGCGTCACTGTACACCTTTCGCCTGGGCGGGACCCCCATGCCAACTGCGACGTCAGAATTACTGGAAACTTCGAAAAATCATACAAAAACTACTACTCATCATATGACAGTGCGGTTGGTGTCAAAGTTCTCAGAATGGAATCTATTTTCGTTAAAAAATAATATAAACAGCTTTTGTGACCCATGCGCACCCCATTGTTTTTCTCATTCAATCGGGTCTTAACGTGTAACGTTACTTCGACATCCGTCGGATCTTTGTTTTCACGTGTTTCAATTCAAAGCAAGCATAAACGGTATAAAATTCATTAATTCGGCCCACCTGTGTCGACGGAGGCAGCGAACGCAACGGCGCACGCAAGAGACGCGAGGACACAAACGCGGACCAACATCTCTCACCAGAACTTCGAACACTTGATGGCACCCGGTTTCTCTTATATACTCTGCCCTCTCCACCTCAGCTCATATCTTGTTCCTTGTTTACCTACCTTCTGCTAACAGCGCTGGGTACTCTTGCAAACAGTCCCGATTCTTTTAACATCTCTGTCCACCCTGGACCACCTTTAGCCGCCAGGAACCTTGCGTCACAAGCCAAGACCCGTCCTTCTGCATAAATATAATTAACAAAATAAAAGTATGTACAAAAAAACTCATTTAATGATTAAATACTCGAATGGTGGAAATGATTACCCTGTATTATGTTAGTAATACGCAGTAAGATATGATAGGACCAAGTGTACATGGGCCCTTTTCAACTTCCTTCCACAGCTATATGGTCAGATTTGGGACCTTAGCCCCCGGTATATTTCACTGGAGACGTGAAACTGATCAGCATGGAAATTTCTCTCCCCCCCCCCCCCCCCCCCTCCCTCACCAGTGAGCCAGCGTTAACATCATGTCGCCAGTAATTCAGTTCAAGGAATGCAGTTGCTCCCAAGGTCACTAATTTTCTCTATGAGTTTTGAACAGAATATAGTGCAATTAGTGAATGTAGTGTAATTGAGGGAAAATAAACCATTAGGTACTTATCAGAATTCGATATGGAACCCATTGCTGTGAAGTCGCTCTCCTGTGATAGAGTACCTATAAGCAAAAGTGCATAGATACAGCCTACTTGATAGGGGAAGCTTCCAACGCTCTACAACGCTAGTTTCCATTGCCATATGGCATACGGTGTTGTCATGTGTGGAAACATCCCAGGTGCCTCTCGAATTTTTGCTTCTACCGGAGATTTTTTGCTGCCTTCTGTACGGTGAATACAAATGTCGAAAATTATTTACGTCCTCCTAAATCAAAATGTCCACTAGAATCTTGCGTTTCACACATCAACCAGGAACAGATTTAGTCGGTATCAGTCGGTCTGTCTGTACGCAATTCTTTGTAGGTTAATGGCCGTATCTTATCGAAAGAACAATCCAAAAGATGAATGAAACGCTAAGAACGCGCTACAGCGCTATAGAACTATGGAATATGAATTTCATTTCTATTGAAGTGGTAGCAGCGTCTGCGCACGAGCTACAACAAAACATTGTAACGCTCGATCTCTAATTATATTCAACCGAATTTTGCTAAAATTCTCAGGGATGATCCCCTGTAAATTTCATTACGATCGAAATGTCAGTGGTGTCTGCGTACCTATGCGCGGACAACAAACGCTCAAATCTCCGTTTGTGTTCTACCGATTTCACTGAAATTGCCGTCGACCACACTCGACTTAAGTCCCTGGTAGAAGTGAATGTGCATACCGTGGGTGTTGAAGGAAAACCCGCTAACTCCAAAAAAACAAATTTCGAGATAAATGGATTTCTATTTTCAAAGTTCAATGAAAAATCTAATTCATTCAAGATTCTTTTAAAAGTATTTTTATTCGATGAATTAGAACCGTATGGACACATACACATATTTTAAAATTAATAAAAGGGAGTTAAAAGGACGAATAAAATTGAAATAGGGGATGGGGGAAGGAATTATTGTTCACATTAATCATTTGCTAGATCTTCCCCTTTTTCTGACATCTGTGCAATGAAATCTTGCACTTTGCTTGATGTTGGGATTTGTTTGTACCATGGATGGAATTCTTCAGGTATCGCTTTTTGCCGGCACAACTTCAAGAGGTACTTTTTCTTTTGCGCAGTGATAGGCAATGGCCGCTTGTAGAGTTTCGGTATCGGATTGGGGAGCGAAGGGGGTCGCCCGGTACCATAAACAGAAATCTTCCGATACTCTTCCGAGTGAACGTACTTATACCCAATCTTTCCTTGATTGATTATTCTGAATCGGGAACTATTGACTCTCAGCCTGTTTACTCGTTCTCCATTCTCGTCTTTGTTACGGTTTTTCATCAAGAGATCTGCTAGAGATGCAAGGTTTAAAAAGTCGGAATATTTCGTCCGATTTCGGTATATTGGTAAGGTTCACTTTTGTTGAGTGGTCCTTGTGACCTTGCCATTCTAAAAATGCTGCAAAGTCCTTTTCACGTGGGTTTATTATTCTACTGGACTTGCATACAGAAACGTGGGCTGTTCCTTTATTGTTTCTTTCATATGCAATACCTAATTGAAATAGCTATTTTGATGGTTTCCACCAATTTTGGCTCCCAAAAACACGAATTGGGATCCTTTTTTTTCTTAAACAAATTATTGATAGTGCCAGTTATTTGTCTTGATTTACCTGTTGATTCTACTTCTTGTGTTACTATACAAATTTATGGTTCCTCGGTCCACCCAAAACGAAGTACACAAACCAGGTAAAGTGGGTAGTATTCTTCGTTTTATAGTGGTTTTCGATTAAAAATAGTGGACTTGACGGATTTTCCGATTGGTTAGTTGTCACCGCACAGCTCGCAATTGACTTGTAGGAAAATCCACTAAGTGCACTTGGTGGTTATTCCTTTCGCTAACCATTAATTTGATCAGTGGGAGAACCCGCTAACTCCATTTAGGAGCACTTGGCGGGTTTTCCCATCCAAAAATGTTGCTTTTCTGGTGTTAGCGGAAATGGGCTACTCTATCATAATGTGAAAGGCGGTTTTCACCCCATACATGTCATAGTGAAGCCAAAAACTCGTTTTGAGCCAAAACTGGAGTTAGTGGGTTTTCCTTCTATGCCCACAATACGCAAACACGAAGCATTGTAACGCTCAGAATAACTCCGGTTCTATTCCAAGAATTATTTAGCATTTTCATCGATCGACTTGGTCCCTGATCCTATTAATTTCATTTCGAGTTTGATAAATAATTGGGGCGAGGTTTTTTATTTTCATACGTGGGATGGTAGGTACCGTACCTACACTAGGTGCACCTACACCTGGTGTAAATTTGTAGGTTAGCTGCAATATATCTACCACCTCATAATTGTCCTACAACTGTCCCTGCTTACTTTGTGAAATGAATGCTTTTTTAAAGTGATTTTGGTCATTCATAAAAACAATTATACATTATCTATGTAGATAGGTACATATTATTACAAAATAAAAGAGGTTCCCGGAGGTTCTCTGGCAGTTCCGCATTGAATGAAACCTTCTTTTCCCCTCAACCCCAGCCGTCCTGTTCCCACCAAGGTAGACTCAACCAGGAAACATTCGCGGGAAATCGTCTGACAGAACCTACAAAAAGGACCAACCTAAAATCTCATGTTACCACTGCTTATTTTCTTCGATATATTTAATCTATAGAAGATTAACTGATTATGACCCAAACAGTATAAACCTGTTTTTATAGCTGCTTATGGCCCTGGCCCTCGTTGAAATCCTCAAAACGCCTTCGCAGCTACGACGCTTTCAATAGAAGGGTACCTAGGTATGTTTTTTTAAACATATTTAAATTTATCTCGATCTTGATAATTTGTTGAAACCATCAGGAACATTGCACGTCAGCTGTTCATCCACAGCACAGCCCAGAAGTTAGAACAGAAAAGCTTCATCAACATGAGTGTTAATCATACTTCCAGCCCAGATATCATTGCTGGGGAACAGGTGATTATAATCGCGCGTGGCTTTATGAAATTGAGTTTGTTATTCCGTTATAATTAATTTGATGAAATTTGGTTCGGTGCCTATCTGTCCGTGTGTGCACACATTTCCGGGTCGCGGATTGCCACAGCATGCATCTTCAATATGAGTCAGTTCGGTTCGTGACCTTGATCAGTGCACATCGGTTGCAAGTTGTAGGCTGTTGCTTGTGCGATAACGCGTGTGAGATAACGTCTGCCCTGCGGGCTTGTGTTGTATCCAATCGCCTAAATGGATTGCGGTAGGTGCAAACGGGATTTATTCTCGCCCAAGAAAACGGCTAAATGCTCGATCTGTGATTTGTCATTCCATCCAACTTGTACGAGATTAAAGACAATAGAAAACTTCAGGAAACTTAAGATTCATTTGCGTGAAAATTGGAAGTGCGATACATGCATTAAAAAAAGTAATGATGATGTGGTTGAAAGAAGTGGTGATGAGGATCTGGATGGAGATACTTCGGATGTGAAATCTGACTTTTCGTCTTTAAACAGGAAACTGGATCTGCTCCTGAACAAATTTAATTCACTTGATGAAAAGGTTAGTTCCGTTGAAAAATCAATGGACTTTTTCAATGCGAAGTTTGAAGACATGAGTAAGTCCCTTACAAGTATGAAAAATGTATTGGACGAAGTTAAAAATGAAAATCACTCGCTCCAAAAAGAGAATTTTGAATTAAAAAATGCTGTCCAGTTGCTAGATGCGATTTGAATGATCTTGATCAATCAATTTTGTCAACTTCGGTTATTGTGAAGGGGATTCCGGTATCGGGTAATGAAAATGTATTGGAAATCGTCTCTTCTCTCGCAAACATAATACAGGTACCGCTTGAAGCTCGTGATATTGACAATGTTTATCGTATGAAACCGTACGCCAGAGGGGGTAGAGCATCTTCCCCTGAAAACAGTTCGGGTCGGATCATCGTTAAATTTTCAAACTCTCTCATTATGAATAGTTTTTTGAAGCAGATGAGATCGCATAGGGAGATAACCGCTAGAGATCTGCATGCTAATTTTCCTGAGACTAAGATCTACGTCAACGAGCGTTTAACACCAACAAACAATCGTTTATTTTGGTTAGCACGGAGATTCGCCAACGAATACCAATTTAAATACGCGTGGTCATCGGGAGGAAGAATCTTAGTGAAAAAAGATGACTCAGCCTCATCAAGACCTATTCGTATCACCGATTTGAATCTCCTTAAAACTATGGATACACAAAAGCGTCTAACTCTTGGATCACCCGTTGAAACCAAAATGCAGAGGAACACGGATCTTCGTTCTTCTCATGGAGGCAAACCAATTCATTAAATGGTACTTACGTATCGCGTATTGTAAATTTGTTCTATTTAACTTCTCATTCATTTCTATTCATGAACTTCTCTCTAGAAGAAATCTTAGATTCGTGTCAAAATGTTGATACTGTTCGGTGCTCTAATATAGAGGATGTTGAGTTAAACCTGATTAAGGTCGGTGGTTTAAATGTTATTAATCAAAATATCCGTAGCTTAAAGAAAAATTTCGATGTATTTTTGGCATTCATTCAGGTGATTAGATTTCAGGTGCATGTAGTTATATTATCTGAAACTTGGAATATTGATGGGCTGATTTTCTCATTACCAGGTTATAGAAGTTTTTCGAGTTCGTCTCATGTAAACAGGGCTGAGGGAGTTTCTGTTTTTGTAAGGAATGATCTGATAGTATCTTCCGTCTTTACGGATGCTGTTGACGGCTGTAATTCAGTTTTTCTCAATATAAATTGTAATGATGAAATATCTGTAAGTGTGACAGCATTTTATGTTTCACATGATAGAGATGCTGTGAGTTTTTTGGGTAGTTTGGAATCTCATTTGAATAAAAACTCGACGTCTTGCTGTCATATATTGGGAGGAGATATGAATATTGATATAAAAAAGTCCTCACCGGTTTCAAGCGAATATTTGAACATAATGGCAGAATATGGGTTCGTTTCGTTGATAAATGATTTTACAAGAGAAGTCAATAATTCTAAATCCTGCATTGACCACATTTTTCTCAAAAGTCCTTGCGCAAAATATGGCTTGGGAATTGTCTACACTAACGAAATTTCAGACCATTTCATGTGTTTAGCGGGTGTGCATATATCAGGGTATTCTGATTGTCTTAATTGTGTTGATGTAGCTGGTAGTGATGTGGTTATAACAAAAGTTAATTATGATTTGTTGGATAAGCTATTACTGAATGAATCATGGAGCAATGTATACAGTCAGACTGAAGTGGATGGTGCTTATGCTAACTTCTGTGTAACACTCAAAAATTATATTGAGTCTTGTAATTACACTGTTCGTTTTGGGAGGAAATTTAAAAAGCTGAAATTGTGGAATACTAAGGGTATACTTGTGTCTATTAGAAATAGAGATAAATTAAGTAAAAAAAATAAGAAGCGACCTTTTGATGTTGTGTTGAATCAATATTACAAAAAATATCGCAATGTCTTGAATGCGGTTATAAAGAAGGCTAAATGTATGTATTTTGCTAAACTGTTGGATGAAAGTAAAGGAGATCCTAAAGTCTTATGGGATACGGTAAATTTAGCTTCAAACAGAAAGAAAGATTGGTGTGCATCTACGTTAAGGAATATTCGGGATGATTCTGGTGTTCTTGTAAATGATGAGTTGCAAGTTGCACAAAATTTCAATTCTTACTTTTCTTCTGTCGGAGCTGGGATCGCGGAGCAGGTCCATGTTTCTAATGATATTCCCGATAACTTTGTGCATAGTTTCCATCATGCGTCTAATTCGCCATGTTCCTCGTTGTTCTTGTCCCCCGTTGATTCTTTAGAAATTGTAAATTATATGAAGGAACTGAAACCATCATGCTCTTTCACGGAATCCAATATCAGTAACTACATATTGAAGAGATGGGCAGTCCTGCTTAGTGCTCCACTTTCATTCATCTTCAACATAGCGTTTTCGAGCGGAAAATTTCCAACGGCGTTTAAAAAGACTGTTGTCGTGCCTCTTTTTAAAAAAGGAGAAAGAAGCAAAATGGGAAATTACAGGCCGATTGCTTTAACTCTATCCTTGTCAAAAATACGTGAAAAGTGCATTAAAGCTAGGATGGTAAAGTTTTTAACGAATAATGAAATCATCTCGAAAAATCAGTATGGTTTTCAGAAAGGTATAAGTACGGACCATGCTTTGTATCATTTAAATAATCTTGTTTCACAAAAGCTTGATGAAGGCTTCTATGTTTTTGGATTTTTTTTAGATATTAAAAAAGCTTTTGATTCGGTGGACCATCGGATTTTGTGTAATAAGCTCTATAGTACTGGCATTCGAGGTTTACCTTTGGACTTGATTAAGTCTTACCTGTATGGTCGCCCACAGGTTACTAGAGTGGGGAATTCTTTAAGCGACGAAATAACTGTTACCTGTGGAGTGCCTCAGGGCACTGTGTTAGGTCCCATCCTCTTTTTACTCTATATAAATGACCTGATGAATCTTGATATTGATGGTAAGCTATTTGGATTCGCGGGTGATACTTCGATTATTTTTTGGGGTAATGATTATAATGATTTGATCCGCACCATTAACTATAATGTTTTTCGTATAAAATGCTGGTTTGATTTGAATAAATTATGCCTAAATGTGGAAAAAACATCTGTCCTCCGGTTTTCAATTGGAAACAAAGGTTTTCCATCAAACTATGGAGTTAAGTTCCATTTAAAATTTTCTTGTCTGAGGAATGATGCCGATTGCAATTGTATTTTGCTTCCATATAGTGACGATTGTAAATATTTGGGAGTACAAATTGATAACCACTTGAGCTATAAGAAGCATATTGATGCACTTATAGTAAGATTGCGTAAGCTCTTTTATGTTTTTAAGGAGACACGTAAGTTCCTTTCAAAAAGCCAACTTAAAACTGTTTATTATGGTTTAGCTTTTTCTATTATCAAATACGGAATAGTACTTTGGGGTTCAGCGTGTAAATCAGCCATTAAGAAGGTACAAATCGTGCAAAATAAATTATTAAGAATTATATTGAATAAGAACTCTAGATATTCTTCCTCACTTTTGTTTAAATCTTTTGAAGTTAAAAAGATTAATCAAATTTATCATCTTCAATCTTGTTTACATCTTTTTGGCACTGGAATTGATTCACGACATCTTTCATCTGCTTTTGTTACCCGTAACTATAATAATTCTCGTATCCTTCTTCCTAGTATAAATACTGAGTTCTATAAGAGAAATTCATATGTTACTGCTCTTAGAACTCTATATCAAAAAGAAATTAATATTTTTTCGTTTTCCAGCCTGTCCAATTTTAAGAAACTATTAAATAGCTGTGTATGATACCTACTGCTTCTGTTGCACTCTGGTCACTTTTTAATGTCCACGTCTTTTTTTCTTGTTTAGTACTTATTAATGATTATTTGATTTTCTTGTTGATTTATTCTTTACATCGTTAACATGATAATATATTGTTAATTTACGTTGTTCTTTTTGGCTTTGCATCAGCCGTTTGTTGATTTTATAGTCTCAATGAGTCAATGTCACTTGAACTCCTCCGAAGAGCACAAGTTCTCTCGAACTTATTCTTCGGTGGGCAAATTTTGTAATATTACCTAAAATTGTTTATATATTTTGCCAATAAATAAAGTCAAGTCAAGTCTAAAGTCAAGAGTCCAGTTTTTGCTGAAATTTGCGGGTTGGGCCCCAGATGGTCCCCTATGAATTACAGAACAGTCGGATCATTGGTGCAGCCACCGAGCACGCGCGAACGCAAATCCGAGGTACCTATTCAGTTTCTCGTAAATCAAAGTCCCAGTTTTGCTCAAACTCGGTGGTTAGTTAGAGTGTAGCTTCTACATGGACCGCTATGAATTTCAAAACGCTTGGATAATGGGTATGACCACTGCCGGTACACAACTTCTCACGAAGAAATCGGGCTGATTATGCGCTAGGTTTTGTGTTCTGGTAAGGTGCCCCACCGTTTTCAGAGCCCACGCACCACTACTGTACCCAAGGCTGTTACCGGTTAAAAATGGGTGTAAAAACAGGGTTTTTTGGTGTTTTAGTAACATGAGCTTGTGAGGTATAGTTTTCCGTGTTTTTTAGGGCGAGGATACCGAATATGAAGTCGATTTTGACAAACGAGTGAAGAACTGCTGTTCTAACAAAGTTTCAGCTCCCAAAATTCATTTTTTTATGAGTCAAAAACCTGGGAAATTGTCTGAAATCACCATAAATTTGTATAATAACACTAGAAGTAATATTAGCATGGGAATCAAGACAATTAAATGGCACTATCAATGATCAAAGATAAATAATTTGTCAAAAATAGGAGCCAAATTCGGGTTTTTGGGGGCTAAACTTGTTGGAAACCATCAAAAATAGCTATTTCAATTAGCACATGAAAGAAACAATAACTGAACAGTCAACATTTCTATTATGTCCAATACAATAATAAACCCATGTGACAAGAACTTTGCAGCGTTTTTGGAAGGGATATATTTAACTGCACGGCAAAAAAAGGTATTTTCCCTTCTGCGAATCTCCATCTAAAAAAATTATCTTCACTTCAGAAAAAGTAAAACTCCCAGCATAAAGTAAACGTCAATATTGACTCCAATCACGGCTAAATAGGTGATCAATACCAGCGTATTATTCAATCACACATCAGAAAAGGGGTTGGCACAGCAAAAAAGGGGTTTGCACAGCAAAAAAGGGGTTTTGCACAGCTATTTCAAGTTGAAGGAGCGCGCGTTACCTCAGTGTTGCCAGGGAATCCTTCTTCTGCCGTTATAATCAATTTCTGGAAGGGCAATAACAAATTTGAACGTTGAATCACCTTATTAGACGGGCGTCTCCCAAATTAGCCGTGCGATTCCCTTTTTTGATGTGCGAAGTATTTTTTGGACTTGTGTTTGAATTAAAAGCTGTTATGCCCGCCTTTTATGTAGGGAGTAACCTCTATTTTGCCGGGCCGATAAATCACACCCTTTTTGGAATCTATGCACCTTGAAACGTAAAAGTTAAAATTTTGAGACGATGTTCCAAATATTTTTCGCTGAGCGAATACATAGGCTTATATATTATTCACGATCATGTTGTAATAAAGCAAAATGCGGCCAAAAAATTAATCAGTTGGGTTGGTTTAATTATCAGTTCTATTGACATCTGATTGGCTGTTGGACCAAGGAGGCGGAGCTAACCCTCGGAGGCCAAGGTTGCTGCAACAACCCAACATTAGAAATGGCAAACCAAGAATCGCAATCTTCAAGAACCTTTGCTGTGACCTTCTCCAGAATTTGATTTTGAGGACGTGTTTTCTAAATGTATTTAGAAATTTTCTGTTCCATTCATCAATACATTGAGGTTCTGTACATCTTTAGAGTAGGTAACGCACTAGTGCTCTAAGCGAGATCTATTTGAGTTGAACTACTCGAAAATTTACCTAATAAGTAGGTTATTTCTAGTGGTAACTGAGAAACTTAAATTTCGCACTCGTTTTCTGCCTATACATTACGACATAACCACCTCGTTATGTGGTCAATAAGCGTTAATTCCCGTTATTGTACAGAATGTGGCCCAAAAAACTATTTCTAATCCATGACATTGCCCGCTACCAGCGGTCCCTCCCAAGACGGAAATGACATCCTAGTTGGCAGTTGGCAGCGCCAGACAGGCAAACCCTGCACCCTGGAGTCATTCCACAAAGCCTTTAACTTCCAAACGCTGCACATTATTATCCAACGGTTTATTATTTTCTAGTATATATAGATGCCTGTTCTGCATAGATCAATGTTTTCTATGGTCAATACCTACTCGTGCTTCCCCAAGGAAAGCCCTAAATCGAGTACTGGCTAAGCAATTATAGTTTCATAAATATGTGTTGGATTCAAGAATCCTATCTAAACTGTGCTATGCATGTTAGATTGTTCAATTTACAAAAGTACCGATTGATAAAATCCAAAATAACCTTTCTTCCAATCCGAAATAATCTCTCTTCAAATAATATAAGATCACAGAACAACCAACATTATTTTACAGCCCTATCGGTATGTGCGTTGCATGTAGAAAAAAAAGCGTTGCCATAGGGGGGTGTCTAGCCGCCAGTGGTTTGTGTTCATGATGGTACATTTATTGTCGAATGAGATCTAGGGGACACCCCCAGACCCCCGGATTATAACAGTTTAGATCAAGGATCAAAGCAAGGAAACATGGAACATGTTTTTCGAATAGGTACATAATAACAGATGATACATAGATGTAGAAAAACGTCTGCCAATTCGACTAGGCTGTATAGCTTCCTCACTTGAAACACATGACGTATAGACTAGTTGGGTAGGTTCGTTATGATACGGGACCATCTGCGATCCAACCCGCGTGCACCCTCAACATTTCAGCTCTCTACGACTATTTTTCGCGTAGTTAGAAGCGTTACAAGGAAACGGTCAACATTTCATGTTTGCGCATGCGCAGAGGGAAGTTACAGTAAGACTCCAATGAAATTCATATGGAACCATCAAAGTGTTATACTGATCGACCCTCCAAATCTGAACTAATTTCAACGATAATTAAGGTAGTGATAGGCACTCCAAGTATTTCACGTTTGCGCATGCGCAGACGAAACTATTTCCAAGATTTTGAAATGGGACCATCTGCCATCCAACCCGCGTATACGCTCAAAATTGCAGCTCCCTGCGACTATTTTTCGCGTAGTTAGAAGCGTTACAAGGAAACGGTCAACATTTCATGTTTGCGCATGCGCAGAGGGAAGTTACAGTAAGACTCCAATGAAATTCATATGGAACCATCAAAGTGTTATACTGATCGACCCTCCAAATCTAAACTAATTTCAACGATAATTAAGGTAGTGATAGGCACTCCAAGTATTTCACGTTTGCGCATGCGCAGACGAAACTATTTCCAAGATTTTGAAATGGGACCATCTGCCATCCAACCCGCGTATACGCTCAAAATTGCAGCTCCCTGCGACTATTTATCGCGTAGTTAGAAGCGTTACAAGGAAATGGTCAACATTTCATGTTCGCGCATGCGTAGATCAAAGTTACGTTACGATACCAATGAAATTAATTTTCAACTATCAAAGTATTATTCCTGATTGACCCTCCAAGTATGAACTCATTTCAACGATATTTAGGGGCTATGGGCGTTCCAAGTATTCCACGTTTGCGCATGCACAGACGAAAGTTATGGTACTTTTTTAATTATTTTGGTATGGGACCGTCTGTGACCGAACCCACACCTACCCTCGAAATTTCAGCCCCAGTTCAGAGAACTGTGTGGGCGAGGGGGAGGGGAGCCGAGTGTTACGCGGACGCAGACGCTCTCCAGCGAAGTTTATCCCCGTGAAAATATGTTCCATGTTAAAGGTGGGGGGGGGGAGTGAAGTTACAGCCATTTCAGGCTGGGGCTTTTGTGGAGGAAGTGATCCTCCACTGGGAGGATCAGAATGGGCAACTTTAATGGGTTACAAATTCTCCTTTTTTTGGGTATATTCTGATCAATAACGGAAAGGACAATATTATTGACCTGATAATGAGGTGTTTATGTCTGAAAGTCTAGGCAGAAAACGAGTGTGAAATTTGAATATCTAAGTTCCCCTTAGAAATTATTTATCAGGTAAATTGCTGAGTAGTTTAGCTCAAATCCCGCTTAGAGCGCTAGTGCATCACTTTAAACGACCTACAGAGCCGCAATGGATGGATGGTTAGAACCAAAAATTTACGAGTAAATTAAAAAACTAGTCCTCAATATCAAATCGAAGGAAAGGTACCGGCAAAGGTTGCCACAAAGGCTTGTTATTTCTAATGCTCGGTTGTTGGCAGCTCTGTGAACCTTCCCCTCCGAAGCTTCCCTCAGCCTCCTTGGGCTAACAACCAATCAAATTTCAATAGACCTGATACGTCATTTTTTACCCTATTTTCACCCTCATTTAAAAATTAACTCCTGTATTTGAAAAAGGGCTTCAAATATATTTTTTGAACAAAAAAATTCTGACAAAATTTTGCTCTTGGTAAATCATTGCCTCGCCCTCTTGAGTGGGGAGGGGTTTTATGTATTGTGTGATGTAGGTACGTATGATTCACACTCATGTTGATGAAGCTTTTCTGTTCGAATTTCAGGGACTTACTTCAGTCGAATGGCTGCATGTATAATGCTCCGGGTGGTGTAAAAATTCCTCTAGTTCGAGATCAATTTAAAAACGTGAATACTCTTCTGTTGAAAGAGTTTGAGGTGCTGTGTTCGGAAAATGTCAGCCCCCATTTTTCACCCCTTGGAAATCACTGATGGTCCCTCCAACCAACTATACACAAAATGGGACCCACAAACCAATTTTTTTTTTCCTTCGTGGTAACTAAGAAAAGTGCGAAATGTGGCAGTTGGACTGACATTTTTTTTTTCATATTTTCGGATTCTCCGTAGCCACCTTGAAACGCAAACCATCAAATTTTGAGAGGGGTTGAATTTTTTTTCCATGCTCAATTCCGAAGGTTCATTATAGTGATAATATATGGACATGATGTCATCATGATCGTACTGGCAAGGCCATCAAGAGGTATGTAACTGAGCTGAAACTGGGGCGTCCGCCATTATGTTCCTATCAGGAAACGAACAAAACTCAATCAAATCTTTTTGTTTTGTGAAGTGCAAACACGATGCCCATATGCGCAATGTACAATTGTTTGAGCGAATGGATAGTTCGAAAATGAAGTAGGTTTGGATGATACAGTGGACGGACATTGCATTTTTGAAATGTATGCACCTTGAAACCAAAAAGAAAAAAATTTTGATGGGCGTGGTGGGGGGTATTATAAAAAATGTTGCTGAGCAAATACATTAGGTGTATTATTCTCAGAATAATAAACCAAAAATATTGCGGGGGGGGGGGGGGGGGGTCAGAAAAATGTTTTCCTGAGTGAATACATACATTTGGTTTATTATTCACAGAATTATAAACAAAAAAAACGCTGCAAAGTCCTTGTCACATGGGTTCATTATTCTATTGGACATACCTACAGAAATTTTGGCTGTTCATTTATTGTTTCTTTCATATACAATAATTGAAATAGCTAGGTATTTCTGATGGTTTCCACCAATTTTGGCCCCCAAAAACACAAATTGCGCTCTTTTT
Organism: Leptopterna dolabrata; assembly: GCA_954871275.1. Classification (NCBI taxonomy): domain Eukaryota; kingdom Metazoa; phylum Arthropoda; class Insecta; order Hemiptera; family Miridae; genus Leptopterna; species Leptopterna dolabrata. The sequence continues at coordinate 54,014,004 of OX940974.1, read as the reverse complement.
TTTCCCAAATCATCTTTGATCATTGATAGTGCCATTTAATTGTTTGTTTCACTTGATGACACTTTGCCTAGTGTTATTATACAAATTGATGGCGATTTCAGACAATTTCCCAGGTTTTTTACTCACAAAAAATGAATTTTGGGAGCTGAACCTTCGTTACAACATCAGTTCTTCACTCTTTGGTCAAAATCGACTTCATATTGGGCCTTCTCGCCCTAAAAAACATGGAAAACGATACCTCAAAAGCTCATTTTAATAAAACACCAAAAACCCTATTTTTACACCCACTTTTCACCCGTAACGCCCCTGGGTATATTCCGATCGGGCTGCAAAGTTTTGGGACACAGCTAGGGCCCAAATTCACCAAGTGTGTGAAAGAACGAAGTTTTTGGTCCGAAATTGAAGTAGATATGCATGATACGGGGGACAGCGGACGGCTGACAGACATTGCATATTTGGAATCTACGCACCTTGAAACGTCAAAGAAAGAAATTTTGAGTGGTGGTTATAAAGATTTTTTGTTGAGCGAATACATACCGTTCATGATAAATACAGTGACTAGGTACTGCAACGTAATTTTAAACCAAAGGAAAGTAAAATAGGCCCTGGTGAATGCACCAATTGAAATCAGTGCTGGCAGAATCACAAGCTGAACAACGTTTTTATTTCTGGTTTAAGTCACTTGACGGGCCCGAAACAGAACTTGACTTATCTCTGTTGACTCCTACAGGAGTATAGGATATCTAGAAGTGAATTCCATTCCACCCTCTTAGCTGCAGTCCTGTGTGCTTCCTGCCAAGATGCCGACCCGGCCCAGTTCCTTGTTTACTGATTTCTGACATGTTTCTGGAGGTCTTCCTGCTCTTCCTTCCTAGAGGTTCCACTCCACAGCATCCTTTTTGATGGCACCGTCTGGTTTTCTCAAGGTCTGTCCCATCCATCTCCATTTCCTTTTCCTTATCTCGAGATGGATAGGAAGCTGCTCAGTGGCTCTCCAGAGATCTTCGTAAGATATCTTTCTGGGTCACCAAATTCCCAGGATTCTTCGCAGGCACCGGTTGACGAAATTTTGGAGTGGTCAGGTGATCATTCCAGTCACCTTCCAAGTCTCACTGCCATATAGCAGGACTAGCGTTACATTGGTGTTGAAAAGCCGCAGTTTCTTTCTTCTGGAAAGGTTCTTGTTCTTCCATATTGTGTACAGTTATCTGACTTTCCACGTCCCCCAGTTCCTCCTTCTTTAGAGCCCATGCTCTCCAAGCAGACAAAGGATTCCACTGTCTCTATGGTATTGCCACTCAGAACTAGTGGGTCTCCGCATTGCTCGTTCACTGGTATATATTTTATTCTGCCGATATTGATCAGAAGTCCAACTCGGCTGGCAAAAGGGCTTAAGGCGCCTAACCTGCTTTTTAGATCACTGAACTGCTGTGCAAGAAGACAGAGACCATAACAGGAAGTCGAGATTTCACGCCTCTCTCCCAGTTCCCACTGGATTCCCCATTGTCTTCCCCAAAGCCTAGCTCTCATGATACTATCGAGAACTGCAATGAAGAGAGTTGGCGAGAGTACAGCAACATTATAAATAATATTAATCTAGAACTAGCTAGATGAAATCTACATAGTGTTGATTTCACAGTGATTGTGGGCTAGAATTAAGTGGGGCACCTGGAACACCATTGGTGACTCTTTACGGATGTATGGATTGTTGATGCTATACTATACTTTAGTAACCCCACAAAAATGTTAAGCGGCCCACCTGAGTTGATTCCACCTATGAGCCAGAAATCGAACCAGCTTCGGAAAGTGGGCAAATACTATTGATATTTCATGAATTCATGTTTATATACAGGTACCCCTAATTTTCTGCCAGTAAAATATATTTCTATTTGATTTGCTTAATTGACACCTCAATGATGGCTTGATTTGCTACACCAAAAATTAGGTTAGGTACCAATTTTCTAAGGTAAAACACTTACATCACGTACTCAGTAATTTCATTCCATTCCATCCTACATCCTTGTCATTTAATGGTATCCTATACCAAATAATATTTCTGATAATGAATGATGACTAAGGGCCCCAATTCCCAGGTTTTTTACTTATTTTCGTATATTATTCTGTGAATAATACACTATGTATTCCCTCAGCAAAAAATTGTATAACACCACCCCCAACCCTCAAAAATGTTTTTTTTACATTTCAAGATGTTTAGATTTCAAAAATTGTTTTGATTTCACCGCCGTATGCCTTACACCGTTGGCTGTACCATCCATATCTACTTTACTTTTGGCCTAAAAAATTCATTCTCTAGCACACAGGCTCCATTTGGGCCGTAGCTGTGTCCCGAAACTTTGCAGCCCTATCCGAATATACCCAAGGGTGTTATGGGTGAACGTTTTTCGAGGTTTTAGTGAACATGAGCTTGTGAGGTATCGTTTTCCATGTTTTTTATGGCGAGAAGACCGAACATGAAGTTGATTTTGACCAGAGAGTGAGAATAATTGAGGTTGTAACGAAGTTCAGCTTCCATAATTCGTTTTTTATGAGTCAAAAACCTGGGAAATTGTCTGAAATTACCATAAACTTGTATAATAACACTAAAAAGTAGTTTCAACAGGTGAGTCAAGACAATTAAATGACACTATCAATTATCACAGATAATTTGTAAAAAAAAAAGAGAGAAAAAAAAGGAGCCCAATTCATGTTTTTGGGAGCCAAAATTGGTGGAAACCACTAAAAATAACTATTTCAATTATTGCACACGAAAGAAACAATAAATTAACAGCCAACGTTTTTGTAGGTATGTCCAGTAGGAAAATAAACCCATGTGAAAAGGACTTTGCAGCGTTTTTTCCATATTATGAAGTTCAAAAGTACTTAGTCAAACACTTATTTGTTTCATTTCAATGTGGATCATATATATTTAAATGAATCTCGTTAAATGGATGAGACCTAGAAAAACGCAGTTTTGGTTTATTATTCTGTGAATAATACGCTTATTTATTAACTCAGCAAAAACATTTTATAACACCCCCTCAAAATTTTTTCTTTTATGTTCAAGCTGCGCCCATTCCAAAAGTGCAGTGGGCGTACAGTGTACGGTAGCAAGCACTTCTAATACCTAAAGTAATCTAATTTTTTCCTAATCAAAAATCTAAATCAGTGTACCTATTTTTAACACAAAGATTCGGGCCCTACTAACCATCTTGATTGGCTCCATTCTTACCATACTTTTCTTTTCAAAATTATGTACAGTGTTAGATTATGTTCCTTTGTCCAGAAAAATCTATATCATCATTTTTTAAATGTTTCCGCCCAAATATGATCATAATACTCGATGAGAAGGAAGGAGATGGTCCTTGAATGAAGAACTTATTCTGGCGATCTTACTCCTTCGGTTGTTCCCAGCGCTACTAGCGGGAAAAGTGTCAACTGCTGGCTGGCGAGGACTTTATCGTACCACCTCTACAGGAGTACGGCGTCTTGGTAGCTCTAGTGTCTCTAAACCAGTCTTCCGATTCTATGGGAGGTGGTTGACGAGTCTTGGTAGTATTCTAGTGTCTTTAGTCTTTACACAGATGAGTTTCTTGACCGCTGGAATAAGTAAGTTAGGAGGTTCCTGAGGTTCGGCCAGTGAAAATGATTAAATTTTCTTTATGTCAACGTTTCGTTGAATTTAGTCAACATCTTAAAGAACTTAGAGATTATGATGATGATGAAGATTATGATTATGATGAACAGAAGTTGTTGGTTATGATGAAATTTAAGCAATTTGCTGACAATATAACATGTGCAATATAACATTGTGCACCACAGGAACCTCCTAACTTATAGTCTTTACTTCATGCATTTCTACTTCGTTTCGTTTGTTCTGTTGGCTACTCTGTCCGGAGGTTGTGGTTGTGTCCTCTTTACCTTTTATGGCATTCTCTTCTCTTGTTCGTGTTCATGGTTTGCGATTATAGGAGTATGGGCCTGTTGCTATTGTGCGTAGTGCTATTTTAGTAGGTATATTGTGCTACGAGTTTTCTCGGCTACTAAGTTTTCAGTGGTATTACAGCTTGTTCTTTTCTTAGTTCATTTGACTTGGATGTTATCCCCGAGCTAAATGACTACTATTTGTGAGTTCACTTGAAGAAGTTTCAGTACCCTATTTGCAAAATGTCAGTGTCTAAAGGAGCTGTGCTCTGCGATGGATCGTGGAATCTGCGGATTTATGTCACGGATTTGCAAGTGGAGAAAACATTGCGTGTCAAGGGAGACAGCCACATCGGAGGAGTTATGCTGAACTTGGTGGAAGACCTCGGTAAGTAGATTGGCCCACTTCTTTTAGCTGTTCATTTCATGCTAGCAGATACGGAAATTACTGGACAACGTACTCTGCTAGAAGATGTTTAATAAACTCCCAACGTCGAACAGAATTATTGAGTTTTGCATCCTATTTTTTCCTTCGTTGACGTTACTTAACGCCAAGCGCCACCGAGTAGGTACAACAGAAGTGACATTAGTGTGTGTCATCCCTTGGTGATTGCAAGGAAGGAAGTGCCCGTCATTCTTGTTAATTCACCTACGTATTACTAACTGTGCTGTTCGTGTGCGATATCAGTTTAGGACAGTGGAAATTCAACTTATTATGTAGGTACTTGGTGTTGGCACTGTTTAGCACAAGCTTTTTGTTCGAAGGGATCGGCGGGTTGTAAGTTGCGATCCTGTGCTGAACGATGCGCAATCAAATATTGTGGATTTAACGTGTAAGGCGAAAAATCGACTGTAGGTCCTCAGTGATCTTGACCGTGTTTTGGATATTGTATGACTGAGGTTCTCTGACCTATTCTCAGTTACTTCAGTCTAGCAAAAAAATGTATATGTACCTATGTACCTAGTTCTGAGTGATGAGGATATAGAGGAGTAAATATCTCTATGTAGTCATTCTTCGCTGAAATGTCGCATGTTGACTGAGGAGCTCCTCGAGAGCTCCAGAAGTGACAATCGATAACAGCCGTATCAGGATTTCTATCAGGCTTAGCTTATCAATATGTTCATCCAAGTTTGTACATCCGGTCATTGACGGAATATTCTCTGCGGAGCAGATCGGATTGGGTTTGATTGTTTCCCCGTGTGTGAAGTGTAAGGTCTCTTGAAATTCCCACATCAAGGTCATAGAGGAAAAGGCCAATCTCCATCTTCCACGCAACTCGTGGGGTTCCAAGCACCTACAAATATTCTAAGCATCTTGGACTACGGTTCATTTCCTTATGGTGAAGCCGCACTAAAGCCGGGTTTTCATTGGTCCAGTTGAAGGTAGAGTAGAGTGCGTCCTACTACTAATCGATTTAGTTCTTCTGTGCTATGTCTATTATAAAGAAAGAATTGAGAAAGCCTTTACTTCGTTTGTCCAGTGTTTTGTTGAAGGAAATGGAAGAGCAGAGGAAATGAGGAAGCAAGAAGAGAAAGAAGGTAATGGGTCACGGGTTTGAAGATCCGGGTGAGTTTGAACTTGTGATGTGAATGTATCCTGAGGCATTTGAACAGTGACCTGGCGTAGTATCGCCACTGCTCAAACACAATGATATTATAATGATGGATGCCATAACTCCTAGAGTAGGTAATGCTGGAGGTCACTCATCAAGATTTGTGTCTCTTCCCTTCGTCCTCTCCTCCCAACTCTACTGTACCGTTTACATGGGTAGAGTGAACAGTAGAGTTCAAATTTTGATAGTGGGGGAGTAATTAGAGTAGTCACTCTAATCCCTGCTAGTCGCCCCAACTCTACCACTTACTAGTCAGTAGAGTCAACTCTACTCTACCGCAAATGTTTACACGAGTAGGGAGAATAATTCTACTCTGCTCTACCACTCTACCTAACCTTCAACTCGACCCGTGTAAACCCGGCTAAACAGTGGTATTGAACCTTGGCAGTATGCAACATAAACCCTTGAGATTAACACTGCATGCGGGCGTCTACCCCAGACGGGGTTAGACTGTTCCGTCCCTCACTGCCGTCTACCTGGGTAGAATGAGCCTTCCGCGCCCTCTCTACATTCCAAGGCTCGTAAATGATGAAACATCTATTTTAAGCTCCAGTTAGTGGCAGAAATAGCTTCAGTACTTTCCTAACTTCCCAACAGAATGCGTCGGAAGCGAATCGGGGGTTTTCAACAAAAGGTTCAGGAGTTTTATTGAGTTGGTAGTTGTGGGCGCGTTTTTCACTGGTTTTCTTCTGTGTTGCATTCCTTTTTCCAACTGGTTATCCAGTTTTATTGTTTTAGTTTTGCCTAGTTGTTGTTTACTTCTTTTCGAACGCTGTTTTCAAGTTCGGACGATGATATCCCCCCCCCCCCCCCCGCCTTCTCCGCTACCAAGACGTCATGCAGTTCTGTTCCACCCTGCTTTATGTCAAAACTAAGCGCTATTTTGAACTGGAAATCCATAGACTGGGGTTTTCATGGGTGCTGAATCCGAATTTGAGGTCAAAAATGCTAAGTTAGCCGGTTAGTAGAAACTGGTCCAATGCCGCTGTTTACCCTGGTAGACAGGGATCTAGAAGCTGGCTGGCTTGGGCAGGGGGTGTCCAGTGGGTGGCATTAGCGCGGGTAGAGCCACTTGCACTGAGAGTGTTAACAGTACGAGTCTACTGACATCCACCCTAATCAAATCATTGCTAGCAAAACCAGTGAAAACCTCCCTTACCAACTACAAAGGGATTTACTGGCCTAAAGAATATTGTAGCGTCCCTTCATTCGAATTGAGTGCTGTGGTAAAACTACCTTTACCCACCTAACACATCGGTACTGGGGTAGAAAAGCCACACACCCCTCTTCTTTGCTCTGGATGCATATCTGTTTCATCGTCAGATTCCTCAGTCAGTGACAGGTTAACGGTCGATTATATTTTGCGTGAGCCATGTGCGGTCTGTAGTGGATGAGGGGTTTAACTTCGCCACCCATACAGCATAGTTTTCCCCTCTCCATTCTCAAGAAAGGTAGGGAGGCAGTGTGACAGCTGCCCCCGGAGACATTGGTTTGATTATAACGCAATGCCTCCAGGAGTTGACGATTCGTTTTCGCCAATCGACCGCCCCTTCAGCCGCGTGTCAAAAATATTGGGAAGAGCCCGGATCCAATATGGAAGGGATTCCCATATACCGTCACACTCCTCCCCTTAAAAACATACTTCTTTGAACAAGAAGTATGTGAAGTTAATAATGACACGGGACTGAAAGTAGTATGGAGTTCTGATTCAGGAATCGTTCATCTGAAAAACTCCAAAGCTGATAGCTTCCATCGTAATGGTACTACTGAGAATTATTTGCTGGTGGAGAACTTAGCTGCTTATAAATATCACTTGGCGGACTTGGACACAAATAGAATGAGAAAAGTAGTTGTCAGAGGTTCTGGTTCAGGAAAAAGTCATCTGAACAACCTCTAGGTGCCTAACCCCCATCATAAGATGGAACAACTGGAATACAGAGGAAAAAGATACAAGAAATACAATTGGGTGGCATTGAACGCCAGGCATTGAGCGCCTTAAGAATAATAGCTCGATTTGATGAGGAATAGTAAAAGGGAAAAATTTAGAGCTATAAACGAAAATTGAATGGCCGAAGTGTATATTCATAAAACCAAGGGTTATTAAAAAAAGAGGATTCCTTCTGGAAAACCTCAGAGCTCTTCCTTCTGGAGAAGCTCTCAAAAAATATAAAGTGGAGGGGGTACCGATGGTAAATCCAGCACGTACCCACCAACCACGCTCTGCTACCATGTAATGGATGAGAGATTTAACTTCGCCGCCCATACAGCGTAGTTTTCCCCTCTCCATTCTCAAGAAAGGTAGGGAGGCAGTGTGACAGCTCTGCCTCCGGAGACACTGGTTTGCTTATAATGCAATGCCTCCAGGAGTTGACTATCCGTTTTTGCGAATCGACCGCCCCTTCAGCCCAGTGTTAAAAAGATCAGGAAGAGCCCGGATCCAATATGGACGGGATTCCCATATACCGTCACAGGTCTGATCCCCCCCCCCCCTCCCCGTTCTGTGAACATTTTGACAGGATCTTCATGCATGATCTCCTCAATGGCAGTATCTAAATGCTTATGTGTCCCTACACGGATGGTTCCTTTATGAGGTTGGGCCTTCTTTGAGTGAAAGTCAGAACCAAAAAGATCACTGCAGATGCTAGGAAAGGTGATCTGTGTTTAATCTGCACCAACTGCAAGTGAATATACGAAAATACTGAATGACCCTTGTTAGGTGACAAAGGTAATGAGTACTGTCTGTTTCACTGAACCCTTCAGTGTGAATTATTTGAATCTTCTTGAAGTAAGGCACAATATTCAGTGATTTTGTAGGAGTCAAGTTGAATTATCTATGAATTACTGAGCATGCTGTTAGTTGGGTGATCCCTGTATTTTTCAAGTGTTTCATCAATTTTATAGATGTAAATTTGTTTAAAAGATGAATTTTTACTCTTGTTGAAGGAATTACTCGGAATTTCTGTATTTGAAAGGAATTGAGCCTATTCCACTCATCCAAGAGAAAGTTTATTGTAAAAAAAGCACAATTAATGTCTTGGTGATTTCAGAATTTGCTATGGATTGGTCAGATCATGCATTGTGGTGGCCAGATAGAAACCTTTGGTTGACGAGGACAAGGTCCACTTTGGACCAATATAGTGTCCAAGCTGATGCATTCCTACACTTCACTCCAATGCACAAGACGTTGCGTGTCCAACTCCCTGACTTGAGATACCTAGATTGTCGTGTTGATTTCTCAATGAAGACCTTCAATACTGTAATTCAATTATGCAAGGAACTGGGTAAGATTTTTGCCTTCATATATTAGTTGGTTTTTTTTTTTTTTTTTTTTTTTTTTTTTTTTTTTTTTTTTTTTTTTTAGTGAAGCCTTCTTTGATAATGGGTGCCCCTATTGTTTCAAATATCTGGTGGAGGGTGAGAACCTAAATCCCAGAGAAAAAATAACCACGTGGGAATCTGTTTCAGACCAGCAACCATAGTTGTGTGACGACATTTGCGTGAGATACCCAGGTCCCGATTTTCATCCACTTCTTATGATTGTTTTTCAGTAGACTCCGTTTTGGGTCTAGTTGTCGAAAAATTCTGGGATTGTAAAAATTCAGGTTGAATAGTTTGGGGGGGGGGGGGGGGGTTAAAATCGAAAAAATTGTCCAGTTTTTCTCATTGGTTCAAATCATCATACCATGTTCATACTTCAAAATTTGGGAATGTCGAAATTCAGCGGGTGTCCTCTTGTAATTAACATTATGGTAATTATTGCTTGTGGTTTTTGTTTTCATTGTATGACTGGTACGTCTCTTTTCTAGGCATTAGGCATCCTGAAGAACTCTCTTTCTGTAAACCGCTGGAATCAGCTCATTTGAAACAGAACTATAAAGACTCTATGAACACCCGGAAAAATAAAGATACTAATGGTAAAATTCCTGCTGACACGAATACCTTTGTGCATGGACAGAGCCCCTCAGGTTCCAATGGCTCTCTTGACAAAGCAATTTCACCACTGATGTGTGGACCTGGTGTTTCCAAGAATCCAAAATCACCAATAAGTAAACCGGCTCTCACAGTAAGATTTGTAATCCTTATTTGGGATTATCATAGATTTTGTATTATAATTTTGATCACCTTATATATTAAATGTGTCATCATTTGTAAACCCTGATTTTATTTATGCGTTACCTAAACACAAGACTAGTGATTCTCCTCCAGTGAACACCCACCAGTACATTAAAAATGTCTGGCTAGTACATATTTCTTCTAATGTGTCAATAATTAATTATAGTCTTACCCATTTACAGCCTGAATCAACATGGAAGAGAAATCAGATCAATGCAAACTCAACTATTTCTCCTAATGGAAACGTATCATCAATATCATTCAATGACTCGCTCAATCTGCCTCTATCCCTCAGTCCAATAACACCAAATAACAAAGCTCGTAGTAATCTTTTACGCCCTAAATCACTGGTGGAAAGAGCCAGAATGAATGTTGCGTGAGTACCCTCCTCTTCTCTTGTCATATTAAATATATGAATTACAAGCTTGCTGTTGTTACCATCTTCAGAAATGGCAAATCATTTCTTGGGTCTGCAACTTTCAGTTGATCTTTGTCGTGGTCCCTTCTCACAGTGGATTTTTCATGTCGAATTGGGATGTGAAGCTATGAGCAGTTGTGACCAGCTTATTTAACACTACAATGTCATACAATGAAACCCCTGAATAAGAGACTCACAGGGCCAGAAATTTCGCTTGTTAGGAAACCATTCATTGCAAAACTTGTCCACTTAATATCCCACACCAGTCTTTTGAGAGAAAATTTTCTTGGCTCCACCATCCTCATTTTCCAGAAACTATGAACTTTTCATTATCCTTCAAGATGGGTGAAACTTGTGTTTCGTATGCTGTAAAGTTAACTTGCAGATGCCATGCGCTAAACTTTTGCGTTTTCCACTTTCTCAACCACACTGACCTGGGTCAACCTCACACTCAAAGGGGCCGTAAAAACCTAAACTGCGAGTAATACATGGGGATTTGAACGTGTTATGTTGTATTGCAAACATATGTGACCCATCTGCTGTATAAATTACTTACACATATAATTTTGGTAACTACTGCCCGTCTTCCCAAATGCAAGGGTGAAATAAGGGTTGTGGGATAGCTTTAGTGTCCCCGTAGTGTATTGGGAGGTCCCATGTAAGCAGATTAATGCATTGATTCAAATTTTTGTCGAGTGGCACCATATGATTTTCTCCTTTCCAGGAGTTTTTCTTAATGAGGGGTTCCACTGTAAATTTTTTCACTTTGACAAAGATCATCTTGAGTGTTTCATGGTACTACTGAATCACCCACTTGTATATTGTGGTTTTAGATGGCTAAACTCATCCTTGTCCATAATGGAGCAAGGTATACGTGAATTTGATACTCTGAGGTTGAGATTCAAATTCTTTTCTTTCTATGATTTAAATCCTAAAGTTGATGCTGTAAGGATAAATCAAATTTACGAACAAGCAAAATGGCAGTTGTTGAATGATGAACTGGATTGCACGGAAGAAGAGGCTCTAATGTTTGCAGCTTTACAGGTATGTAGTCAGTTCTGTAGCTATGCTGAACAGAATAATCTTTCAGTACAATTTCCATCCTGAAGAATATTCATCTGTGGAATTCATGAGATTCGGTTATGCAAAATGCCCCATGTTTATGATATGACTGCCATAATTTGCAGGTACAAGTTTCTCTGCAGGCTAATTTGCCACAGCCTTCATCTGTGGACAACAATTCCATCACAAATGCCGTTGATGATGATATTGATGCCGCCCTGAGTGAACTCCAGGTTACACTTGAGGGATCTCATGTGAATAGCTCAAATAATGATATTACTCAAGTGCCTGAACTTCAAGATTACCTGAGATTCCTCAAGTAAGTTTTTGGAATTCGACTACTTGATCTTGTCATGCAGTGTGTCATACAGTGTTTATTTGCTTTCCTCATTGTCTAGGTAGGCATTGTCAACTTACGGGAAAAAATGCTGATAACATTATACATTATACCTGAAAGATTTGTTTATCGATTTCGACAACAATGGTATTTTCATTTGTAGACCTAAAAGATTTACACTGAAAGCATACAAGAGGTATTGGTTCACATGCCGTGATTTGACACTGAGACTTTACAAGACACGTGAAGAATGTGATAATCACGTATCACCAGTTCATGACATAAACCTACGTGGTTGTGAGGTGACGCCAGATGTGTGCTTGACTCAACAGAAGTATGGAATCAAACTAGAAGTGCCAATGACAGACGGAATGTCAGATATGTACATCCGATGTGACACTGTAAGTACCTACCTATTAATCAGAACCTATCAGTGGATCTCCAATAAACCTTTGATGAATTTCTGGTTGAACAAATGGTAATACTTATAGTAAACTAGATTGTGTGAGTAGTTCATCAATATAACTTGTAGTTGTGGCTTGTTAGATGTCATCATGTTTTTGATGTATAAGTAATGACTAAGAATTATTTGTAGTACTGGTTGTGATGTGTAGGAGGACCAGTATGCCAAGTGGATGGCAGCTTGCAGGCTTGCTTCCAAAGGAAGGTCTCTTGCCGACAGCACTTATGATACTGAAGTGACGTCCATCACAGCATTCCTACAAATGCAACATCCAGCTCCAGCCCCTGCCATCAACCCTCAGGAGTTGGATATTGCCACTGAAGATTATATGCCCCCTAGGTTTTTAAAGAAGTTGAAAGGAAAGGTAATTTTTCACTTTGATTGAATTCCTATATTATTATTATTATTTTCTATTAGTAGTATAAAATCTTAGTAGTTCTGCTTTCTACTGCCTAATCAGCCGAATATAGTACAATGAATGGTGTTTGGTCTCAGTACTATGTTTTCCTGCTGTTTTGATGTACATTGGTTCTGAATGCATGAGATGTCATGTTTCCTTCTCCCTACCCCTTGCGTATACCGTTCCCTCATTCCCATTCAGTCAAATGGTTAGAAAGCTCGCGTTCGGATCCCCGAAACCAACCCTGGTCCTTCCCCAAGCTATTCATCATAATTGTTTTCCCTTTCCACCTCCGGCGCAATAATACCTCGGGGAGTCACGATGTGTTGTTTCTGACATCCAGAGGACAGGATACTGTACTTCACCCCGTCGACGGGAGACCCCAGGCGCGCCTAACAAAAGGTCAGTCCTACTGCATTCCTTGTCACATGTCATTTTTCGTGCATTTTTATTGTTGTGCATCATTATTAGCGGGTTATTAAGTCCCAGACAGCATAACATCAACATAATACAGTCCACTCGTGTGTTCCTTGTTTCTTTATTTCCCTTGGATATGGACGTACCTTCAAAATTAATGGTTCTTCGAGCCATGGATATTGGGCATTTCATTTCTATAGAATCGTTTCGGTTGGTTTAGTGGGATCCATCTTGGGTGTCATCCTCACGTCAGGCATTAACGGGCTCCTTATTGGTCACTTACAACTTGTTTACTTAGATTGAGGTGTTAGGTAGGGCATCAACACTTCATCTTTCCCACTCCTACCTAGTTCCTCATTTCACATTTGCTCATTTCCCCTCCGCATGACGATCGCTTGCGCTTTCCCCCAATCGTCCAGACCCTGAAAACCAGCTCGTTTCTGGGTCATTGGTTAATGGTCATCGGCTGTTCCTCACATTTCCTTTCAGTATTGGGGTAATTCCATCAAGTCAGAACTGATTTACTCGAGAAAACAATGGGTCAAAAAGAGCAATTAACTGCTCAGTACAACAAGTACCTATACCGAGAAGAAAAAACGTCTTCTCTCTCGACTTCAGGTCACTTCCGGCATGATTGCGGGCCTTCCAAAAAACTTAGATATATTCCTATCACGTGGAAGCAAAGTTGACGACATTTTCATGGAGTACAATACAGTTTTAGACAATCTGGCCGGTGTTCGATTAGAAGAACCTTCACTCGCTACCGATTGTGTAGCAGAAACTTCGACGTTCGAAAATCTTTATTTGTCTATAATTGCCGCAACCACACCTTACGTTACTCCTGTGAAACTGCCTGATTTGAATTCGAGTTCTACAAGTCAAAACAGTCACTCGCCACAAGTGCAACTGAAACCGAAATTGCCTGAATTCAGTTAGCTAAATTCTATGGACAAATTGAAAACTTTTCGTCATTCAAGTCCCTTTTTGATCTGATCTTCTTACATAGATCTGATTTATCTGAAATAGAAAAGTTCACTTATCATTTGGCTAACGTTGAAGCACGTCCCGAAAATTAAGCTACTGCATATCAAGCGCTAGTAAACAGGTACACTAACAATCAAATAGTAGCAAATTTCTATTTGAATAAACTACTCACATTCACACTGCTGAAATCGGATTCACCAAGTAGTGTTCGTAATACAGTCGACTTTATTTTGACCACCGTAGCAAGCTTAATGTTGCTGACCTTTCAGACTTCATGTTCTTACACTTGGGTCTGCGCCTAATGGATGCAAGAAAAAGACAAGCTTTTGAAGATAATTATGTGAATACTCCATTCCCTACTTTTCAAAACTTAGATGATTTTATGGGTAGTCAAAGTTCGATTTCGGATCTCTTGAATTCTCCAGTGTCCGGAACAACGATTACACCTACTGTTAAGGAATGAAAGCGTGTTTTACTTGCTTCAAATTCGGACATTTCCCCTTCAATGTCTAGCGTTAATACTCCTAAAACGACTCCTTCTACATCCTCATGTGTATGTTGCGCCAAATCAAATCACAACCTGTCTAAATGTGAGGTGTTCCTTTCAATGAGTGTACCTCCAGTGAGTGCACAAAACGATCATTCAACAAAATCGTTTGTGTTTTGCTTGCCTGGTCGTCACACTGTTTCAATGTGTAAATCTACGTTTCGCTGTCGAATTTGTTAGAAGAAATCCCATAATCATTTTTTAGGTACATCAAGGAATCAGTTCCAATGTAACTTCCCCCTCCTCTCGTCCGGAATCATCCCCGACGGTGGAAGTCGCTATTATTCCCAATGGAAATAATGCAGTCTCCCTCACCCCAATGTCTGCCCAAGACCTTCGGCTACCTCGATTGCCCCCCTTGGAACAGCTCAAGCAATTATTTTTGATGTCACTTGTAATGGATGAGGGGTTTAACTACGCCGCCCATACAGCGTAGTTTCCCCCTCTCCATCCTCTAGAAAGGTGGGGAGGCAGTGTGACAGCTGCCCCCGGAGACAATGGTTTGATTATAACGCAATGCCTCCAGGAGTTGACAATTCGTTTCCGCGAATCGACCGCCCCTTCAGCCGCGTGTCAAAAAGATCGGGAAGAGCCCGCATCCAAGATGGATGGGATTCCCATATACCGTCACACTCCTCCCCTTAAAAACATACTTCTTTGAAGAAGAAGTATGTGAAGTTAGACACGGGACTGAAAGTAGTATGGAGTTCTGATTCAGGAAGGTTCATCTGAAAAACTCCAAAGCTGATAGCTTCCATCGTAATGGTACTACTGAGAATTGTTACTGGTGGAGAACTTAGCTCCTTATCAATATCACTTGGCCAAAAAAGGAAAGAAGTCGTTGTCAGAGGTTCTGGTTCAGGAAAGTTCATCTGAACAACCTCTGGGTGACTAACCCCCATCATAAGATGGAACAACTGAATATAAATCATACAAATGAAAGTAGTTGTCAGAGGTTCTGGTTCAGGAAGGTTCATCTGAACAACCTCTGGGTGACTAACCCCCATCATAAGATGGAACAACTGGGAAAACAAGGGGAAAAATTGGCATTGAACGCCTTAAGAATAATAATCAAGTTTGATAATAATAATAGTAATAATAATAATGAGTTTGATTTGATGAAAAAAGAAAATCCAATGGCCGAAGTGTATATTGATTAACAAAGGGGTTATTAAAAAGAGAAGATATTAAAAAGAGGATTCCTTCTGGAAAACCTCAGAGCTATTCCTTCTGGAAAAGCTCTCAAAAAGTGGAGGGGGGTACCGAGGATAAAATCCAGCACATACCCACCAACCACGCTCTGCTACCATGTAATGGATGAGGGGTTTAACTACACCGCCCATACAGCGTAGTTTCCCCCTCTCCATCCTCTAGAAAGGTAGGGAGGCAGTGTGACAGCTGCCCCCGGAGACAATGGTTTGATTATAACGCAATGCCTCCAGGAGTTGACGATTCGTTTCCGTGAATCGACCGCCCCTTCAGCCGCGTGTCAAAAAGATCGGGAAGAGCCCGCATCCAAGATGGACGGGATTCCCATATACCGTCACACACTGGACGCCCTCATACGTGTCGTCTATTCTTGGATTCAGGAAATCAGGCTAACTTCTTAACCACGTCGGTTGCCGATCAACTAGGCCTTCCCCTAAAAAAAATGCTCGTTTGGAATTTCTGTCGTTGGACACTCAAAGGTTCAGGGCCTAGTTTCGTGTAAGTTGGCATCTAGACATTCCCCGGAATCAGCTATGTTTCTCGGATCACGTCGGACCTTCCTACTACTCCCTTATAGGACCAGCTGCTATCTCATTTCAATTTTCTTACATTAGCTGATCCCGAATTCATTACATCTGGTCCTGTTGACATGTTACTTGGAGTGCAAGCCGTTTTAGACGCTACTCTCGAATTTCCCGGTACTATTAGAGGGAATCCTTCTGCAGTACCATCTAGTTTCGGATATGTTCTGATGAATCCTCTCGGGATCATCTCAACACTCCTTGTTTCCTCTTCTCTGGTTTCCCCTCTTCGTAGTCTTGTAGAAACTATGCGAGCATTCTGGGAACAAGAGGAAGTTGAGATCCATCATCCACCCACCTTCTGATGAAGATGTGCAATGTGAACGGGATTTTCAACGAACTATTTCACGTGATGATAATGTTCGCTACATAGCTCGTTTACCTTTCATTGACAACATACGTCCAATTCTCGGTTCCACTCGTGATCGAGTCTTCAAAAGACATTTTCGCCTTGAGAAACAGTTCGAGAAAAATCCTGAATTATGAGATCTGTATCATGCTTGTTTGACGGATTATGTACACCAAGGGCACATGGTTAGAGCTAGCACCTCTATGGATTATTTGATGACCCACCATGGTGTGGTTAAAGAGCCCTCTGGAAAGATGAAGGTTCGGGTAGTTTTCAACCCATCGGAGAAAGATCCTACTGGTACCAGTCTCAACGATACTCTACTCGTTGGTCCCAAAAAGACAGGGAGATATTTGCGAAATTATTTCCCGATTTCGGACTCAAAGTTGGTATCACCTGTGATGTTGGGCAGATGTTCTGTGCCATCAGTTTGCACCAGGATTATCTGCACCTTCTCTTGCGGTTTTCTCCTTCAGATCCTATAACAGAGTGGCAACTCATGACAGTTACCTTTGGTGTTACCTCTAGTCCCTTTACTGCACAAAGAACTATTGCTCAGTTAGTTCTTGATGAAGGCGAAAGATATCCTCTTGCAGCTGAGGTGCTTCAATCTGAGACCTATATCGATGAAGTTATTTCTGGTGCCCATTCTGAGGAAGAAGCTTCGTTGTTGCAATCGCAACTTACTGAACTTGTAGCAGTGGGGGGTTTCGAACTCATCCTGCGTATTATGTTTATTAGTATTATGTTTTCCTGCTGTTTTGATGTACATTGGTTCTGAATGCATGAGATGTCATGTTTCCTTCTCCCTACCCCTTGTGTATACCGTTCCGTCCCTCCCATTCAGTCAAATGGTAAGAAAGCTCGCCTTCGGATCCTCGAAACCAGCCCTGGTCCTTCCCCAAGCTATTCATCATAATTGTTTTTCCTTTCCTCCCCCGGCCCAATAATACCTCGCGGAGTTGCGACGTGCCGTTTCTGACATCCAGAGAACAGGATACTGTACTTCACCCTGTCAGCGGGAGACCCTAGGCGCACCTAACAAAAGGTCAGTCCTACTGTAGTCCTTGTCACATGTCATTTTTCGTGCATTTTTATTGTTGCACATCATTATTAGCGGGTTATCAAGTCCCAGACCAACATAATACAGTCCACCCGTGCTTTCCTTGTTTCTTTATTTCCCTCGGATAGGAATGTACCTACAAATGGTGTATTTTAACAGTAGGGGAATCTGAAAATGTCTGCTGTTGAGTGATGTCCATTAGAGAGAAGTGCTGAAAAATGGATGTTGTAATGCATAATAACGTTCCTTGAATTAAGGGGGTGCATAGTACATTCCTTTGTTCACACTCAGTAATGACATTCTTCGGAATATATAGTCAAATTATTAAAAAGAAAAAGAAAAACGGAGTTATTGAAAAAAATCTATTTCCACTAATACACGAAAAACGCAAAAAAACACTGTTACATAACAGTGTTTTTTGCGTTTTTCGTGTATTAGTGAAATAGACTATTTTTCAATAACTCCGTTTTTCTTTGAAATGGGTTTCCACGATTTCGTCGCGAGTGATTTAGTTCGTGTCAAATTATTAGGTATACTGTTGCAATTGGTGTAACACCTTAATCTGCATTTTATTTCAGCTATGCCAGTATACACTGTGTAACAACTCTTGTGGGGGAGAGGGGTGGGTTTAGGTACATATCCCTCCCTTTTGGATAGTACCCGAACTCAAAGTTGGAGAATTATTGACGCAGCCAGTTCTTATTGCATGCAGGCTGTGTATTATGGCCAGTGGTCAGTCTGATATCATGTAACTTATCAGTCATCCGTATCATTTTCATTTTCCCTCAGATGTGCCAGTAAACACAATATAACAATTGGGAAGGAGTGGGTTTGGGTACAATGTTTATTACTAGGCTGTCCTGGTTAAATTGGTTTCGGCAAGCTCAGGGTCTGTTAGATGAAATAGGAGTGAACCAAGAGGCACACAAACCAATTGGCCAACTTCAAATTGAACTTGAATTCAACACATCTGCTCGTAATAAACGGGGGTTGGGCAGTACTTAGTACCTAGTGTTTATGATAGGATAGCATTTCCCACTCCTGGGAAGGTAAGAAGGGTCGAGGGCAACAAGATACTATCTCACACCACACAGTTATATAAACTGCAGTTTCCAATTCTGATTTTGTATGTGTGTCTTATTCATTTCAGCTGGTGCATCGTATTCTTGAGGCTCATGCTAATGTAAAAGATCTATCTTTGGTGGATGCGAAAATGAATTATATCAAAGCCTGGCAGTCACTTCCAGATTTTGGAATCTCTTTGTTTGTTGTAAAATTCAATGACCAGAAGAAAGAAGACTTGTTGGGCGTGTCATACAACAGGCTTATGAGAATGGACATTAGTTCTGGTGATCATCTAAAAACCTGGAGATACAGCACTATGAAAGTAAGAGAAGATGTATTATAATCCAGCGGGGAATTACCGTCAACTTTTTTTTCTAATTCAGAACTCTATGGTAATTTAAATCCCATTTTCAAAAATAAGCGTTATTTTTTAAATAAGGGTGATTAAAAGTAATAATGCGTGGGGGAAAATTGTGTATCAGGTCTATAGACATCTGAGTGGCTGTTGGTCCAAGGATGGGGACAAAGCCTCTGAGGCAAATTTTCTCAGTGCTGCCAACAACCCAACATTAGAAATGGCAAACCTTTGTGGTGACCTTCAAGAACCTTTGCCGTGACGTTCCCCTCGGTTTGATTTTGTGGACGTATTTTTCTAAATGTATTTTAAATTTGCAGTGCCATCCATCCATCCATTGCGGTTCTTTACATCGTTTGAAGTGATGCAGTAGTGGTCTAAGCAGGATTTGAGTTGAACTACTCAGCAAATTACCTGATACGTAATTTCTAGTAGGAACTCAGAAATTCAAATTTCACACTCGTTTTCTGCCTAGACTTTCCGACAAACACCACATTATGTGGACAAAGTGTTAATTTCCGTTATTGAACAGAATTTTGCCAAAGAAAAGGAGAATGTGAAACCCAGAAAAATTTCCCATTATTGGTCTTTCCAGTATGATGCTGGATGCTACATTTTACCGCACTTTACTCTCATAGATGGTTGTGGCTGGGGGGGGGGGGGGGGGGGGGTTGTGATTTTGCTCACCACTCAAGAGCCCTGCCAGGGGAAGTCAGAAATCCCCCCCCCCCCCCCCCCCCCATGTACCTGTTTGCTTTCACACCACAGGTATGGCCGAGCTTTCTAGCAGCTAAGCAGGCTGGTTCCTGAGTTAATTGTACATAACTCCCATGCCGAGGTGCATATCCTGAGAACGAATTCGCAGGTGATGCCTCCTCTACCCCTGTCTCACCCGTGGGACAAACCCTTGGCCAGGTTATGCGTCATCCAGGACCCTGACGATTCCTGCCTCAATGAGGAACTTGAACACTTGTTTTTTATTGCTGAAGTCAAAAGTGGGTTGAATTTGAAGACGAATGTTTGAAAAAAAAATTGTTTCAAATGTGTCGGTTATCTTATAAAAACAAATAAAATTTGAATTTCTGAGAGCCCGCCAAAACGCCGGCTTCAGCTGACTGCCCACCCCCGAGCGTGACATCACATTTATCGTGTCTGTCTTGATCCACCATCCACTTCCTATGTACACTTCACGTTACTGAATCGTTGGTTGTGTTTACGCGACTTT
Organism: Leptopterna dolabrata; assembly: GCA_954871275.1. Taxonomy (NCBI): domain Eukaryota; kingdom Metazoa; phylum Arthropoda; class Insecta; order Hemiptera; family Miridae; genus Leptopterna; species Leptopterna dolabrata. Next base: position 53,993,882 of record OX940974.1, on the reverse strand, counting down.
TTGTTGCTGTTCATTCAACTTTTCGTGCTGTACTCAATATTGATGCAACAGTAATTCCAGTGGTGGACAAAATACCTAAAGTGAAGGATGGCTATGAGGCGTCGTCTTTCAGCTTACCACCTCTCAGTTCATTTGGCCTATGCGAGTTCACATCAGAAATGAAACTTGGTTATTTCAAAATGAAAGGAGCGAAGATGACGAGGTAGCTGTTATTTGTGAATCAACTACTGGAAGTAGCTAATGTAGTTGTCTATATAAAATTATGTACCGAACTAACTTGCCAACAAGAGGATTTGTAGGTGGGTGCAAAACGTACTGAGTTCTTGTTGAACCTTTTTTCCAGTGATTACCATAATTCACAGGTACAGTTTGCCTATACTATTCTACCACAAGCGTATTCCATCCTAGCCTATCTAATTTTACTATAGTCCGTGCACTAGAATATTGCCCTCCAACCCCCATATGATGGAGAAGGTGGAAATCATTTTCAACACAGAATTCCCCTTTTTTTCCCCTGTCCAGTGGCAGCACTTTCCCCCTGTAATCCTTTTTCCAGCTGAGTGTGTGAACAGTCATAAAAACAACTTTTTTTGTTATAAAAAATCATACTGTCATAAGAGCCATAGCTACCTACCATAGTAAATGAACGTAGCATTTTCCCGATTTTTGTAAAATCGGACCCTTGAGTGTGACTCCTTTGAGCTGACAGACAAACTCGTGTTGATAGGATTTTTCTATGAAATGTTTTCTTGAAAATTGGGAGTACTTTTTTGAAAAGGTACAATGAGGTAAATAAGGAAAATTTTTTGAAGGTAGGTAGGTATAAAAGGAAAGATTGGAAACAAATGTTATTTTATTATTTATTTATTTAGTACGTATTATTATTCATTTATTTATTACTTACGTAATTTAACTGTGGTACGTAAAACTTCTAATAAGAAAAATCCGAATCCTCATCGGAACTGCTATCAGTATCAGAAGCCCCCCCCCCAACATTAATGACGAAACTATCGATCTCCGATTCGACTAAGTGATCTTTTTGACGGTAGTCGTCCTCAATTTTTTCGGCTGGACTGACATTTCTTCCACCTGAAACCACTACTAACCAGTCGTTTCCGAAGGTAACTTCTACCGTACTCGAGAACTCCGTCACTCGCCAATTCCGCACAGTGTTTTCAATGAAGGGCACTCTTTCCAAACAATGTAGAATTCACGTATCTTGTTTCGTGTAGCAGCATCGGTGAATTCATCAGCATCGATGACCTTCTTGTGCGTTGTGGACTTGGTTGGCGTAACAAACAAAGGTCTCGCCCGATCTGATGTTGTTTGGTTTCCAGCTTCCTTCATAATGTTGCCAACTGTTCTCGCCGAGAAGCCCGTCGCTGCACTAGTCACATCGCGAATGTTGTATTTCGCGTCATCCACTTTCTTCTTCCTCGTAAAATACTGGCACACATTGTACACAATTTCTCGTGCCTGACTCCTTAGATCCCTGTCTCTTGCGGTAGCAGGTTTCCGGTTTCTTGCTGACGATGAAGGTTGATCTTCCATCGCGAGATTTGTGTAGGCGACACACGGAAACTGACGGGTACGGGGGATTGTGATGATACTCAGTTCAAAAATAGGATGACAGGGATTGTGATGATACTCACAGTTAAAATAAGAAGGGTTAATACGACGATATAGGTAGGATGGTGAAACGATAAGCAAGATGCAAACGACGAAAACACGATACGGGAAAGGAATGAGCTGGCTTGGAATGGCAGCATGGCTGCCAACATAACAGAGTAAAAGTCCCAACATTGCATCCCACTCAGGCTGCCGAACCCTCAGCTTCTCCCATCCTCCTATAGAGTGCAGGGTCGGTCAATATTCTCGTGCACGACCTATAGCTGCCTATTATCGAACTATTCCTGACCTAAGTTAGTAAAGTAAGGAAAGGTTAGTCAAAATTTAATCAAAGTTAGTCATAATTAGTCAAAGGTTAGTCAAGAGACTAAGCTTGACAGGTCCTTTCTATCTTCAAATAGTGCACGTTTCACCTACCTGCCAACCAGCTATGTATTTTCTATAAAATGCATTATATTGCTTTGAAGTCAACCGTTTATTTTACTGCTTGTGGCTCAGAGTAATTGGGGGTGTATGGTCTCACAAAAATTTGATGACAAATGTATGGTAGCTTTTGCTCATTCGCAGACATCAAGTCCTGCAAAATTCTCTATGCTTATACATGGGATAAGCTTCGTTTATAAAATGAAATACCTACAATACTGCCGTGAGAAGGAAGAACTCCTCAACTCAAAAATCAAAACATTGCAGAAATTTGCATCAAAGTTTTTCAGAGAAACCCTGCTGTTGCTTCCCTCCAATACAGATAGCAACCCCATTATTTAGAGGAACATAGTATAGGACTTGAATTCATTCATACATTTTTTTTTAAATCGAAAAAATCTATTTTTTAAGTCGATTAGTCGCACCTAATGCTTTTTTCAAATTTCATATAAACTTTATTGGAATGTTTTTAAAGCTGAAATGCCTCAATTCGCTTTTGTGATGTTTTTCCGCCCTACAAATCGATATCGCTAAGGAGTTTTTTGAAGGAAAAAGCCTCATCTTGTACAAATTCAAGTATTTTACTATTGTTTTTTAAGGAAGAACGCCTCAACTTTTAAAAATTCAAGTACCTTCCTCACAAATAACAAACTGCAAAGAAAAATCCATATAATTACGTCACTGGGAGTGAATCAAACATGGTCTCAATTAAAATAATTTAATTCTAGGTAGAAAATGGAACACTTTTCGAACAAAAATGAAGCGAATTTAATGAAATAGAAAAATGTAAAATTGGTAAAATGTGGAGAGTTGCGGGTAAAAGAAGTATGCCACAATAATAATTATACGATTAGTTGATCTATTGCCATCCACTGATTACATCGTACGGCTTGGAATTCGCATGGGACGAACTGATGGATGTTCAGGTGATGTAGGTAACTAGTTACCACCACCGGGGCCTGTTTCATAAAACAACAAGCAACAAGTGTACAAGTCTGCAAGTAGGTACAGGTACTTTTAATGCACAGTATACAAGTACAAGAAAAGGTACGGGTTTCATCAAAAGAAAAGGTACGAGTTCAAAAAAGTTACAATTGTAAAGCGAAAGTTACTAGTGTGTGTATGTTAACTTCCAGTTTTATTGTCTTCAGCGGTGCATTTTAGCAGTGTTGATAAGGCCTTTTGGGTTTCTTGTTGTCGCTGCCGGCTGCTGTTAGTTTCATTTATTTTGACGTTTCACTAGTTGTCGAGTATCGATTGTAACAATAAAGTAATACTTCTAATTAGTAGGTCGATTTTGAGAAAGAGACCGATTCCTACCTCGAATGTCCTATCCGTAGGTGAAGGACATTCGATCCGTCGACCGATCAAAACTGCTCCTGGGCCTCAATGAACATTCGAAAAAAGTCCGTTGAATTCATACAAATTTTGGAAGTTGCAGTTGGTCGTGAGCGGGTTTTGGCTCAGTACATAACAATAATTATGTGAAAATAGGCCTCATGTTCGATCAGCTGTATAAACATTTGGAGGAGAAACGCCTCATGAATTTCGAATAAATGCCTCAACCTAAATCTGAAGCCAATATGGGCCAACGTTTTGAAGGTGAAACGCCTTTTCTCAGTTTTTGACGAGTTGAGGTGTTTCTCCTTCACATTAGGCGCAAATAGACATTGGTTTGAGGCGCTTTAACCCTCGGGCACTGGCACGTATGAGGGAAGTAGATCGCCGGCGGGCAGTATGGAGTGCCGCCCACACGGAAACGGCAACTTTTTCCATAATAGGAACGTTTATTCGTAGTTTTGCGCAAAAATTAATATACCACCTAACTTAGCATTTAAAATAGCCTCTATAGAAATTGCGGAAACCATTAAGTCTTGATCAGGTTGGCAATAATATAAAACATGCAAATTTTATAAAAGTCTGTAATTAGAAAACGCAATAGAACTTCACCATACGTAATTCAGTAAAATACAATAAACTTATACACCTATGAGGTAACTCAATAAATTCAGGAACTGTAAGTCATTTGAAAAAAAAAATCAGCCATCACCAACACTTAGGTGCCCATAACATAGCTTTTGATTAGCAAAGAAAATGTCAAAATCGGTAATTTCATCCTCTGAAAAAGTCAGTGGAGGAATGCCTGCTTCATCTCCTGAATATTCACTGTCACTAGAATGATCATCGTGTCGAACAACTTCCGAACCCCCTCACTCTCATCGCTGAAGTCGAAAAGTGGAGCATGATCTTGACTTAAATTTTATTCATCTTCATCTACAGCTTGTAGAATGCTCGAGATCTCTGAATCACTCATAACTCGACGACCACTAGCCATTTCGGCAAAGGAATAAACAAAAACTTTGGTCAAAAGTTCACGGGCGGGCAGTACACTGTGCCGACTTTATACATTGACTAGAACTGGCGGGCAGTAATTAGTACCGAGAGCGCGCACCCTCTCTCTTCACGAGATCATTGACTACTGATGAGTGCATAACGGAAGCAGGTAGGAGTACGGGGACATATTATGATAGTTGCTTGAAAGATACCTGAGCGTGTTCTACCGGTGCTTTTGACACACTAGAGAGTAATCATGATTTTGATAGGAAAGTGGCACTGAGTGCCAGTGCCCGAGGGTTAAACAAGAGTTGAGGCGTTTTACCTTCAAAACGCGTCAATGAAGCGTTTCTCCTTCAAATCTTCCGATTTTACGATGTTGATGTTCGAATTTCCGAATTTCGAAATGTTGACTTGACCATCGAAAAGACCATGTCAAAAATAGGGGGGGGGGGGGGGGGGGGGTAGGAGAAAATCTCATTTTCGTAAACATTGGAGTTGAGGCGTTTTTGTTTCACACGGCAGAATAAACCTAAAGGATGTTTAGTTAGTGATTTTGGAGGATACAATTTTTTGACTTTTTGCATACACACCTTCTGTAGGTACGTGGTAATGAAACAAAACTGACGATTAATTCTATTCTACCCGAAATATATATATCGATGAAAAGCAAAGGTATGACGGAGATTCTATCACCGTCAGGTAACTATATTAGTAACTATTCATACCTACTTAAGATGATCTCAGCAAACCTAAGGGTGAGTGATAGAGCCTCTTCTCCTTATCAGGTCGAACCACTTTTTCTGGGTTTGTTGGCCAGTTGCCACAACAGTGAACCATTTTTCGAAATAAAAACAAAATATGAATGAGTAGCACCGCGAAATTTCTGATTCCTTCATCCGCAATCCTTCCAACTTCGTTTTGGTTTGGTTGTTGGTTCCGTTCTTCTTCTTTGAAGTATTTTCTTTTTGTTATACAGTATGGTAATGCGTTACTGTCACTTCTCTTGTGTAGTGGATGTTGAAGCATCGCGGAAAATAACGAAAAGGAAACTTGTTACATGAACGTAGTTGTTGGCTTATGAGAAGCATGGAAATCGCCTTGTCTCCCTGGGATTAGATAACTGTGACGTCACACACTATTCAACCAATCACAGAGCGTTTCGTGCAGCTTCCCCTTCTCCCAACTTTCAAATTCGATATTAATTATTGTAACAACATTTTTATCCATATTTGATCACATTTTTGTGAACTCCAGGTGGTCTATTGTAGAGTAAAAAAGGTATCATACAGAATTTCAGATGGATGAAAGTTCCTCATTGAGGGGGGAGGGGTGCTTTGCGCAAGTGATGCACTTTCCCCCCCCCCCCTCCTGTGGTACTGGTTTATAGATAAGGAGAATCCCCATTTTCCTGGTAACCTCTACTTCTCAAGCCTGACCAGGCTTGGGGTCAGAGAATTGGTGCCTGACTCCCTACCACTCTTCTCCTGACAAGGTTGGCAGTGAAGCGCTTGCCACAGCCCACGCATTATGGGTGCCCAGGAGAGGGAGACGCTGTTAGCTACTGACAGGGTAAGAGCATTGCTGCCTTTGTCCCTGGAGGGTCACTGCTTGCTACGTTTGTCGGTCACTGTGCTGGTAGGAGGGGAGGTGTATAGGACATGTTAGGGGGCCAAAGCATTTGTGGGTGGGAAGGGGGTTTAGTATGTATGCTCTCAGGTCATGTGGAATAGGGTGGCTGAGTTGGTAGATATCTAGTTTGGCACCTATGTCTCCGGGAAATAAAGGGTGGGGGGGTGCCCCTCTTCAATTGAATGAGCCCCTCTTCTTCTTTTTTTCTTCATTCATTTACCCAGACTTGTGATGTACTCACTTCAACACCTCATTCTCTACACTGTTAGATACCTTCATGGTCCCCTACATCGCCACTATGTTTCCATTTGCCCCCCCTCCCCCTTATTCTTCTATGATCCCCTTCAGAAATTTTTCACAACCACAAAGAATGCACAGCAGAAGTCATGAAACACCAGGAAATATGAGGTGGTAATGGAAGGCTATCTTTTTTTCCATGCTGTTATGGATGTTTTAAGGAAAAAATGTTTGCCCATATGGAACAGAAGTTTCACTCCAGGGTTGTTGAAATTTAAATGGGACCGTTTAGGGTACTCTCCAAATGCTCTTTAGGCATGCTCAAATTCATCTCATCACATTTTGTTTTGTATACTTACCCAGTGAGGCAAGGATTTGTGTGCAGACAGACAGACACAGAACCAGATTTGTTCAAAAAGGTCTAAAAGCAAAACACGAAATTTTGATTTTGGATGACAAAAATTGTATCTCCTAAAAGTTAAGCGGTTTATCTGTACAGAAAATGATGCACTTTTGTGGAAGAATTGACAGCGTTTTTCGAGTTGTGTCTGTGCATTGTCAAAGGACAACAAACACTTGAAATGGTACCTAGGTATGTAGATACTATTTGTATATTGATGGGTCGGCATCTTCTCTCTTTCACCTTTTCTAAGGGAGTGCAGTAATCGTCGCCACTGATGTATGCATACCAAAATTTTTAGCACAATGTAGCCTCTGCTACAGTTAACATGTTTCTTAACCCGTTCGCTGTGGTAAGCGAGGACATCTCTCTCATTGAGGGTACAGTTGGCTGGTGGGTGAATAGAGATCCACAAAAATTTTAACAGATACTAGAACACTAATTGATTACGTCTTTCATGATACATGTCTTCTTTATAATTGATCCATGAATGGATCCATCCCATGAATGGAAAAGTTGAGAAATGGGAAAAACTAGTCTGATCGGTTGGTGTTTAAAACTCATTCAGTGTGAGGGAGACATCCTCGCTCGTCACATGGTGAAAATGGAATGTAGCTATATTGAATGAGGGTCCTTGAGCTTGAAATCTTTACTTGCAAAACAATGTTCTTAGTCTCATTTGGATGGTTTTCCAAGGAATCCCTAGAATTAGATATGGTTACTTTTTATTGATTGGTACACAACGATATACAATTTCCAGACGGATTTTGCTATTCCCTCAAAACAACTTGTCTCGAAAACGTTTTCCTAGGTTTCCTGCTGACCGTCAAATATTTCAAAAACTTGCTTCTCCCGAGTTCGGGTGAACTGGTACTAAGTAGTGTCGGAAAGCCATATCCATTCAAGAAAACCATGAAGCCCCTCTTGAACTCACAGTTTGGATCCAAAATCAAGGGTAACAAAATATTTCTGGAATTGTGTTTGGATTTAGGTACCTGACTGATCCATCCTTAAGGGGGGGATTCCCGAACAGCGCATGGTCGTGGGATGGATGAAAGAGTAACCTGAGGTTGAAGAATTTGCTGCTACCTTAGCGAACTCGGTTACCCACCGACCAGGAGGAATTTGATGTAGCGGAAGGAGAGGGTTGTTCACCCTGAACAGTAATCATTGTCCTTACAAAGTCGCCTGAAGTTTCAAAAGCTTCCTAGGAAACAGGCCGACCGGTGTTGGTGGCTAGTGTGTCAATTTTTAGGTTTGGCCTCTCAAAAGCAGCCTAAGACTTCGATTTGCCACTTTTCAGACAAACTTCAATATTTTGATTGATGAAGCACGTCTTTCTCAATTTTACCATCCTGGGCAGAAAAACAATCAAATTCCGAAATGTTTGCTCCTTCAGATGATGATTGAGTATGTGTTTAGGCAATCCCTTGAAACGCCTATAACTTCCCAAAAAAATATGAAAAGGAGCTGAAGTTCGAAGAGTGGGTGCTGGTTGGGTTTCATTTTATAGTGTTGCTCGATATTCTTTGAATATTATCTATACTAACTGTGAACTTCCACGAGTGAATCCTCTTCTCATACCTAGGTAAAAGTAGGGACCCTGGTTTTAGTGAAACGAGGTACCAACTAACAAATTACGTTTTAGAATGCTTAGAGACTGCTACAAATGACTGAGTAAAACTGAATCAACGTCAGTCGCAGTCCCCAGCTGATATCGTGATGGATGATCAATTCACTAACGTGTCATATCTAATAATTTGTGGTGTTTCATTCGTTATACAATTATTAATTTATTGTAATAATAAATAAAATACTCAACTATGTTAACTTGTTTGTTGCCTGGTAGGTTAATAGAACGCCAATAAACCTAACATTTATCTCACATGAATTTTATTATAGGTTTTTTAACTAACCTTCAGAAACCAAAATTAGAAAAAGAAAAAAAACGGAGTTATTGAAAGGTTGCCTATGTCCTCTAATACACGAAAAATGTTCCTAGCCCACCGTCTCTTTGGGGTGACCACTTCATCATTATCTTTCTTCTTTGATAGGTACTGGTCGGTTCAGTTTTAGGAAATATGCGTTTCATCAGTTGATTTAGTTAAAGTACTCTATGGTGTCGACCGCTTTTTGACCAATAAGTTGGATTCGGGGTGGGTGCGGCTAATCAACGGAGCATTCCGTGGTCCTCATAGACATTTTTGGGTTATTGAAGCATGGTCACCGTTTACTCGCACTTTTCAACAAACCAAGAAGTCAAATTGCGTGCCTTTGTACGATCCTATACGTTCCTGTACGCACCTACCTAGTTTCCAAACAACAATATCACAGTTTTAAACCAGAGATTATATCTACAATCTATCTGAACCTGAACTGAAGACATAATTGTGTTGTGAAACAGAACTGTGTAGGTCGAATTTACCTGTATAAAATGGTATAGTATTCTATTGCAATTGAAGATGCAAAGGCCCTAGTGCAGCCACCCCGACGGCTCCTGAAAGAAATCTAAACATTTCTTCCAAAACATTTCTGCTTATAGATTTTTGGATTATTATAAACTATGAATGATGGAAAGGATTACTTCGGTAAATATTCATTGTAAACATTCATCATTAATTTCATAGTGCTTGTCAACTTGAAGGCATAAAAATAGGGTTTGATATTTTCAAAACGCCATGGCTCTAAACCTTCAAAGAAGGGTATACTCTTGTTCTGACGAACCAATGTGAACAGATTTAGAGATATGTAAATCGAGTTGGTTGTTCGAGATATTATTTCATTTGAAGAATGATGGTTATTTTGGATTTTGTTGATAGGTACTTTCTTAAATTTGCACAAACGTTATGCTTCGTGAATAACAAATGATTATGGAAGTCTTGATTCCACTGCATATTTATGAAATCTGATTGCCCGTCTGGCTCCAGTACTCGATTTCAGGTTCTCTTATGGGAATGACGAGGGTAGGGGTTGACCACAGAAATTGATCTACACAGAAGGGGCATCTATACAGGCAAATCATTAACAGTTGTGTAATTTTGCAGGGTTTTAGAACTTTTCTATAATCGGGAGGATGATGGAAGATTTCATCAAGAAAGTAGTGTATATATTATTCTACATAGTTGTGTATGTGATAATTCATTGGTACTTATGAGGAAGGTACTTGAAATGATGATGCTGTTAGGTGCCCACAACATAATCATGTTTCACCTACAACATAATACTGTTCTTACTGAATCAACATTGAAGTCGATGTTTGTGACTCCTAACAATCATTTCTTCATCAAAAAATGCTTGTTCGAATCACTTCATTTCATGTATCATCGAGGATGGGAAGTAAGGGTCCGAGAAGGGTGGCCACGTGAGGGATGGTAAAGTGGTAGCTGCCTCGGGTGAGTGCCATCTAACGGAATTCTTGCAAACTATTTCCTTGGCGGCATGGTCAATTCCTTGAGATTTGACGCATCTCCCGTTGCCGACAAATTATGCAAAAACGCTTGAGCATTAGAACCTGATCACAAGATATTCATATTCAGCAGATGTTTTTACAGGGTGCTATGTCAACTTCCACTCCGTATTCTGACAAATTAGTGTGAAAGTGCAAACTAGTAGAAACTAATAAAATTGAAATCTTCATTGCTTACTTACCAAATTCCTGGACCATTTTTCTGAAGTCGAACGATGTAGCACCCTGTAGATTGACTTAGAAAACAGATAGCAAAACGAATCACAAGCATCTGTCAATAGTTGGCTTCATAGTTTGTCAGAAAAAAATGCATTGGGTAGCATATGGGCCAGCCCCAGGGAATCACCTCTTTAATTTCAACTAAAATTACTGGGCTCGAGTATGGGGACCTTCTTGGTTGAATGACTTCTGTTTCTTCCCCATTTTAAGGACGTCCCTCAGTAGTAAGAGACGTCCTTATGTATTTGATCTGGTTAGTAGAGGAAAATACTCAGCCGAGAATGTAAGGAGCCACATTCATATCCGTTGCAGACCATCCAAATCCGTGAAAAAAACCATAGGTGTGGTGTGTTTATGTGTGCGACAAAATCTTGTGTGCGCTGCCCAGGCCACAATCTTGACCGATTTGCGTGATTATTTTTTGTTCGATGCAGAAAACAGTCTAGTTCTGCACTACGTCGCCAGAATTTCGAAATTTACTTTAGGAGGGCGTTTAATGCTGAAAAAACATGGGTTGTTTGGCTGTCTTATGTGCACTTCCTAGGGCTTCATTCAAGGCTTTACTGGACACATCAGATGCAGCAAGCGGCTTCATCTTTCTGAGGAGCTGAATGGGTTTGAGATCCCCCAATATCCAGTCCAGTTTGCAATTTCTTAAATTTTTTTTCTTCAATTTCTTTAAGTATCCCCAATAAACAATCTTTTGTGCTGGTGTATTTTTCGTCATCATTTCCACCCACTATGTCCCAAATAATGTTCTCGGGATATTTAACGTCGAGTTTTGTTAGTAATCAAGTGGTTGAACTTGGCGTTTCACATCTTGATCTTGTGGATATTCATTTGGGTTTCCACATGTAAAATCCATATTTTTTCCGGCTCTTCGGGCCAGAACAGTGGTAATTTAAGGCGTGAGGCGCTATTTGCTTCAGATACCGACTCGGAAAACTCGTCCTTCACATCGCCGTCGTTATCACGATAGTTTGGTTCAACGCGAAATGCGAACCCAAGTGCACTGGCCGGTAAAATCCGCACTACAATTATTATTTTGGTTAAATCAGTGAAATTCACACGATTTGAAAAACGATTAATATATTAAAACTTACTCCTTGGACTCCGTACTTCTTGGACAAGGTACAAGGAGTAGGATTTCAAAAAGCTAAGTGAAATGAAAATCTGAAATGGTGAAATAGGTCAAAACTGAACTTGCACTTAACCTACTAAACTTCTGTCCATACATCAACATGATAGACAGTATTTGCTCTATGCATTCATAAATAATTGTCGTGATTGAGGGGGTGATCCGACCTGGATGGGTGAGGCCTTGGAGGTACACTGTGGCTTGGTTGCTTAAGGGTTTCAGTGATTTCTGTATTGTGCCAATTCATTGTTGATGGATGTTGGTGTTGGTTCCGCCAAAACTAAATTTCTTTTTGTTATTTTTATAGGCTTGGAACGTGAACTGGAATGCTAAAGTTATGATGGTCCAGTTTGAAGAAGGAAATATCATTTTTGAGTGCCTTTCTGCTGACTGCAAAGTTGTGCATGAGTTCATTGGCGGTTACATATTCCTTTCAACAAGGTCCAAAGAGTCAAATCAGATGTTGAATGAAGAAATGTTCCACAAGCTAACTGGAGGCTGGGCATGAAAGTCAATATCAGTAATTTATACAAAAGTGCAATTTCATTTATGCTTGGTTTATTTCAATACGAAATAGATAACATATTATATACAATTAAAACTATTATTTCTATATTTAATACTGTTCACATAATTGCTCTGTTGAGTTTATTTCTTGTTGTAATGATGTCTCTTTCTATTTTTAATTGTTGCTTATCTTATTTTGGTTAAAATAGTGCATTCTAACATATTGTTCTTCAAGTACTTACTGTCTGTAAATAATGTATTTATCAAATGATTTTCCTTATTATTTATTAACATTATTTTTTTCATTTGAAATTAATTTATAATATACTGGTGCTATCAGTTTTATTACATAGTTGACTTAAATTTAAACCATTTCCAACCCAACCTATAATTTAATCTCATCATGTTATCACGTTTTAAATCATGTATTCGAAATTATCAACTGTACACGTTGGTATCATACTAAATGCACAATCATTTTGTATTATATGCAATACTTAACATTTTGTATCATAAGTACCTAACTGCATTCAGTTGTTGTCTAATAGTGTATATGATAAGTTTTTATGGTATTATTTATCAGTGTCATTTACGTCATCAACGAGACTCCATCACAATATAAGTTCCAGTTGTTAATTTTAGGATGTTTTGTAATCTACTTTGTAACTGAGATCTTGAGTTCACTATGTACTTCTTTGGCCAAGATGCAGATGACACGGATGTTTTCCTCATCCGTTTGCATTGTATTCACGCATTATTGGTCATGGTATTGATTGAACTTGAAAGAGAGAGGTTTGTTAGCATGCTTTCCTTGAAGGTGAATGTTATGAACAAGCTCTGTGAGCTAATTGAAATAGATTTTTTTTTTTGATCATGTATATGCATATTTATAGATTCCTATATTTCAGAAGCAAAATGGAGTAACATGTTCCTTATCAATGTGCCTTCAAGATATGAAATTCCGATCGGAGTTTTGGTTAGCACCTTCCAAAAGTTTATGATGGGAAATAGTGAATAGATCGGAAACATCAGTGATCCCATTTAATTCGGCAGTCCTTTTTACTGTGTGTTGATTCAACCGTTCGAGCCTGGATCAGTGAGGCTGACCCAACATTATCATATGCACATGACAGATGCACATTTTCTCATTGGTAATAAAATTCATTTTGTTGAGGAATTATGTGCATTGATGCTCTTGCAAGTTCAAATGAGGTGGAAGACAGCATACATGAAATGTGTGGTTTGGCTGTCACTTGTATCTTTTTTGATATTTTTCTCATAATTGTGGGAAGATCAACATGTTCTTATCTGTAAAAACTTGTCAGTGTGGTCTAGCAGAATGCAAGTTATATAAAAAGTCTTGGAACGAGATGTGGGAGCTAACAACAAAGATAATGCAGGTACCCAGGCTAATGAAGTGATAACTAACTCACAGTACGTATCATCCAAATCTGTTGAATTAGTTTCTTAGTAATTCAAGAGGGACGAAGGATCAAACCTCAATTTCCTCATGGGTGATGCGATTGAGAATGTGACCATAGTGTGGTTAGACAAATATTTGTTCCAAGATGCTGAAGGGTTGATGAGATAAATATATCGGGAGGATGGTCGTATATAATCAGTGTATGGTTGGTACTTGGAAGTGTGTATGCGTGTGGAAGACATAGTTAGGCAGGTTATTCTGTGTCCAACATGAGGATCTATGACCAAACAACCTAAGTGCACCCAGTGGTCCCATTTTCTCTGGATCAGAGCTGAGGTTAGGTGGATCCAGTTTGGCTACCAGGTTGTTTTTTTCTCCATACTATGAAGTCAGGCTGATATCACTCCAAGGAGTCACATGTCACTCCAGTCACATCTAGGTGCGTTTAGGTCTGTCAAGACCAAGCCCGTCCACTCGAGTCCTGTGGTTTCAAACCATACCAGCCCGAGAGGCCGGTGGAATTCTGTTTCTTTCAGCCTTTAGAAATGAAAGGTGAGATAATAAAACGTGGCGTCTACTATGTCGTCGTGTAGTTGGCAGAAAAAATTGAACAAAGATTAACAAACATTCGATTAACTTCAGGATGGATATCTGTGGCACATTTACTCATTTGTTTCCATACTTAGTGGACGATCCTTTCAAATTTTATAATTTTTTCGAATGCGGTACTGTGAAAGTATTTTGAAACTTATTGACTTGATTCGGGGGGGGGGGGGGGGGGATTGAATTGTAAACCATAGGAAACATTTAAATTTGTTTAAAAAATAATGATAATATATTCATGTGAAGGAACAGCGCAAAACACTCAGGGAGGTGGCATGTGGTAATCCTAAAGAAAAGGGACTGGACTGAACTGTCTCAGCAAAACCTAGCTGCCTATGTAAATGGAGTATACGTGTGTTCACCTGAGATCGAAGGGATGGTTGAGTGTTGTTTTATTAACTCAGCTGGACGGGCTTGGTGTGAAATCGGCCTTAGAGTGAATGGTATTCACCGAAGTTGTATTATGCCCTTGAATTTTCAATTGCTAGCATGTCTGTGTGTAACAACTTATATCAATTAGTGCTTGATGCTCTACCTTACTCTTACATTATCCTTGAATTAGTGAAGCGTCCCTATCAGTAATGAAGTACTTGGAATAACCTATTCATAGTTGGTTCTAGGTGGAAATGTATGGCTCTTCATTCTTGGTATTGCAAGTAGTTTATCCCAACCATCACTGTTTTGTGTAATTCCGAAACAATTTCGAACTTTCCCCCTGCTTGTTGATGGAACATTTCAACGTTTACTTACCTAACTATGTTACTGCTACATGTTATTGTTATGGATATTTAAACCTCTGGAAGAACAGATGGATCTTGTTTGCATTGACACAAGCCTCGTGTTCAGTGGACCTGTGAACTCTTGATTGAATTAGTAACAACAATTTTTTGATAGTTAACATTTTTTATTAATCACATTCCTATGTTAGTGTAATACACACTAAAATCCTTAGTGGTCTGGTGACCAGTGTTGTCAATCAAAATGTTTTTGACTGACTGTAATAAAATGTGGCCTTGTAAGTTTATGTACTATAGGTGGAGCCTAATTAATCTTGTCTTGGCTTAGATGCTGCAATTGCCAGTGTCCACCCCTAAGTCTTCCCCTAATTGTTGTACTAAAGATTGTGTTACCAAATCTTGTCTTGAATAATATTAACCTGTTGTTTCGTTGTCTTTGTACACTAATCATTATTTTCTTTATAAATATATTAATTTTTATTAGGTACTCTATCCAATAGTTTATATTCAAATTCCTTCCATCTCAATGTAACTTATGCAATAATCACATCATTGTTCTATGACTTTTATCAGGCATATGATTGCCCATCACCCAAATCAGGTCTAGGGCTTGGCATCATAGCTAAGCAACCTGCATAGACTGACCGGTATAATATTGAATAGGACTCTACTTCTAGCGGAGAAGTATGGCAATGGCTGTCAACGTGTCAACAGTTCTTCTTTATCACTGCCCCTTACTTCCAAGATACTAAATGTCAATTATGGTTTTCTTCATTGTTGAAGCTGGCGATACTTTAAAAAAAAACATTCCTTTTACCTACTCCTAACATTTGAAGAACGATGCGACAAGTTGGAGGCTGAGAGGGTTTTTTTTTTATTCCCTAAAACCACTGTGGTCAGATTCTGTACAAGGTGTTCCACCAGCCCCCACCCCGTTTCCCTTATGAAGCAAGTAGGAAAAATTTCAAACACCAACATTGTTTGTAAATGGGAACCCCCATTTTTTGTGTTTTATTGCAGATACGAATTCTACATGAAATTTCCTGAAGAAATGACCTTCGGTCACATTTTTGAGTGCACAGTAACGTGAGCAAAATGTACAAAAAAGTTCCAGTGTGGAAATTGCCACACTTGTTCTTCATAATACTAAGGGTTTGGCGGAAGAAAGCACTGGCCGCTCATCTCGCCCCATTGGCTGCTCAAGTTGGCCTGATAGGCCGATCGATCGTGAGAATATACTACACTGAGCATGGAAATATACTTGCATGGAAACCTCACTTTCTGACACCACACCAACGTCATTTAGCTAGTAAACTTAGAAAATGGACCCGCTGACATATTTTTTGCCGTCAATTAGTCAAATCGAATGCGATTGAGCTCAAAATCAATAGGTATGATCCAGACATTTTGGTAACAACTGCACCAATTTTGGTCGATTTTTACGGCAATTATTGTTGAAAATCGAAAAATTATAAAACCTGTCAGAACTCCCTCCTTTTTCCACCTAGAAAGCTCGTTCTCAAATTGGAGAGTTCAAAAAGCTGAACAAAACCTAAAAAGCAATTCCGAGAGAGAATATTTTGAGGAAGTTCCGCCCATTTGAAATTCCAGCACACATACGTATATGTACATAATATATGGGAGCGAAATCAAACGGAAAACTGTCTAGAAACTCGTATTGAGCACTTCTGACAAAGATTCCATGGTTTTCTTCAACACCTATTTTTGACAGTATCACCATTCTACTTCCATTCCTGTATACTAGGAACATGGAAGTAACTTGAAGAACCATGTTTTTTGGGTGCATCTAATTACTATATGTCATACACTTCGCTGAACCACTTGGCGATGTAAATTTTGTTAATTCTTGATCGTGGATCAAGAATGTTGATATATGTGAAATTTTTAAAAATTTAAATAATCGATATATTTGCTATATCAATCAGTAACATAACAACTGAGCTTAGCCCATCAAGTTAGTTTGCTATAATATTATTCAACTGTTTGTAGAGTTTTTAGCCCAGTGGCTGTAACTCAAGAGAACACTCAATCACTAGGTGTTGCCAAATGGCAAGGAGAGGGGCAGTGCGAAAGGTAAAGGGCCCTCTAGTAGGAAAACGGTAGAGGGGGGTGCGCGGAAGGGTAAGCGCGCCCTCGGAGGAAAGCTAGAGGAGGAGGGAACCAAGCCAAATGAGTAT
Source organism: Leptopterna dolabrata (assembly GCA_954871275.1). Lineage (NCBI taxonomy): Eukaryota > Metazoa > Arthropoda > Insecta > Hemiptera > Miridae > Leptopterna > Leptopterna dolabrata. The sequence goes on along the minus strand of OX940974.1, from coordinate 53,976,936 downwards.
AGTGAAGACTGCCGAAGGAAAAGGACCCAGGTATGTGGTAACTAATTAATACGTTATTCTACCAAATATAAATGTCTATTGGTTAATAGCTTGTGTTGGAAAGACCATGGAAACATGGTGAATGGCTGAAAGACCATGAAAACATGGTGAAAGAACCATTTTATGGTTGATGAGAGGATTGGGGGCGGCTGTAGGGGAGGTTGGAGGCCGCTGGACCAAAAGCTCCCCAAAATTGGACCATCTCTGGTCACAGAAAGGGACCCTATGTCCGTGTAGAGGCATGGGGTCCAGGAAAGGGACGATCTCGTCCAGGAAAAGGGCCATAGAAATAAGACCTAGCAAATAGTTCTATTCCTAGTAACTAGTATCTCCATTATTTGTGTTTTCTATCGTATCAATGAATTTCCATGTAATTTTTCCCATATGTCACTTGGTAAATTAGCGAATTTACTACATGGTGGAGATGCTGGGATATCGGATAATCAATTACGTTTAGGTTCATCGTAATACCTAGGGCTTTCTTTCGAGTAGAACTCGGCTTGTGGACCTTGAAATTAAAGGGGTCTCGATCATTCAGCGGCGGAATTGCCGTGGTAGGGAGGGGGGGGGGGGGGGGGGGGCTCGGAGACCGTGCCCCCCTTCGAGGATACTTCGTCTTGGGGCTCTCGCCCCTCCTTCCCACCTATCCCCTCATCCTTTAGTCGAAGGTCTGTCTGTTCCCAGATGGCAGGGGAACGGAATGCCTCACATCTACCTCACTCTTTTTCCTCACGTAGTTATTTTCAGCCCCTTTGTTGTCAGATATAATTTTATGAACAGTGATAATTCCACCACTAAATGAAAATCCTAAATAATTAATGCGTCAGTTGACCGATTCTTGTTGAACTAATCAACATCTAGAGAACTAGAAATGGAAATTAAAATAGCAGTAGAAAGATGAAATATCTAAATTGTAAAATACAAAAATATGGCCCATAAGAATTACTAAAATTTATTGGCGTCACCCACCCTCAAAGTTCCGTGCGTGTTTTTTTCCAGATAAAATCAAAAAAAAAAACTGGTCACGGCCAAAATGGAGAGGCCCGCTTTACGAAGGTTGGCGACGTTGGCGGGGAGGGTGCGAGAAGGGGCGGTGGAGTGCAGAGAAATATTAGACAAAATAAAAGCAGATGGTACCTACACAAGAGAGCAGCAAGTAACGATAGCAAAACTAAAAAGGGCATTAGAAGCCTTCATATCGGAGGTACAAACCGTTGTGCACTCAGATCCAACAGAATCCGAAGAAGTAGATCAAAAAATCTGTGAATATACCACTCTGCAGATTGAGGCAGAGGATGTTATTGTTGAAGTAGAATTAGGCCTAGCCACCCCACAGGACGTTGGAAAACCAAACAGTGATTCACACTTTAATGCAACAAGCAAGTTGCCCAAATTGGAGCTTCCACATTTTGAAGGGGATATGCTCAAATGGTCCCAATTTTGGGACCTATTCAAGTCCAATGTTGATAGCCGACGGGACCTCTCGGAGGTAGACAAATTATCATACCTTCTTGGGGTTCTGGATGGTGAGGCAAAAAGGACAGTTGGTGGTTTATTGATGACAAACAAGAACTACCAAATAGCCGTCCAACAACTAACCGATCGGTACGGAAAACCTGATAAAATTATCGAGGCACACTACAAAGCCATCAACAAAATCCGACCAGCACAAAATGAAATTGACGAATGTAGAAATGTATTTCTAGAAATCGAACAACATCTCAGAGTTCTCGAATCCATGAATGAAGATGTAAATAAAAATAACTTGTTGTGAATGACAGTAATGGGAAAATTTCCGCCAGAAATGAACTACGAACTACAAAAGGAAATGAATACCAATGGTTATTCTATGGAAGTCATTCGCAAAACATTGAAGGAAATAATCTCGGCAAAGGAGGACTCGTTCAAACAAAATGAAGATTACAGGGACACAGTGGAATATAGTGACCAATTTACTACAGAGACACTGGTTTCAGCAGGGTCATCCTCCTCAAGGGAATCGGCCTTCAAACCCTACAAAACTGGTGAACATATGAGACCCATGAATAAGCGACATGTTTATAAGGAGAAAACCAACTCCACTCAGCTATTTACAGATCACAAGCAACAGGCACCTCCCCATAAACGCCCCAAATTGGAATGCGTATTTTGCAGTGGCGACCATTACAATGACGAATGTAAGAAATTCACAACTGTAAATGAAAGAAAAGAGTGGCTAAAAGGGCGATGTTTCCTCTGCTTCAAAAAGACACATCTTGCCAACAAATGTACTTCAGGGGTCAAAAAATGTTTCCACTGCAAGCAGATTGGAAAACATAATGGGAGCCTGTGCCCAGTTAGATTTCAGAGCCCAATCAAACTGACAACTAATTCAACAGTTTCACACTCTTGGCATGACACAATTCTTCAAACTGCCATGGCCCCAGTGAAGGATGAGCGATCATCAACAATAATGGCCAGAATTCTTTTTGATACCGGCAGCCAAAAATCATATGTGACGTCCTCCTTGGCTGAAAAAATTAAAACTGGTTCCGATTGAAAAGAGTGACCTTACTGTGTATACTTTTGGTAGCAACAAACCAAAACTTATCAAAACATCTCTGGTTACTCTAAAAATTTGCACAAAGGATAAAGTGGCGGAAATTCTCGCGTATATCGTCACTCGAATTACTGGGTCCATCCCATCTAATGTCGAAATCAAGAAGGGAATTGCAAAACAGCATCCTCGCCATCAAATGGCCCATGATACACCACGTGATTGTCCTGCACAAATATTGATTGGAAGTGACTATTATTACACTTTTTTCCCAGGAGGCACCCACAAAATTGGAAAAAACCTATTCCTGATAGAAACTCTTTTGGGTTGGATAGTATCGGGAAAACCAGACGCCCTACCTCCAGGAGAACTATTATCCTTTCTCACATACGTACAGGGAGAAAAGGGAAACCGGCAACAAAAATTCGTCGTCCCTGACCCCCCTTTGAACGATGACAATATTAAGGATCTGTGGGAACTTGAAACCATTGGTGTCAAGGATCCGCCAAAAGTACTAGCGCAAGATGACGTGATTGAGCTATTCAATCAAACCACAAAATTCGAAAACAACCGATATCAAGTCAAATGGCCATGGGTAGAGTACCCAACGGAACTTCCACGCAACTATGGTCTGTCCTTGGGCCGACTAACCGGACTGCTCAAGCGCCTTGACTTTACAACTCTTAAACACTATGATGAAGTATTAAAAGATCAGGTTGAAAAGGGATTTATTGAAGTCATTAATGAGACATCAACACCTAAATCTCATCCGGTACACTACCTACCGCATCACTGCGTCAAGCATGAGGCAAAAACGACAAAATTGCGCATTGTATACGATGCGTCCACTAAAATAAAAGGAAAGTGTAGCCTAAATGAATATCTATATAAAGGCCCCCAAATGCTACACGATCTAGTCAACCTCATACTCCGGTTTCGACAGCATCCAATTGCCATAACCGCAGATATTGAGAAGGCATTCCTGCAAATTGGGCTGCAAGAGGAGGACAGAGATGTGACCAGGTTTCTATGGGTCAAGGATATTACAAGAGGTGTGACCGAGGAAAATCTGGTTCATTATCGATTTTGTCGAGTACCATTTGGCGTAATTTCAAGCCCTTTCCTCTTGGCAGCAACAATAAGACTCCACCTTGCACGAAAGAGGACACCCGTTTCACAAATGATATCCGACAGTCTCTATGTTGATAATCTTCTCCTGAGCACTGATACACTTGAAAGGGCGAACTCCGTCTATGCGGAAGCTAGCAGTTCCTTCAAAGAACTCGCAATGAACATCCGCGAATGGAGTTCAAATTCAAAAACCTTTGTGGCCACAATCCCACCAGATCAACGTAGTGACATGGTGTCAAGCACTGTACTGGGTTTACATTGGAACACGGATACTGACATCCTTTCACTGGCCTTTAAATCGTCACTCCTCTCGAAAGAAGTGGTAACAAAGCGAGATGCCCTCCGTATTATTGCAACTGTCTTTGACCCATTAGGGTGTGTTGCACCGTTGACACTGCCGGCACGGCTGATGTTCCAAACATTATGGAAAGAAAATTACAAGTGGGACGATAAACTCCCTGATGAAAAATTAGACGAGTGGAAAAGGTGTGCTAGTGTTCTGTGATTAATCCGGGATTTTTGTATCCCACGAACATATGCACGTCCTGTAGTGGGTTCCTCTTCCGAATGTCAATATGAATTACACTGTTTCACTGATGCCTCTCATGATGCATATGCCACAGTGGTTTATCTTCGAGTTTCATGCAAAGATGACCACTCGGTAAGTTTTATAATGTCTCGTTCACGATTGACGCCACTTCGCCAGAGGGAACAAATGACGACTCCAAAACTCGAGTTGATGGGGGTTGTGATTGGTACTAGACTAATCACTTACATCAATAATGCCCTGAACTTGCCGAATCAAAAACTCTATCTCTGGACTGATAATCAAGCTGTCCTGGGCTGGCTCAAATCAGATCGGCTCCTACAACCATTCGTTAGTCATCGAGTTACAGAAATTAAACGTGCAAGTAACGTCGCATTCAAGTATATTTCGACTGAATGTAATCCGGCTGACGTTGCCACTCGAGTGTTAACGCCACCATGTTTACCCGAACTGTGGGTTAAAGGCCCCACATTTTTAACCATGCCTACAGAACACTGGCCAACTGATCCTATTCTTACTATAGAGGCCACAGAAGATCGGCCGGTTTTGTCTCTAGACTATGAGGATAGTCAGGTTCCCCACAATTCTCATGATGTTCGGTCAACAAAAGTAGGACACTTCCCAGTGGGAGAGGACCCTCCCACTGTGACAATGGCTACGACCATGACTGGATCGGATGATCCTAGAGAGGTGATCTCACGTGACGCTCAGAGTGAACTAGATGCTATCAAGGCCGTCCAACGTAAGCATTTCCCTCGTGAGGTTGCTGGAAAAGTCACTGACCTAACTAGATCTTTGCGCTTGTTTGTGGATGGTGAGGGAGTGGTGCGATGCGGAGGACGGCTCTCAAATGCCGATCTCCCATATGACCAAAAGTTCCCGATTTTGCTCCCAAGGGATTCCCATTTCACTGAAAACATCATCCGCCGCACTCATGAACAAAACTACCATGTTGGAGTTCCACACACTCTTACTCTAGTGCGGCAACGTTTCTGGATTCCACGGGGAAGAGGGGGAGTAGCTAAAGTAATCCGAAAATGTGAAAGATGTGTGAAATATGGGGGAGGACCTTTCAAACTACCGGATATACCAGCCTTCCCTGAGGAGCGTGTATCAACATGCCCCCCGTTCACTTTTACGGGCCTTGACTACTTTGGCCCTCTTACAGTTCGTGGGGATGGACCAACCCACAAGAGGTGGTGTTGCCTCTTTACATGTATGGCTGTGAGGGCCATACATTTGGAAATTGTTCAGGACATGTCAGCGATGGAATTCCTACATTGCCTCAGACTTTTGTAGCCATAAGAGGGGTCCCACTTGTTATTGTATCGGATAATGCGGCTCAATTCCAACTTACATCTGATGTGCTCCATGCACCTTTTTGTCGAGACAAAAACATAAAATGGCGATTTATACCACAGCTATCTCCTTGGCAGGGAGGCTTCTATGAAAGGCTGGTCGGTCTTGTGAAACATTGCCTAAAAAGGACCCTTGATAAAATTCTCCTCACTGACACACAACTCCAGACAGTAGTGAAAGAGGTTGAATCCATACTGAATTCCTGTCCACTGACTCCGGTTGGATCAGACATGGATTACATTCTGACACCATCCGATTTTTTAAACCCAGTCAGTACAATTCCTCTGAACATGCCAGACTTGCACCCCTTTGGGGGAGCCACTGTGACAAAATCAAACCTGATTGATAGTTGGAAGAAGGGAAAGTCCGCTTTGAACGAGTTTTATACAATGTTCAGAAACCGCTATCTTACAGGTCTCCAGGAAAGAGCGACCGTTTCCCACAAACAACCAAGGGTAGTCCTCCATCGGGCTCCACGGATTGGCGAAGTGGTACAACTAAAGGACGACTGTCGTTCTAGAGCGTATTGGCGGGTTGGCCGCATCTCCGACTTGTTACCTAGTAGGGATGGTAAGGCTAGAACAGCTCGAGTAACTTTACAAAACGGAACAGTAATGACCCACTCAATCTCCCATCTATACCCACTTGAAATGGACCATGAAACTGATGATGGTTAACAAAATGTCCTCCCAAAATTGTCCTGTGACCAAAGTGGTGGCGCGTGAACGGCACCATCGAACCAAATGACGCCTCCATCGCACCCAAATGTTGCAAGTACCTCTCCTCTGGTTGAATCCCCTGCTACTCGGGTCTCTCCAACGCTGCGATCCCCGCAGGTTGAAGATGATGAAACCGCTGCACAAGACTGCCGTCCCTTTCGCCCTACAGGCCTGGCGGCGGATGCGGCTAGGATGAAAATTAAGCAATGGACAAACCAACTACTTCTTAGGGCCTCCGCAACATGCGGGTGCCAACGTCCTTGACTTGCCTGAACTTCTGAAATTTGCCTTATTCAAGAGTGTATACTTGACCTGATTCGAACGTCCACTATATACCTACTGTTTGTTTCATTAAAGGCTACTCGCAATTTTTGTTTTATATGACTGCATATGCATTTCAATTACATTCCTTTGCATATCAGTTTTCATTAAATTCATAGCTTTGCGTGTCAATTGTCATAACTTCATATGTCTGTCGTCAATTTTATATCATTAAACGTTCCTTATGACTACAGTGTGGCATCATTTGTTATCCAAAATGTGTGGGTGGGTAAATGAGGCCATAGTTTTGAAAGCACCTGTGGGTGGAACAGTTTGGCAGCCCCTGTGAAACAGTTTGAAAGCACCTGCGGGTGGAATGGTTTGGTAGCCCCTGGGGATCAAATGGTTTGAAAGCACCTGATGGTGGAATGGTTTGAAAGCACCTGATGGTGCAATGGTTTGAAAGCACCTGATGGTGGAATGGTTTGAAAGCCCCTTTATGGTGGAATGGTTTGAAAGCGCCTGATGGTGAGATTGCTTACCTGGGTTATAGGCTTAAAAGTCTTGGATTAGTCTTTCTTTCTCACTTCCTGGGGAGTGTTGCCAAATGGCAAGGAGAGGGGCAGTGCGAAAGGTAAAGGGCCCTCTAGTAGGAAAACGGTAGAGGGGGGTGCGCGGAAGGGTAAGCGCGCCCTCGGAGGAAAGCTAGAGGAGGAGGGAACCAAGCCAAATGAGTATAGTGAAGACTGCCGAAGGAAAAGGACCCAGGTATGTGGTAACTAATTAATACGTTATTCTACCAAATATAAATGTCTATTGGTTAATAGCTTGTGTTGGAAAGACCATGGAAACATGGTGAATGGCTGAAAGACCATGAAAACATGGTGAAAGAACCATTTTATGGTTGATGAGAGGATTGGGGGCGGCTGTGGGGGAGGTTGGAGGCCGCTGGACCAAAAGGTCCCCAAAATTGGACCATCTCTGATCACAGAAAGGGACCCTATGTCCGTGTAGAGGCATGGGGTCCAGGAAAGGGACGATCTCGTCCAGGAAAAGGGCCATAGAAATAAGACCTAGCAAATAGTTCTATTCCTAGTAACTAGTATCTCCATTATTTGTGTTTTCTATCGTATCAATGAATTTCCATGTAATTTTTCCCATATGTCACTTGGTAAATTAGCGAATTTACTACACTAGGTACACTTGTCACATTGTCACATCACATGGTCGAAAGGTTTTGTTCTATCAAGCCGCCGGGTGGCGTTGCTGTTGTCTAGGAGTCGAAGAACTTCCGGATTCATGTGTTCATGAAGCCGTTGTTCGTATTTAATCGCATGTTGCTTGGCCACTTTGCTGACGGATTTCATCTTGAGGTCTCGATGGAGGTCATCATTTCTGATGTACCAAGGGCGTAGAATAGAAAGAATAGACCCTTGCAAAACCTAAAGATACGTACCTACTGTGCTTTCCATCATTCAGCTACAGTGATGGTATGACAATATAATATTCTATGACATTCATCATTGAATATTACTTATGAACATTTTAATCTCTCAAGAGTTCGAGGATAAGTTTTTGAAGGCTCCTAACTAAAAAGACATCATAACATTTGTCTCAGAGAGATCGCATTCCAAATTAGAAGACAGCAATAGGTGCGGTCAATGTGATTACGAACCATTATTCCAAGAATGTTCCTGATCAAAAATCGAAGAATGCTGCACAATCCTTGTCACGTGGGTTTATTAGGTATTCCATTGGACATCAAAAAAGCTGGCTATTCATTTACTGTTTATTTCATGTGTAATAATATTGATATAGAACGTCATTGAACTTATCATTGAATTGTCCCGATTCACTTCTGAGTTAGGTATACAAATTTCTAATGATTACAGCCATTTTCACAGGTTTTTGACCCATAAATAATGAATTTTGAGAGTTGAAACTTCGTTAGAACCTCAATACTTCACTCAGTGGTCAAAATCAACTTCATACTTGGTCTCATCACCCTAAAAAAACACGGAAAACGATACATCACAATCTCAAATTCACTAAAACGTGAAAAATACCTAATTTTGCACCCATTTTTCATCCATAACACCCCTCGATGTTTTCCGATCGGACTGCCGAGTTAGAGGACACAACTAGGGCCCAAATGGTGCCTGTGTGCAAAAGAACGGTTTTTTTAAGATTGAAAATTAAGGTAGATATCGATGACACGGCGGACGGACATTGTGTTTTTGGAATCTACACACCTTGAAACGTAGAAAAAATTCTGAGGGGGTGTTCCAAAAAAATGTTCCGAAGCGAATACATAGCTGTATTTGGGGAATAATTAACCAAAATGACAGTCGCATGTTGAAGAAGTTCCAGAAGTAGGATACTATAAGCAAACTATAATTAATTCATGTTCCATTTCCTTTTCTCTAAGTCATCTTGCTTGTTCCTTTCTGTTTGTCTGTTTGTCTTTTTAGTACAGTCCCAGAGCTGGATACCATAAGTCCACACAGGTTTTATGATTTGCTTGTAGATTAGCAATTTGTTGTGTGCAGATAGTTCAGAATATCTGCCTAGCAACCAGTACATTTTTTTGAACTTGATATTTGACTGATTTTTTTTTTATCACATGTTCCTTCCATCTTAATTTGGCATCAAGAGTCATCCCTAAGTACTTTGCTGTATTAGCGTAGGAGATCTGTTGTTCATTCATCATGACTGGTATCGTTGTCATGTTCTTGTTCGTAAAGTTAGTATGAGTAGATTTCAGTTCATTAAGCTTCAGTCGCCATTTTTTGGTCCAGGTGCTTACATCATCAACGGAATGCTGTAATTTCCTATTTGCTTCCTCTACTGAGTCACCAACCGCAAGTACGGCAGTATCATCAGCAAAAGTTGCGATTGTCGTGTTTTCATTGCTAGGTAAGTACCTACATCACGTGTATGTACAGGGTGTAACATGAGTGATGCAAAACCTCTCTCCCACGTGTTCTACATCTAATTTCCGACCAAAAGTGACCTATAACATTTTTTTTTTTACTCCACTTAAAACCCCACTTTTTTCACTTTTAACATTTTTTTCGAGTTTCCGACCTCGTCTCACTAAAGCAGCTATAATTTTTTTAATTTAAAGAGTGAAATTAAATTTGAAGATACCGTTAGAAAGAGCATTAAATTTCCTGTCTCTCTAATGCCTAACAAAATTTTTTTAGGAGGATTTAAGGAGTGAAAATGGAGTTCGAAAAGTGAATTTTGTCAAAATCTTAAAATCGCCTGTTTTTTTCAAACGCTTGGTGATCCTATTAATTCTTGTAGCAGAATGGTGAAGGTTAGCTAAAAAATGCGCCAAAACGTCAGCTTTCCAACGGACTAATCAAAAAGTTTTTTGGAATTGATTTCAGGAGAGAAAATGAGGTTTGAATACGAAAAAATGTGTTGTTTCCGGCTAAATCGTGGGTTTTTCATGAAAAATGTACCTTTTGAGAAGTAGTGAGTTTTGAGTGAACTATGGCGTAATTTTCAAATCGAATGGTGACACCCTCACATCATCTCCCAGTAAGTATCTGGTCGTTATTTTCATTTTAGTCCAAGGGTGTTGGCATTACAAAGAATGGAACTATGGAAGTTAAGCGAAGATGACTGAAAGATCCGTGAGACGACTGTTGTTTATGTACCTCTACGAATGATTGGGATGAGTTCTTATCTTTTTCGCTGCCACCTATGGACCCTTTATTCAACATTGCTGATTCCTTCAACATACTCTTTCCTATCGATTTATTTCACCTCTTTCTTCTCGCCGTATTTTCTTTTTTCGTGTCATCATTTATTCGTTTATCATGGTCCGTTATACCACAAGTGAGTATGTAGACATGATTTTCATGTACGGCTTTGCAAATGGAAGCGGTAGTGAAGCAGCAAGGGAGTACGCTCTGCAGTAGGTACCTACCCAAACCGACGGGCTCCTCAGGAGCCACTTTTTCAAGGGTATGTGCCTGTGCAATTATGAAGGTGTTCGCTTTTGTTTGTGGGATTTCGGTGATGTTCGTGCTAACACTCCTACTGCGTACAACTCACACCCTTTTAACACGTCGGACGGTATGAGGCAAAACGGTATGTACCTAATTAATTTCATGACCATGATTTCATGAAAAACCCACGATTTAGCCGGAAACAACGTTTTTTCGCATTCAAACCTTATTTTTGAGGTATTGTGTAGGTACGAACTCACGGCAATATAATAACGGATATGGTGTATTTTATGTAGTTGGTGTTCTGTTTAAATTAATAATTATTAGGAACGTGGGATATGAAACGATTTACTCGTACTCGGTTTATCAACTGAACATCTATTATCATCTTATTCTTTTGCATGCTTGTCGCTCCTATTTATGTGTCTTAATACACAACAATCCTCCTGGCGCATTTTAAAGCATTGAATTTCATTTAAATAAGTACATTATTAATAAGTTAACTAAGTTATTAATAAGTTATTAAATAAGTACATTATAAATCAGAACCCAGGGGACTGGGTCAGGGAGTACTTCAAATGAACATCACAGGCGTGGAATACTACACCAATAGACAGTAGCTTCCATGAACTAACTTGAATTGTACTAATTGAATTGTAGAATTAAATCATCAAAAAAATTCATTACATTGCAATACATAAATGTACATAAATATATATTGATGTGTATAGACTAGATGAGTTTGAAGTAGATTTTCATAAATGCTACTCTTATTACAAATTGATACATGCAATCGATTACTTACAACAATGGTAGAACTGCATGCTGTACATTCACTTTTTTTTCGAACTTTTCTTGTAGTTATAGTTGTTTTTTTTTTTCACTTACACTTCACTTGGGACGCTGGGGTGAATATTTTTCTCGGTTTTCTTTGCCGAAGAGGATACCGCCTCTCCTGGGTGGCTGCTGGAGGTGTGGTTGCGGACTGAGATTGCCTCGACGACACTGGTGTGGTCCTGGCTGGTTGGGGGATGCCTGACTGAGACTCTGACCTCAATGATGTTCGGCTCTGTGCACCACCAGGCTGTGTTGAACCACTAGTGGTGGACGCTCTGCGACTAGCTCTCCCTCCAGATTGCAGTGACTCCGCTCCAGGAGAATTTCCTGGTTCAAAATTGCGAACTAGTTGACCAATTTCATTGCTAGGTGGTGCTGATACTAATGTTGGTGGATCTGCTGGCATGAGTTGGTCGAGATGACGCTTATGACGCCGACCATTGCTGTCCACTTCATAGTGAAGATCACCCAGTTTTGTGACGATTACGCCGGGTTGCCACGATTCTGAATTGTTCTTGAACTCTCTGAACATAACTCTATCTCCTGCTGAAAATGATCTAAAGTTCCGGGTGCAATTGGTTAGGGCCCTTTCATCCATTCGTCTCTTCAAGTCTGGCTTCACTAAATCGATTCTAGTTCTAATATTCCTTCCTAGAAAGAGGACACAAGGTGGTTGACCAGTTGTGCTGTGCGGAGCCTTGTGGTACTGCTGGAGGAATGAATGAATATGGTGCTGGAGCGTGTTCGTTGTTGCTCCAGCAGTAGTTAGTGCTCTCTTCAGTGTTTGAACTCCTCTTTCGGCTTGGCCGTTCGTAGACGCATGATAAACTGCCAACGTTTTATGGAACCGAACTCCCTGATTTTTCAGGAAGTTCTTGAAATATTCGGCTGAAAATTGAGGGCCGTTGTCCGAAACCACCACCACCGGCACCCCAAACTGCGCGAATGCTGCCTCGAGCATGTTGCTTGTCGCCTCGGCAGTTGTCGAATTAGTGACATTCACCAACATCCATTTCGAGTATGCATCGATGGTAATGAGTAGGTATTTACCTAAAAAGGGCCCAGCGTAGTCCACATGTATCCTTTCCCATGGGCCGTTGGGATACTCCCAGTGATGGGTGCGAACTTTGGGCGGTAGGTTTGAATTTTTCAAACATGCAGTGCATGATTTGGCCATTTTTTCTATGTCTTCATCGATAGACGGCCAGTACAATAATGACCTAGCCAGTCCCTTCATTTTCACTATGCCAATGTGTGCTGTGTGCAATTCTTCCAGCAACAATGGTCGAAATTTTGGTGGGACCACCACCCTATGCCCTAGCATCAAACAGCCTTCATTGAAGGTATAGGTTGCTTCGGTTCCTTTATAACCAACAGCTGAAAGTTGTTTCCCATCTTGAAGTGTCGTAAGAATTTCGGCTAGATGCGCATCCTGCAGGGTCGCTTGTGCAATGTCTTTTGAAGTTAGGGGAGTTTGACGTACTTGCATTTGAAAGAATTCGTCGAAGGCATCTCCGCCTGCTCCATGCTGATCCGTCAGTGAATTTAAGGAAGTTTCCTTCTCGTAATTCAGGTGTGGCGCCCTTGAAAGAAAATCCGCATTGCAGTTTTGAGTACTCGGCTTGTACTTCACATCATAATTGAAATTCGCAAGGTAGGCAGCGTAGTTAGCACACCTAGACAAGGTAAATAGTGGCAAATTGGCTTTTGGAGCAAAAATGTGCGACAGTGGTTTGTTGTCCGTGACAATGGTGAATTTACGCGCATACACGTACGGAAAAAACGTTTTACACCCCAAACAATGGCAAGACCCTCACGATCAATTTGCGCGTTGCGCCTTTCTGTTTCTGTGAGAGCTTTACTAGCGTATGAAATTGGCCTTTCGGAGCCGTCTGGCATTATGTGGGACATCACCGCCCCGAGGCCAACTGGGCTCGCATCAACTGCTAAGAGTAGGGGTAACTTCGGGTCATATGGAACTAGAACTCTGTCAGATGCGAGCTCCCGTTTTAGGAAGTTATATGCATGTTTCCCTTCCTCGCTCCAGACGAATTTATCTGCCGCTAACATTTTTCGGAGAGGCGCCGTAATTGTAGACAGATTGGGAATGAATGCATGGTAATAGTTACTTTTTCCGAGAAAAGTGCGAAGTTCGGATGCGCTTCTTGGAATCAGTGTGTTGAGAATGGCATCGACATTCTTGTTCATTGGATGTATTCCCGCTGCATCGATGGAGTGCCCGAGGAAGTCTACTTGGTCAAGAAGAAAAGCGCACTTCGACCTTCGCAGTTTGAGCCCTGCTTGGTGTAATTTTTCGAATGTCTGCTCTAATGCAGCTAACATTCCCTCTTCTGTATCTGAAAATACGATCAGGTCATCAAAGAAATTCAGGGTACATCCTAGTCCTTGCAATATTGACTCCATTCTGCGTGCCCATAGTGCCGGAATGTTGGCAACACCGTACTGTGCACGAGTTGGCTGAACTAAGCCATGGGTAGGGGTATTCAGCGTCATAGCACTGCAGAACCGTTCTGTACATGGTAAGCTCATATAAGCATCAGTAATATCGAGCCGCGAGAATTTTGTGGCTCCTTTGAGCTTATGGAACAGTTCTTCCACTCTTGGAATTGGGTACTCGTCCACTATGAGTTGCGGGTTTAATGTGCCTTTATAGTCCCCTGTTAGCCTCATTTTACTACCTTTCATAACCACATGGATAGGGGAGGCCCATTCGGACGAAGATACTTGCTGGTAATGTCCTGAAGAGATTTTTTTTTCAATTTCAGCAGCAAATGCTTCACGAAGTGCATATGGAATTTGTCTCGATCGGGAGAATTTCGGCTGAAACCCTTCACGAAAGGTGCAATCAGCTGGGGGTCCCACGAGAGTACCTGCAACCTCACCAAACAGATTATGGTATTTCAGGAGTAAAGAATTTAATTTGACATTAGTTTGGGGCCTTGCGGATGAATTTTGCTGTGGCAGTGTTGTGGCTGCTCCTTCGGAAATTTTAAAGAATTCTTCAAATGACAACAAATCCGCAAATTCGGCAATCCATTCGCGCCCAAAGATGCTGTCTGTTTCCATCGAAGTCACGTATAAATGAAGGGACCTTGTTCGACCACGAAACGACACGTCCACAGGAAGGTACCCCAAGCATTGAAATCTGTCGTTCGTATAACTGACAAACGAACGGGAGGACGGCATGAGCTTGAAATTTGGAATAATTTCCATCAATGTCTTTTGACTGATCATTGAACAGACACCTCCCGTGTCCAACTCCATTTTGAGTGGTTTTTGGTTGACTGTAACAGAAACTATCGCTGGGGGTGGCCGCTTGCTGATTACCCTTTCACTCACTTTGTTACAGTGCTCATCTGTTGAGAAGAAGGTGATCCCAGAATGAATTTGGAGCTCAGCTGGGTCCTCAGCCACAGAATGTTGCGGAGCCTGAGTTTCATCTTCGTCAGTCACTTGGCGAGTTGAATTTGGTCGCTTCGGGTTTCGACAAACTTTTCTGGAGTGCCCTTTACGTTGGCACTGCGGGCAAACTTTAGACTTGAACGGACAGTCCCTTCGCCAGTGCAATTCACCACAGCCAAAACATTCCGACGGTTCCACTGGTTTGCGATTGTTCGACGCACTACGCTTCCTTGATTCCGACCCCCAAGGTTGAGAGTGGGATCTTGCACTATGAGGGGGCTTACTGGCACCCGCGAATTTGTGCACCTTATCTTCGGGTTGGCATTTAACTTCTAAAGAAGCTTGCTTGGTGGCTTCAATGTCCTCGGCGAGCGTTAACGCTTCCTCAAACTTCTCAGGTTTTTTCATCACGATAGTGTCACGTATGCAATCATCTTTAACCCCATGTATAAACTGAACTACCAGAGAATAGTCGAGAAAGTTGCCAAATTCGCAATCGCGCGCTCCAACTTTGAGTTTCCTAGCATAGCTACTTACCAATTCGGCAGGGTCTTGCACTATTTTGCGGAATTTAATGGCCTCACTGTACTTATTGGTTTTGTCTTTGTGGTACTTCATGAGAAGTTCGGTAATTTCGTTGTATGTCTTCTTATCAGGGGTCTCTGGGTAAATTAAATCGCAGAGTACGTTGCTTAGTTCTGGACCCATATGAACTCGTAGGTACCTACCCCAGTCGGCTTCATTTATTTGACATAGTTCAAGCTGCAATTTGAAACGTTCAAAATAAGACGAGACCTTCTCCTCTCCCCCAGATTTATAGTGCTCGAATGAGAAATGAGCGACTGTTTTTGCTTGAGGCGCCTGTGCACTTTGTTGAGCTTGAACTTTAGCTAGCTGGGTAACAATACTCGTCAACTGCGACAACTGGGCCGCGAGCTCAGCAACCTGGGGCTGTGTGGGTCCACCTCCTTGCGACATCTTATCTCCCCGACTACACAACAAAACTCACGACACACGAGAACCGACGGAACGAACTAATAATAAAATTTTGGTTTTATCCTCGTTGCCAATGTTCTGTTTAAATTAATAATTATTAGGAACGTGGGATATGAAACGATTTACTCGTACTCGGTTTATCAACTGAACATCTATTATCATCTTATTCTTTTGCATGCTTGTCGCTCCTATTTATGTGTCTTAATACACAACAGTTGGTACAAGGAAGCTCGAGCGGCACGAAAACCCCCTCGAGTGGCTGAGAACTGACTGACTGTCACACATACGCACATCCTACGTCACAACCAACATGGCGGACATTATCCCTAGCACTATGTCATGCCCTCCCTCACATGGAAAGAAAAAAAAAATCTGAAACCAACACCCTGATTACCATAAAAATTATAAATGACCCAAACAAAATAGAAAACCATTAACCAAAATATGTGGAACAATATCAAATAGAACACCCAACTAATGCAATACAAGACTTATCCAGACCAATTGAAAAAAACTGGGTGTGCCCTCATAAAATAACAACTTGTAACACTAGCAAGAATAAAATACAGTACAGCCAGGAGCGTAGCGTGCCTCTGGTGACGGGGGTACCGCAATAAATGCCACCCCCCCCCCCCCCCCAACCAACATTCACACTTCCTCACACACTCTAAAAATGTAAATGTGAAGCAGTTCTTAGCAAGCTGTTTGTCAAAGGAATTTTATGATATTATTGATCTTCCAAATTCATTAGAAATAATTCATAACATTCCCTTGCAAACAAAATAAAAGGTTTTTCGAACTACAGCCTGATAACCATTGGTACCTATTGTACCTATGTTTCAACAGTGAAATGCCGAGTGTACTCACGGTTATGTTCCTTCACAACTCTCTTGAAATCATGATGTCGTTCTTTTCGCTAAAAGTACGAGAACTAAACGAACGCCGAACCACGGAACAATTAACGCAACAACTATCCATTTTAGGAGGAGACTAGGACCCTAGGAAAGATTCGAATTCAAACAACTAAACCTGAAATTAGGTACAATTATTGTGAAAACAATATTGTGAAAACAATTATTGTAAGAATAGCTTCCGAAAAGCAAAATGGATGACAATTATTGTGAAAACAATATTGTGAAAACAATATTGTGAAAACAATATTGTGAAAACAATTATTGTAAGAATAGCTTCCGAAAAGCAAAATGGATGACAATTATTGTGAAAACAATATTGTGAAAACAATATTGTGAAAACAATATTGTGAAAACAATTATTGTAAGAATAGCTTCCGAAAAGCAAAATGGATGACAGTGACACTAGAAGTTGTCAAAGTTTTTTTCTCGAGTTTTTAATTGATAGCTACCATCGATCCATACGCCAGTATCCCTCCTCACCAAGATTGGATACGCTGGACATTTGCGCTAGCCCAACTTACTAACACAGTCTCCTGAAGATGTGTAAGACACTCACTCACACACGCAAACACACTCACACAGATGATGTAGAGACACACACACATCGGATTCTGGGCCTCCGCAGGACTGGTAGCGGTACCCCAGCGACCTTGAGATTTCAAATACATATTCGAAACCTGCCGAAAACCATATGATTCTAATCGACTAATCGATACTTGGCTGTTTTTCGTCCATGACTGGCAGACGTGGAGGTTGGAGGATAGTTCATGGAGGGAGAGTCATGGAGGATGGAGTTATGAGTGGACAATTCAAATTGCTACCTACCTATACGGAATGTAATTTTTTTCATTTTTCGTGTAGGGTAGCGCCGGTACCCCCGGTACCCCTGACGCTACGCGCCTGAGTACAGCGCATAGTCCAACACAAATACAGAACAATACGTGTCAGATAACTGCTTTAAGAGAATAAGTTGAACCACATTGGGTAAATAAATCACTTCCTAAAACCAACGAAGCAAAACAACAAGGTGGCTTGCACGATAATACTCCTTACAAACGTCTGGTCCCATTCAGGATCATTGTATTTTAACCCATTGTGAGAGACTTCACCGCTGCACTAACCTCCCCCTGGAACATGAACAATCTTAGAAATTATCTTACAGCACACGTTATCTTAAGAATTATCACAGAAGAGGCCATGATTCACTCATAATCTTCCAACCAACATGGACGTCTTACAGCTCGGCCTGAAGATGTTACGGTGTGAGGTGGCAAGGGTACATTCCCATGTCCCCGGGGCAATGAAATAGGGGATGGAAGCAGGCGAGGGATACGGGATGATTGGGAATTATGACGAGAGGCCAACTGGGAGGATGGTAATGGACTGACTCCTGAATCATTTGATATGGAAGTAGACACAGTGGACGGCAACTGAGGATATTGAGGCCAAGGTAGTGCTGAACTAGATTGATGAGGGGAATCATCTGAAACTGTCTGCCCCCTATCAGGTTCTACTGAAACCCGATTACGCAACTGAGAAACGTGAACCCTATGCAAGAACCCCAGTGACAGTTTTACCTGACGCAGGGCAGAGGAAATCACTGAATCAATGACACCTTTCTCCCACACTGGGTGACGGTCATGAGGATGGATCATCACCCAAACTGGAGTATTCACCAAAAACCTAGAAACTGGTGGCAATGGTGACCTAATGTTTGGTGCTGCCAAAATTTTAGTGAGAGGAGTAGTAGGAGCATGGCGGAACACCAAGTTCATAGGTGAGTCTCCATTACTACTTGGAGTGGCATGTTGGGACGAAAGAACATGAACCAAACATGCTTGAAAGGACAGATCCGGGAAGTCACCCTGCGCTTTGCATAAACCTTGCTTTAAGGAAGCTACAGCCCTCTCAGCTCGTCCATTGCTAGGAGGGTTGTACGGCGCCGTTGGTTCATACGAAATATCCCAACGTCTCAAAAACCTTTTGAACATAAATATCAGAATTAAATGGCGGACCATTGTCTGTTATAACATTCTCTGGAAGCCCAAATGTGGCTATGAAGGATTTCAAGAATGAAATTAGATTTGGCGCATTTGGAGGGTGGAGGAGACCTGCATGGATCCAATTTGAGTATGCATCCACAAGAACACACAAAGTTTTGTCATCATACTTGAAAAGGTCCAAGTGTACTCTATTCCAGGGCTTAGAAGCAGGCAACCTATTGCATCTGTTGGAAGCATCAGGCACCCTAGGATGGTGCATATTGCATAACTCACAACTAGCACAGAACTTAATTAAATCCCTATCCAACCCCGGCCACCAAAGAACTGGTTTGGCCATCAGCCTCATCCTTGATATCCCTGCATGACCTGCATGGAGCGCCACCAAAACCTGTTGCCGAAGCTGTGGAGGAACCACAACCCTACCTTTATGAAGGATGAACCCATCAATGTACTCCAAGTCCTGGCGAACTGGATAATACTGAGCCAGTTCAAAATCAGCTGGTTTTGAAGGCCAAGAGGTGCCAATTAGCTTTTGGAGGATAATAAAGGGTGGATAGGAAGCGCTGGAACTCCTCACCTCATCTGCATTAAGGATGGGGGAAGTTGACTCCACAAATCCAACATCCACAATATCAGCACATTGCTTGAGGGGCAGGCGTGAAAGGGCATCTGCTTGGGGCAAATATTTCCCTGGCTTATACTCAATTGTATAGTTGTAGGCCCCTAAGATTTCTGCCCATCTGACAAGACGTGCTGCAGCTATGGATGGTATGTTTTTGTCAGGAGCTAATATTGTTTTGAGAGGTTGGTGGTCCGTTTCAATTACAAATGAACGGCCCATCAAAAATTTGTGGAACTTTGTAAGCCCAAAAATGATAGCTAGTGCCTCTTTATGCACTTGGCTATAAGATCTCTGAGTTTGGGTCATGGTAGCTGACTCAAATGCCAATGGAACCAATTGATCATTGACCCGTTGACTCAAAGTAGCCCCAATTCCATATTGGCTTGCATCTGTTGTGAGGACTAGCTCCTTGTTTGGATCATAATAAGTCAAGGTAGCAACCTTTGCTAAGTTCTCCTTCACACAAGCAAACACCTGGGCACACTCATTTGACCATGACCAATGTGCCCCTTTACGCAGCAAATTGTGGAGGGGTTCAAGCATAACAGCCAAGTGTGGCATGAATGCCCTGTAAAAGTTTATGAGACCCAAAAATGCTTTCAACTCCGACACATTAGTGGGGGATGGCATTCCAGATATTGCCCTTACTTTTTCCAGGTCTGGGCGTCTACCATTTCCAGAAATAGTGAACCCCAGGAAGGCCAACTCAGGAACAAACCAAATAGATTTCTGAGCATTTAGTTTGACATTGTGTTGATTCAATCTACGTAAGACTTCTTTGACATTTTTGGTACAGTCTGCTTTATTTCTCCCACCCACAAGGGTGTCGTCCAGGTAGGCCCGACAATACGGGATTCCTGCAAGTAGCCTGTCCATAAAAGACTGGAAGAGAGCAGGTGCCGAACTCAGACCAAAAACTAACCTAGAGAACCTGAACAATCCCGCGTGTGTATTGACCGTGAGTAAATGCCAGCTGGTCTTGGCAACTTCCAACTGAAGGTAGGCATTAGACAAATCCAGCTTACAGAATACCCCACATCCCAGGAAGGCATGAAAAATCTCATCTGGCCTAGGTGTTGGGTAGAAATCAGCCCTAATACTCGGATTCAGTGTACGCTTAAGGTCCACACAGAGTCTCAGATCCCCAGATTTCTTTTTTACTACCACCAGAGGTGATGCCCAATCGGTTTGAGATACTCTGTAGAGCACCCCAACAGCAACAAGTCTATTCAACTGAGTTTCGACCTGGGAACGTAGCGCCAATGGAACATTATAGGCCGGCTGGAATATTGGCGTTGAACCAGGTTTTAAATTTATATGCACCTGATGGTGAAAGATAGGCTTGTCATTATCTAAGAGACCAAAAGCCCGTGGGAAGGATGTGGGAAAATCCGTTGGAGGTTCTGTTCCCAAAGTTGCTATGGTAGTACCCAGAATGGATGGTTTCCATTTGGGAAGGATCAACCCAAGATCATCTCTACCCAGAATAGCTTGGGGGCGCAGGGATGATGCTACCAAGAAGTTGGCAGGAACCACCATACTCCTATAGCCAATAATTGTAGCCCAAATGCCAAGAATATGTACTGGAGCCCCATTGGCAGCATTCACCTTGCCTATATATGTGGAGAGCTGGGTGTTATCCGGTACTAGAGATTTATCAATTACACTCACAGCTGCCCCTGTGTCAATTAGAAACCTTGCTAAGTCAGAGGACTGCCCTAACTGACAGACAGCAACCAGAGGTTCTGTATCCACCTGACAACAATCAGAAACTGAATAATGAGGGTCTAGAGCACCAATAACGACTGAAGATGGCACTGAGACCCTATTAACAGAGTCATCAGGAAAAGTGGAAGGAGGATTGGAGGAGGGATAGATAGGTCCTACCCCACTTACATAGTGTTCGTGTTCTTGATCCTCTTCTTCTGTGTAAGCTAAGGCTGAAGACCTTTGTCCTTTGCCCCATCCTGCTGGCTTTGATTTTCCCTGGGTATCTGCTGGAGTGGATGCTCGACAAACGCTGGCCACATGACCCTTGATCTTGCATCGCTCACATACAGCTGACAGTGACTTGCAGGAAGACGGTTTGTGGGACACAAAACAGTCTGGGCATCTTGGGAACTGGCGACGGGGAGCAGATGAGGATGGCTTCTCCGCATTTGAAGATCGGCTTGAGAACCCTTTATGTTTTGTAGAGAGAGGAGCAACCACTGTGGAAGGCAGAGCACGTCGTGCCGTATTGTCAAACACCGTCTGTGCTATAATGGCAGCTGAAACCATCTCAGCAAACTTTGCATCTGGTTTAAGTGCCAGGAGTGCTGCAATGATGTATGGCTCTGTGAAACATTGGATAAACCTGTTTTGGAGGCAGATTTCCAACCCATCAGCTGGCCATTGACACTTGCTCCCCAAGGCGCGAAGGACATTTGCAAATTCTTGAATGGATACATCGGAGGGGCGGCTGAAGGTAAGAAACTTGAACCGATTATTGTTGACATCTTCTTTTTCAAGAGATTGAAGGGCTGTCAAAATCTCTGCCCATGTGACATCTTTTAGAGTTTTTGGCAAAATAGCCTTCATTACCTTGTCATAGTTAACTGAGTCCAACCCTGTCAGGAAATCATAACACCTATCACTATTGTTATCGATTTTGTGTCGCACAAAATAGATTTCCGCATGTTCTGCATAGGCTGTCAGTGATTCAGACTCAAACCGCTTCAAACACGATGACAACGCTGCCATGATGACTACATGGCAACTAACCAGAGAGAGAAACTTGAGGGCGAAGAAGAAGAAGATTGGGTTACCAAGTCTGTTGTTTTGAACGCTAGAGAAACGTGAAGAATGGCGTAACGTTTAAGACGGTTTTGCCGCCAAAATGTCGTATTTAGTTTTAGTGAGAATACACAAGAATCAATCCAGAACTCACTACTCACGCAAAAGAAGCGAAAACTGCAATTTGAGCGTTGCGAGACCGAAATCGTTGTGAGATGTTGTTGGAATAGCGACCAACGTTGCCCGCGTGGAAGTGAGCTACAGAGGTGAGCTCGAGAGCCAGGATCCGTTGAGGAATGCCGTGAAGCAAAGAAATATCCACCTTGTCGCCACTGAGGTATTGTGTAGGTACGAACTCACGGCAATATAATAACGGATATGGTGTATTTTATGTAGTTGGTACAAGGAAGCTCGAGCGGCACGAAAACCCCCCCTCGAGTGGCTGAGAACTGACTGATTGTCACACTGGCGCCCATACACGGTCCAACCGTCCGGCCCAACAAGGGGTGGGGAGAGGCGAAAACGCGCCCCCCTGCCAACCCGACGGCGCATCACACACGATCCAACCAAACGAGCACCCAATCCGACCAAGTTTCCCGCGTTTTTTTATTTTTCCCGAATGGTTCAAGTGTTCGAATTTCGTAGTTACGTACATTAGTGTTTTTTGTAAACAGTAAACACCAATTATCCAAACTCCAATATCTTGAGGTACTGGCACAACTGATAACAGGAGAAACTGATAAAAATTACGTAAAACAATGTGTGTCTGCTTCAGACAAACAAAAAATTACAGGAGAAGAAGAAGAAGTTGGTCCGACAGCGCCACACATGGTACAACTTGGTCGGGAGTAATGGAGGGGGAACGGCACAACCATGTTTGTTGGGCGGTTTTGCCATCCGACCACACCCAACCAGGTTGGTCGGATCCAACGGTTGGACGCCCTCCCACACACAATCCAACAGTAGGGAATGGGAGGCGTTTTCATCTCTCCCCATCCCTTGTTGGGTCCGACGGTTGGACAGTGTATGGGCGCCTATACGCACATACTACGTCACAACCAACATGGCGGACATTATCCCTAGCACTGTGTCAATTTTCTCTCTTGAAATCATTTCCAAAAAAAGTTTTGATTAGTCCGTTGGAAAGCTGACGTTTTGGCGCATTTTTTAGCTTACTTTCACCATTCTGTTACAAGAATTAATAGGATCACCAAGCATTTGAAAAAACAGACGATTTTAAGATTTTGACAAAATTCAATTTTCAAACTCCATTTTCACTCCTCAAATCCTCCTAAAAAAACTTGTTGGGCCTTAGAGAGACAGGAAATTTAATGCTCTTTCTAACGGTATCTTCAAATTTAAATTCACTCTTTAAATTAAGGAAATTATAGCTGCTTTAGTGAGACGAGGTCGGAAACTCGAAAAAAATGTTAAAAGTGAAAAAAGTGGGGTTTTAAGTGGAGTAAAAAAAATGTTATAGGACACTTTTGGTCGGAAATTAGATGTAGAACACGTGGGAGAGAGGTTTTGCATCACTCTTGTTACACCCTGTAGAAGGTATAGTAAGGGCCCAAGCACGCTTCCTTGAGGGACACCTGCCCTTATTTTCTTGAGACTGGAGTACTCTCCTTCGTGTTTCACTCTGAAATGTTTTCCAGAAAGATATGATTTCAAAATTCGAAAAAATGGCTTCGGTAAGTCTCTCTCAAGTTTGTACTCTAACCCTTGATGCCAGACTTTGTCAAAAGCTTGGGAAACATCCAGGAAGACACTTGCACAAACTTGTTTCTTTTCTAGACAATTCTCTATTACATCAGTTACACGATGCACTTGTTCTATGGTAGAGTGTTTTTCCCTGAATCCAAACTGGTGGTCGGGGATTAGCTCTTTTTCTTGAACGATTGGTTTCAATCTTTGTATCAGCAATCTCTCAAAGAGCTTAGATATTACTGGTAGTAATATATAGGTCGGTAGGACTCTTTATTCTTGGATTCTTTCCCAGGTTTCAGTATCATGATAACCTCTGCCACTTTCCAGCAGCGGGGTACATATTTCAGTCTCAATGCCGCGTTTATCAGATACAATAGCATTCGCATGCCTTCCTCTGGAAGTTGCTTAATTGCCTTTCCTAAAATGAGATCATATCCAGGAGCTTTGTTCGTTTTGAGATTGCGAATTTGATTTTTCAGTTCACTGAGAGTTACTGGTTGTATGAAGTGTATATCTGTGGAGGAGGATACCATCGGTAAGCCTCCTTCATCACTGTTCCTGGGGAGTGGCACAAATGTGTTCTCGAGGTGTTCAGCAAAGATCTCTGCCTTTTCAGTAGGACTTTTTGCCCATTTCCCGTCATCTTTTTTAATGGGAGGTACATGTTCCTTCGGCTACTTGAGTGCTTTGGTAATCTTCCAAAGGGAATATTCCGTATCTTTTTCCAGATTTACACTATGAATTAGTCTTAAGTGCGTTTCTTGCTTCATTTCTGCTGATAAACTATCCAGGTGGTTCTTCAATCTGTTCAATTTTGTTTTATCACATGGGTATGTTGCCATATTCGTCTAGCTTTCCTCTTTTCCCTGATCACTTGACGGATTTCACGGGGATAAGATAGGTAAATTATTAGCTGCATAATGTAGTCTCTGGTGGAATACTAACCCAAGCTGCTTGTTGAATACATTTAAAGAAGTTCTCAGCTTCATCTTCTAACTGCTCTGTAGATTTGAGGGGCACAGACAAATTGGTACTTATCGGTTTACGGGAGGCCACTCATTTAACGATTTAAAATTATTTAAATTATTATTTTCTGAATTATTAGTTATCGCTTTCGTTCGTTGTCTGGATGTGTTTTCAGTCAGTGTCGAATGATGGCAAACGTGGAACGTGTGGCAGGCGGTACCAAGTTGGGTAAAGACGTGATTTTTTACAATTCTTTCAAATTTGTTTTACAAAAAAAGCTGAAGGTTGTTTGGGACTTCTGAATAGATTAGTGGAATGCATTGTCAAGCGATCTGGATGCTCGCTAGCGCTCGCATCTCAAAAAAGATAAACAATCCCAGAAACTATCCCGTGAATGAGCAGGTTGTTTGGGACTTCTGAATAGATGAGTGGCCTCCCGTTAACCGATAAGTACCGACAAATTAATATTAGCAGATATGTGCTCCCTGAATATATCCCAGTTGGTATGTTGTGTAACAAGTCTTGGGGGATTTTCTTTCATTATTATCATGTCACTAATTGTGAGAACTATTGCCGAGTGATCTGACATGAGACTTCCACAGTCTTCGACGTGAATGAAGTTGCTTGATATTCCTTTTATTACAAAGAAATCAATCAGATCTGGAATTTTTGCTCTATCTGAGGGCCAGTAGGTAGGTTTTCCAGTGGAGTAGAAATCACTACGTGTTTTTTTCGCGGCAGTGAATAGCTCTCGGCCCTTGGTTGTTGTTAAATGGGAGCCCCAGTACGTATTTTTTGCATTGAAGTCACCACCAATGACAAAATTTGATCCCAAGCTTTTAAACAGAGATACGAAGTCCTCTTCTTTAAGATTGTAGCGCGGTGGGCAATAGATTACTGCTATATTGCATTTTTTGCTATTTACTAAAACTGTTACAGTGGAGACTTGCATACATTCTTCTTGAATACTTTGCTGCACATAGTGACTAATGGCATTCTTGATAAGGACACTGACCCTCCTCATGGTCTTCTAGATGGGTGGTCAGCACGATAGCACTCATATCCTTTGACCTACTCTTTCAATTAGGAGTCTGTTGGTATGCTTTTGTTCATTTAGCATTTCGAACATCAAGGTAAGTAAGCATTTTGTCGACAGATGAATTCGTATTATTGCCACTCACAACACTGGAGTACGACATAGTATTACTATTTGCATGAACTTTGTGTAAGATGCTAGTTTGGTTTTTTTTAGTGTTATTAGATGTACTTTTTTTGTGCGATTTTCCAGGATGGGGATGTTTTGCTCGATCTTTGATTTTTTGTAACTCCTTAGCAACTTCACACCCACGATAGTTGGCTGGATGGGCATCGCCGCAGTTTATGCATTTCGGGTTCTCCTGTTGAGGGCATGACGTGGTATCGTGCTTACCTGCACATTTGACACACCTAGTTTCTTTTTGACAATAGGTTTTGTACGATTGAATCCTTGGCAGTTTTTACACTGCGGGATGAGATTCGTCGTTTTTTGCAGAGGTTCAATCTTGACCCTCATGTCCATGATCGTTATAATACCATAAATTCTATTGATATCCTCGGTGTTGACAAAGTTGAGGATGAAAAGAGGAAGGCTCCTCTTTACCAGCACCGATTCTCCCTTATCATCAACTTCTCTAGTTCTCTTTACAAGGTTCACTGTATCAGTTATTTTGTAACCTTTTCCCTTGAGGTCAACTCACTATATCATCAGCCTCGCACGAGTGGTGCAACCACTTTAACGGGTCGCGTGTTTTTATCCTCATATGTGTACCATTGGAAGTTCTTATCTTTCAGCCCAGTGGTTAGTTCCCGGTATGAACCGCTGTCTGGCGCGAAATTTTTCCAAACATTATTTGATAATGCCTTGACACTACATTGTTTTGAAGTTATTGTTTTAATAAATTGATGGATCACACTGTATTCCCCTACTCCAGTAACTGTAATCGGAGGCGGGCGTTCTTCCTTTTTAGTTTTATTATTCTGTGTAGCTTTGGTTCCAGCCTTGTTTGTATCTGGCCTGCTAGAAGGACCAGCTACTTCTGGGGAAGAGGTGGTTTTACGCTTTTTGCGGCTTCTTTTTAGAACCAATCCAATCGGTTTCCCTTGCAAGTTCTTCATCATCTGTATTATATTGAATAGGAACTTGTTGGTGAGTCTCGTTGCTATTAAGTTCTTCATTTTTTTTCTTTATGTCAACCAATTCATTGGTGACAGATTTCATTCTAATTTGTGTATGGTTTACATACTCACACAAGCGTAGAATGTAATCGTATAATTCGTTGAACGATGAATTGACTTTGTTGTCTTGTTGTCGGTAGGTTTGGGTTCCCGTTCTGTACGAACTAAATCACTCGCGAAGAAATCGTGGAAACCCATTTCAAAGAAAAACGGAGTTGTTGAAAAAATAGTCTATTTCCACTAATATACACGAAAAACGCAAAAAACACTGTTATACCGGTTTCGGTGACCAAACCATCGTCTGTAACACACAATAGATTGTGTGTTGATCACCGAAACCGGTATAACTGTGTTTTTTGCGTTTTTCGTGTATTAGTGGAAATAGACTATTTTTCAATAACTCCGTTTTTCTTTCCCGTTCTGTGTTGCGCAAGCCATAGTTTGGTTTGAACGTAATACGAATCCCAATCCGCGGGCTCCTCCGTCCCGTCGTTCATCGTTGTATGGTAAACATTCACGGCACACTGTAAACTGTAAACATTCACAAGAGCTCTGCCCGATAGATGGCTATTACCGTTCGGTGG
The DNA here is from genome assembly GCA_954871275.1 of Leptopterna dolabrata. NCBI lineage: Eukaryota > Metazoa > Arthropoda > Insecta > Hemiptera > Miridae > Leptopterna > Leptopterna dolabrata. The sequence goes on along the minus strand of OX940974.1, from coordinate 53,949,338 downwards.
TTCGCGAGAGACTGATGTGAAATTTGATGAAGAAATGACCTGCCACTCACATTTTTGAGTGGGTAAAATGTGCGAAAAACGTGAAAACCTTTTTTATCCGAATCTGCCATAAATGAGGTGTCTACAAAAGAAAATGCGTTAAAACAAGATTTAATATTTTTCAACATTTTGTATGAAATGTTTGGCCCATTCATCTTTATAGGATGATCGTGAATTTAAAAAAATTGACTACGCCACGTGTTTTGGCGCGAAAAACAACATTTCCATAAAATAGTCGAGTTTAGATTTGAGTTTGAGATTTACGTAAATAATCATGAGGCGTTCCAGAAGCCAGGAGCCGAGGCTGAAATCGCCGACCATCGAATACAAAAGGTTTGATTTTTTTCAAATATGTCCTAAAGTAAAATAAATGGACATCTGCCACTCCAGAGCCGAGGCTTAAAAAAATTAAGTCGATCTAACATTTCAGAAAATGGCAAGTTTTTGACTTGCTAGTTGATTACTTGTCCTCAATAATTTTTCTCGTTTGTTACCCTCTGAGAAACTTGAATGCCACCCCCACCTCGCTGCCCTACGCAGGCAGACGAAATTCAAATTTGGTGAATTTGGACCATTTTTTGTATTTATTTACCCGTTGACGACCAAAAGTTGAAAGAGTAAATTCTACTAGCCATGGACAACAGTAAAACATACGTCTGCCACGCCAGGCGCGTATGTGCGCTAAACTTTAGCAGCCGCTATTAAATTTCGCTTACAAAAAAAAACGTAAAAATTTGACTTATAGTTGACGTTTAAAACCTTTCATCACTTAATTGTGTGTAACTAGGAAGTTGAAAAAAGCATTGTCTGCCATTCATTACCTGCGGCTTAGCTCAGCAGACGGGATTAAGAAGTGGCACATTTTATGGAAAAATTGGCGTGGACGAGTTGAAACCTGAAAACTGGTCACTAGACACCTTCCTATCATATCCCTATCGACGAAGGTCCACGTCTGCCATGCTGAAACTGCGGCAGACGAAATTTAAATTGCACTTCCACTGTTTAGTTGATGGCCCAAAATATGACGTGGTTTTGGTTTATTATTTTCAATAAATAACCTTTGGAATCGAGCATAAAAATTAAAATTTTAACCCCCCTCCCCTCAAAATTTGATGGTTTCCGTTTCAAGGGAAGTAGAATCCGGAAGTGCAATAAAACAATTTCTGTCTGTCCGCTGTACTTCGCAGGTTTTTCTAGTTACCGTGAACCAAAATTAATGAAATTTAATTTGTAGGTCCCGTTTGGGGTGTAGTTGGTCCGCGAAGCTCTTCGTTAGTGAAAAACCAAATTGAAATTTTCAAAACGCCATAGCTCGAAAACTTTCAATGGAAGGGTATGGTTTTTTTACGTTTTTAAATTGATCTTGAACAACAAAAGAATTGTTTTAAACCACCCAAACCACCGGCCGGGGGAAGAGGAAAAAAAAAAAAAACAGTTTGGTCGGTGGAGTTTGGCCCAACGCGACAGTCATAGTGTAACCATTCAACCTGACTCCTCTCGGTACTACCGCATTCGTATTCGGCAGAGTGAAAAATCGGCCGAAGCCCTATCCAATCTAGCCAATATTTACTGGGCTGTCCGTGATGAATGGCAACCCTGCCAAATCTACACGCGGTATAGGAAAAAACGCTAAGTATGTACTTGGTAACCTGATAGATCATAGGTACCTATGTTAGGGTGTAGCAAAAGTCGGTATCTTTTTGATTTTCCCATAACTTTATTAAAAATAGGTATATTTACATAATATTTTTGTCATTAGGTAGGTAAACATCTCCGATTTAGGTATGGAAGATAATATCCGGCATATGGCCACCCCTAGCCCGATGACACGCGTCTACTCGCTCCAAGAAATTTTGCAAGACTCGCCCGCAGAGTAGCTGGTCAACATCGGCGATCTTCTCCCGGATTTCTTCCTTCAGTTCCTCGACGGTCCTCGGTTTATTCTCGTAGGCCTTGGAATTTACGTAATCCCAAAGCAAGAAATCCAAAGGAGTTAGGTCACAAGACCTGGGAGGCCAGTTCTTAGTCCCGTTTCTCGAGATGATTCAGCCTTGAAAAGTTTCGTGCAATAAACCCATTGTCGCCCTTGAAGTGTGGCAAGTTGCGCCATCTTGCTGGAACCAAATGCTGTCAGTGTCGATGTCAGATTGTTCCAATTCAGGGATTAAAAATCTGTTAGCATTTGTCGGTACCGTTCCCCATTGACGATTACAGCATTTCCTCTGTCATCTTCAAAGAAGTACGGCCCAATAACTCCGCCATTCCCTAATCCACACCACACATTCACTCTTTGTGGATGCAATTGGTGTTCCTGTGTCCCCTGAGAGTTCTCCAATCTCCAGAACCTAGTTTTGCTTGTTTACAAAACCACTTAAATGAAAGTGAGCTTCATCACTGAAAATGATTCGTGAATGAAAATCCGGATCATTGCGTTTCCCAGTCTAAACATTTCTTGGAGAGAGTAGGCGCGAGTCATCGGGCTAGGGGTGGCCATATACGGGATATTATCTTCCATACCTAAATCGGAGATGTTTTCCTACATAATGACGAAAATATTATATAAATATACCTATTTTTAATAAAGTTATGGGAAAATCAAAAAGATGCAGACTTCTGCTACACCCTATACATGTACCTATGTAGGTGAATAATTCAATGATAAACGTAACTATAAAATTGAAAAGAATGCTCGAAGTAAAATAATTATTCGTCATAATTAGGTGATCTATGGCTATGACATCGGGGGACTCGGCCGGTACCTAGTCTCCGACTATATTCTCGACGGTGCTCCTCTGCCAAGGTCGGATGATATGATCGACTTGGGAATGCTCTGTGATGGCCGGTTGAGCTTTTCCCAGCAAATCAAGGAGGTTGCGAGTAGAGCCATGCGCACTCCCGGTTTCCTGAAATGGAATGCTACAGAGTTCACTAGCATTCCCACTATAGTAACGCTGTATAAGGCACCGGTTCTCCCTATCCTCGAATATGCGTCAACAGTCTGGTCACCCATCTGTGCACAAATACCACCTTGAAAGAGTGCAAAATAAGTTCCTACGCTATGTGGCTTTCAAGTTAGGTATCCCGTCAGCCGACGTTGATCATGATTTTTTGTGGTGGAAGTGTCATTTGAATACCCTCGAAAGGAGGAGATGCTCGGCAGACCTCGCATTGCTCTACAGGATCTTGAACCACACAATTAACTGCCCACCGCTTTTCTCGAAGTTATGTATTTCTGCTCCTCGCATCGCCTCACGCTCACCAATGTTGTTCCACGTCCCTTTCTCCCCTACCAACTATGCGAAGAGCCAACCCTTCGGACTGCCAATCTATTTCTCACCATTAATCCCGACTTTGACTTTTTCCATTCTTCCCCATCTTCCCGCTTCTCCCCCTCCCGCTTCTATAGAAATACATTTCGAAATTCCGGCGACGTAGTGCACAACTAGACTGAATTCTGCTTAGAACAAAAAAACACGTTAATCGGTTGAGAATTAAGCCCTGGGCAGTGCACACAAGATTTTGTCGAAAACCCACGCTTTTTCGTCACTGACCCCCTTCATAAAGTAAATGTCTAAATTCCGACTGCCTAGGGCACTAGACTGAATTGTGCTTAGAACAAAAAAACAAGTTAATCGGTTGAGAATAAAACACGTTAATCGGTTGAGAATTAACCCCTGGGCAGCGCACACAAGATTTTGTCGAAAAACGACGCTTTTTCGTCATTGACCTACTTTCTAAAGTAAATGTCTAAATTCCGGCTGCGAAGGGCATAACTAGACAGTTTTCTGCATCAAACAAAAAAAGAACAACGCAAATCGGTTGAGAATTGCGACCTGGGAAGCACAAACAAGATTTAGCCGAAAAAACCATGTTTTTTCAGCAACCCCCACCCCCACCCGTTCCAGAAGTAAATTTCGAAATTCCGGCGACGTAGGGCACAACTAGACTGCTTAACGGCCTGAGCAGCGTCTTAAAAAACGTAGACACGTGTTGGTTTAGTGACATACCAGTTACCAACCTTATACGCTGAAGAAAAAGGAACCAACGAGAAGGAGAACAACTATAAGGAAGCTGAAAGAATATTTCAGTACCTGGGGCCATGAACCAAACATGAGTGCATCGGTACTACGAGTATTTGAATTACTGTCTGATGAGTTTTGGTGGATGAACACCAAAGGCGTCACATCCATCCATCCTGAACAACGACGATTTTCCAGAAAGACAATCCAGCGTTTTCATAATGGTGTACTCAGAAGCATAGTCAATGCAGACTGATATATACGTAATGAGACACTCCACATCACGATCTTGATGTGGATACTGTTGATGAAACCATTAAGAAAATTGCCACCGTTCATCTAAGAGATCAAAAACTGACTATTAGACGTCATTCAACACCGAAGCTGTCCAGTTACTCGGTGTGGATGATCTGCTAAGGAAACCGCATCAACTAGCACAGTGAAAGTGACATAATACATTAGAATTTCTATGTTAACAAAAAGTGTACAAAATAAGTTCTGTATCTTCGTTTTGTGACTGATGGTAGTAAGTTAGGTCAAAAATGAATTACCAATAAGTTGAACTTTGTGTAATTGAAATATGATGATTAAAAAAAAAGAAAAAAGAAAAATTTTGCAAAGAGAATTTGAACAACATTCCTTGCTTGGCATGAATAGAGCCAACGAAAAATTAAAATACACATCATTTATGCCAGATATTATACATATAGCCAATGGAATTTAACGTTTTAGACAATTTGAGGAGCATAACTATTTCAGATCCCCACCATTAGGAATAATTAAAAACATTCCTATTTTATTAACAATTGAGCAAATCAAATTATGAAAAATGAAATATTGGCGTGGCTCGTAGAATCTAATTATTAAGATGATATAACGGAATCAGGACGAGGAGGGCCTTAACACTAATGACTTCTAGCATTGATCAGACGAGCTGCATCTTCTCGCTCTCTCCTACGAATTCTTTTGCGTCGTTTGTCAATGGCAGCAAGTTCAGTCTTATGATTGTTGTATGTGGTTCTGAGGTCCTGCATTGCTTGTGTTATCTGGACTATCCTCTGACCAACGTCAAGAGCAGAGAGTTTATCTGGAAAGAAGAATTCAAGGAGCTAACGTCATGAAAAGTAGAACAGTCATCCACAGATGAGAGAGGATGATGGACATTTAACAAACTGTTCTAAATGTTTGGTGCCATGTCACCAGCATGGAGCCCAAAATTCAAAAACCAGCTATTTGTAGGTCTTACGATTTTAAATTTTGAGAGTATACTCACTGGACCCTCAAGATTTGCTGTGTTATTTGTGGTGTCACGATGGCACCTGGGAGCTGTACCTACCGCTAAATCCAAACAACAGCAAATTCTGGGTCTGTAAACTTCACTAACTGGACCAACAGAAACTACTTATCATGTTTGGTGTGACGACATTGCCACAGTGAAGCACTGCAAATTCAAAACATCATGTGCGAGGCATCACAACTTTCCTTACCTACTCATATTCAGCTGGAATGGATATAACTAGAGACAGGAAGGAATTTTATGCATCATAAATAGCCAAAATATGCCATAGAATACGCAGTAAAATACCAGTGAAATGTGCAGCAAAAATAAGTGTAAAATACAGGAGGGAGATAAAATGTAATGCTTGACAAAAGCTCCTTTATTTGCTGTTATAATTACATGAAATTACACTGAAAAAACTGTATTGTTTTTACAAGACTTTGAAAAGCACTACCTGCCCCCAGGTTAATTCCAATTTTCATCTTATATCACCTATCTATTGCTGCTTCTTTGCAAACAGACGAATACCAAGCCTACATTTCAGTTTGTTGGCATTCGTAAAGCTGGTACCAAGAAAAATTTGCTGAACCAGTAGTTGAAAAAATCATGAATGTTGGCACTGTCAACAGTGCTATTCGTAGTAGGTACCTATTCATTTTGATTGCACGAATTCCTATCCCGAACGAGTTCGCCTCAAACCTCGGATGCAGGAAAGGGAAACACTGGCCAGAAAAAAAGAGACGGAGAGCATTTCACGGAAGTTTATCTTGCTCTGTTTCTACCTAAGATCCTCCTCAAATCATTCTCCCATTCTTCTAAACTGTTACAGTTCAGCGCATATAGGTAGGTAACTCACTGAACAGACTTCGAACACAGTGTTCATTATTTACTTCATTTAAAAACGAAAGATACCTAACTAACTAAAAACCACACTATTGATATGAAAAAGAAAGTGTAAAATACTGACTGAACCTTAATTTATCTATAAATATGCAGAAAAACTAATATCTCCCAGAATATGTAGGAATGTGCACCTTTAATTCGAACATGCAAAAACATGCGGTATAAAATTTGAATAAGAGCATTTACTGAAGTCAATCCGAATAATGATTCAACTTTTGCACGCCTCCAATGAAGTGAGATAAATATGCAGTTACATAAAAATCCAGTCTCTAATATAATATTGCGATGCGCAGTTTCTTCAAGATGGTAGCAATACTTCCCTTTCCTATCCAAGGGTAAGGGAAAGCAGTTACAATACTTTCCCATTACCATTCAGGGCAGGTAAGGAAAGAACGAGCGGGTTTCACAATACAGCAAAAATCACAATAAAGTAAACACTTAGTAAACCAATGATCTACAAACGACGATGCTGGGTTACATCAACTTTGTTTGAGATAATTTTATCGATTATGCATGAATTATTTATGATTCGAGCCAATTTTTACCTCCGAATAAAGAAAAAAATTCAATTTTTCATTTCTGACAACTGGAATGGTATTTTCTTCTCAAGTCACCATCCTATAACGCTTTGGAGATTTCATGTCAATGTTTGGAGATTTTTGCTGTATTGTGATAGCTAATAGGTCATACTTCTTGGGCTATGTAAGAAAGAGAGACTATGAGAGAAATAATGTACAGAAAGTTCTGTGCCGAATTTGCAGGCCCTTTTGAGAGTGGGGTGTGGAGGAGGAGAACGAAGCATGAGCTCATGATTAAGACCTGTTCAATGATAGCGATGTCGTGTGGTTTATCCCAGTGGGTCGCCAACAGTGGGCTGGGCATGAGGTTAGAATGGATGTCTCCAGAATCCCAAGCATGGTCTTAAAAAAATAAATATATCCAGAAGACTGGCAGCACTGGCTTGTGGGGATTGTGTGGGACGCCTGGATCATCCAAGGCATTTAAAATTGGAGAAGAGCAGCTGCACAAAATCGAGATGACTGGAGCAGTAAACTGTAGGCGATGATTCCCCACGTATTGATGAGCCATGATGAGTAAACGAAGAAAATAATACAGCCATCTTCACTAAAGAGCTGGAGGGAGCAGCTTGCTATCTTGCTACAAAATAAAATAGCCCCAGTCCCAGCTGGAGTAATTCTGATATTATCAAACCAATAATGAGAAGATTCGCCTAGAAATCCTCCTGGAAATGTTTAATGCCTGTTTGAAATTAGGAATTTTTCTCCTCCCTATGACGAACACGCTTGGTGCTCACAAGCAAATGGAAAGGAGATCTAAATACAGCATTTAAACGCTTTTAAATTATTGTTTTTTCATCAGCACTTTTTTATTATATATTAGTTGATTGATAACTGAAATGAAACATCAGATAGGATCACATAGGATTAATTAATTAAATTATAGGTTGAGGCATTAATGAACTAAATATTCGGAGATCTAACAGCATCAGCATACAGGCACGTTGGATATGGCTGAGAAGCTATATGAACCAAAAAAGCTTCGAATTGTGGCAGCTGCCAATAAGGTAGAAGGCCTTTCACAGCACCAACATGGTCTTATTAGAGGCAAGGCAGCAAAAACTCGATCAACCAAGACATGAACACAGCAGATCTTAGGGACAGGAAATGATTACTCCTTGAAGATGTGTACGTCAGGAAGCCTTCAATTCAGCAATATGGGTAACATTCTTGATGCAATGAGAGGCAGATTATAACTCCCTGCTTCTCAGGCTGTGATGAGCTACCTGAGCAACTGAAAACTGATTCATGGATGGAAAACGAACAAGGAATGTCACTGCTGGGGTGACCCAAGGGTCGGTGCTAGGGAGCAGATTTCTGGATTGTCAACTATGATTCCTCTGCCTGGAAATGACAGATGTTTAATTGGTTGGTTATGCTGATGAACTAGAAGCGGTGACTTCGGATGCACTGCAGATGAACCAGGTCATGTGGCAATTGAATAAATGGATGTAGAAGAGCCTGCCTTTAACCACTAACAAAGGAAAAATAGTTATGCTGACAAAAAGTGCATTGATCGGGTAGTGCTAATGAAGGTCAATACTTCGGGAAATATCAGGTATCTGGGAGTAAAGGTTTTAGTTATATAGCTTCTGTTCATTTGAGATGATGAGAAAGCAAATACAAACATGATAGATACATGAAAAGGCTAACTGGAATGGAGTGAGGTATTCGAGTAGGTAGCTGATTGTTCAACAAAACTTGGTGTTGTTGAACAGAACTGAACCAGAATGCGTTTATGCTTACCAGCAGGAATAAGGAAATTTTGATGATATGGGTGAGGGGACCTTGAATGGGAGGTATCTGCTCTGCAACTGCCTCCTGTTGCATCATATCCATCATCACTTTCACTCCCTGGAACAGAACAATTTTATGGCTTGTGTGAGACTTGCATGTTGAGAAAGAAAATACAAATATGATAGGTACAACACTGTTGCTTTTGTTGTAAAGCACTTCCCCAATTGACAGAAAACCAAACATGACCAGGAAGTTCTCCCATCAGGCATTCCTCTACGTGGGCATCCAAAACCTACCACTGGTTCATGAATTTCGAAATAAATGAGACATTTTTGTAAGAAAAACATACTGTTACTCGGACCACTCCATAAAATTGTATTAACCCTCTGTAGATCGGGCAGCAGCACTCAGTGCCTCAACAATAGGGTTCTTGTTATTACTGACCTAAGTTGTACTTGGTACTCTGGAAAGTTCAGTAACATGCCTCCTCCACGTCCCCACCCCTACTAGTAGGCATTCCCCGAACTTTCCTGGCCCGTCTTCAGTATGTTACAGTTGGTGACACGAGATAATGAACAGTTGCGGTACTGAGCGAGTAGCAGTACTCTCTCTATTCTGCGTGCAGGACTTCCCGTTTTTGTATAGGGCTATTCCTTTCTTTCTTCCTATTATGTATCAACCACGCCTTTGTACCAACCTGAAAAATTTGCTTCAGCTCTTCAAAAATTGGAAGAGGATTATGATGTAGAATCGGTCTGCAAATAAATTTGTAGTTCCTGATACCAGAATAAGAACTGAAAATTTATGTACCCATATATAATATAAAGGAAAGGCATTATTGATTCTTTGATGATGTAACAATCCAATTTTTCTTTTTTTCCCTATTTCAAAAGACTATTATGATTATTCTGAATATAAATATATCGGTATAATGTATTTATATACCAAGTAATTGCCATTCGTTATTAATCTCCATTATTCACCTTTCATAATATTCATCTAAAAAAGAACGTGATGATTAATTTGTATCTTTTTTAAAAACCATTGTAGGAGCATCCCCAAAATAAGGCTAATGGGATGCAGCAGATTTATAATTTGGGTTCAACTTTTTTTGTGTGTAGGTAATAATCTTGGCAGAAGGAGACAAAATTCTAAAATCCGTAAGGTACCGAAATCATAACTCACTGGTAGAAGTGTAGAAAACGCTGTTACGGCACTGAGTGCCTTGTGCAGACGACGATGCTAATAGGGGAAGGGGGGGATGGCTATAGGCAATCATCCCGTTTTTTGGTGAGAAACGTTTTCAACAGATGGCAGCACCTGTGGGGGTAAAACGGTTTCCAAAGCCCTGGCTGCTAGGATCAACCAATTACACGACACTATTTTCATGAAAATGACGTTTTATCAAATTTTATGGAACGTTTTCCAAATTGCAAATCGGACGGATATATCCGGCGTAATTACGGAAATACGAATCAGGGTGGGGGATATAATATGCGGGTGGTGATTCCTTTTAAGTAAGTGGGACACCCATGTTTTCGTTCTACACACTCTTTTACAAATATGATTGAATGAGTCCGAAAAGTTTTTGTATCCTGGGAATTTCCTTCTTCAGTATTTTTTTCTTACTAGTACCTATTATAAGGGGGATCACGAGGGTCACTCAATTCTTTGCTTTAGGTCTAGGACTTGATTTGTTGATTTCCTTGCACGTCCTCCACATTGAATAATATAGTTGGATGTTCTCGACTGCTCTGAAGTAGGAATACATTAGTACTTTGAGGGGGATCTCGAGGGTAAATCAATGAGGGGTACCCAAGACTTCTGTTTATATTTTTGAATGGAATTAGATCCCCATTCTATGAATTTTGAGACCAACCGCACTCTCCTACAATGAATAGTTCTTTTTCTATGAGCTTTCACAGTTCCGGCAACATGTGACGTCACAATGGGAAGGGGGGACCCCACCATGGCGGGAGGGGTGCAATGTCGTCACTTGTTGCTAAAACTTTGAAAGCTCATCGGAAAAGAACTATTCGTCGTAGAAGAGTGCGTTCTGTCTCAAAATTCCTAGAACAGAGCCAACTTCCATAAAGTATTACAAACGGAAGTCACGGGTAGGTACTCCTCATTCTTTACTTTCACGTCTAGGCGGTGAAAGTGAAGAACTGACTGAGCTTCGAGATCCCCCTCAAAACAAAACAATCGAGAACCTACAACTATTTTTTTTCTTACACCAACAATCATACTAGGTACCTATTTATTTATAATAATACTACTATACAGTTTTTCAGTTTTTCTTAGCAACATTTCTATTTGCTAAACATTTTTATAATCGAAGTGCTTTGTTATTCTTTGCGATTCTGCTATTCAATAAAAAGGTACAATCTGTGCAACACTCCACATTTCATGATATTTTAAAATATTCAAATTTAAAAATACTAGCTGGTCATACTTTAGAGTTTTTATTTCCTCGTTCAGAATAGTTAGTACCTAGTACATATAGTTCATTTTGATACAAACCTGCATAAGTAGTTGCAGATGAATAACCTGAAAAATATTGCTACCTACTTACATTAGCGATACTTCAATAACTACATAGCTTCACGTACCTAGGTAAAGATACAAAAAATTTGAACCCGTCTACCTAATCAATGTAAAAGGCCAGCAGGTTAACTTGAGCTGGCCCGCCTCCAAGCGTAACGCTTTCCTGCCCGACTTAAAAATCGGGCCATTAGCTCATGAGATGTCAGTATTTCAGAAAATCTACGTGTGCGCATTGGGCCAACGGTGTTGGAATTCGTAGGGACCATCTAGCCGCTAACCCTCAATCCCTGAAAACTTTATAAAATTGGCTGAATAATTTCGGAGTTTTGCCTGTGACAACAAATTTCAAGTTTGTGCATGGGCAGTGACTATTACAGAACCAATTGCGACGAAATTCATGGGCAAAGATCTTGGGACAAGCCACCGACTACCCTCCAAATTTGAGAAAAATCGGGCCATTAGCTCGTGAGAAATCGGTGGTTCAGGAAATTTACGTTTGTGCATGCGTACTTGCAACCATTAGTCCGAGAGTCTAGGGGGTAATCTGCACAATCCCTGCAAATTTCATCAAAATCCGAATGATTAGGTAGGTATATAGTAATTTTTGGCCAGGACAAGGAACTGACAACAGACAGTCACGGAACTAAAACTGTTCACAAAGCTTCAAAAGACAAAGAACAAAAATGGGCATTTTGATTTTGTAGGACAACATTTTTTACTCTGAACGAATATAAGGCTTCCCTAGCTTTGGTAGAAAGGAAGCAAAACCAACCAAGCAGGTCTCCCAAAAGGTCACCCTAAAAACGTCAAAAACACCTGATATTTTCATGGTGCAAATACCATTTTCATGCAGTCAGCATTTTTGTTACGCTTTTAGACTGGCCCATATTTAGTAAATTTCGATTTATTCACTATTCGGCTACAGTTATTCTTTACAAAGATAGAAAAGTAATAGCAGCAACTTCTATTCTTTACATGTTCAGCAAATGAAATGCTGCATACTTCCTTATATTCCGGATAAGTTTTTTTGTTTGTTTTGGAATGTCGGAATTATAGGAAGTTACGTGTGTTTTAAGCTTCAAGTATTCGTCAACATAGAACGTCCTCACACAAACTAACAGATAGACTAATGGACAACTAACCAAATTTTCAGGAAGGTCTGAAGTGTAACCTGCTTGTGGAAATTTGGATAGCTATTTGAGAAAAAAAATTTTCCGCCTATTGAAAGTGATCAAGAGGCTTCCGCCACCTTGGTGAACTGGAAAGCAATACCGTCATAGCAAGGCCCCGCTATCTTGGTAGACTCAGTAGCAAAAAATAATGAACGGAACTAAGTAGACACCTGGCAACTACAAAGAAATTCAAAAGAAATGTCATTACTATGGAAACAGAGTGAAAGGATCTCTCACTCATTTCAAAGGAACTGCCATCCCACTATTTTTATCCCCCACCTGAAATCGTATTCCCACGAGTATACCAGATATATCTATCTGATTTTCAATTTGTAAATAGAAAACCTTCCGAACTCAGAAAATATGATTAGCTAGGATTTTAATTTCAAAATTTTAAATTTTAAATTTCATAAAACTTGAAAAAATTTAAGATTTCATCTAAATTTTGAGTGCCCCGTAAATTCTAAGTTCGCACTGAGTACATTGAAAAAATCAGATCAAAAATAGGATGAACCTAGCGGCCAGGGCTTCGGGAAGAGTTTTTGCTCATTTTGAAGTACAACGTGGTGGCAGCTTCACTAAAAACATGATGAATGGCCTTCGGAAAATGAATTATTATAGGAGAGAATTTGAGTCAAAATTCTGGGAGATTACTTAATAATCTGGGGGCCACTGTGTCTGAACGGACTAACTAGAGCGTCCGCTCTTTATATCCCCATTTGGGATCAGTTTATATCCCCATTTGGGATCCTAGTTCTCCTCTCGGGCAGGCACCAGTACTAGCTTTGACAAAGCTTGCATATGCTTACCGGACAAGTGATTAGCTCTTCACTTCTGACAGAATCATGTAAGGCATATGGGGTTTGAAGGTTCAATAAAAAGTGTCTTAGCATTTGAGTAAATGAAGTTCTTCCCAGGAAATACCCCATGAGGTTAATCCAGGGTTATAAGACAGAAAGGAGGAAAATGAAAGTTTTCATTTGTAAACACTTTTTTTTTTTTTAACGAAAAGATTTTTATTTGCCTGATTTAAGTAATACTTTGTTCTCTGAAAAACAGAATTTATTTAAATGAACAAAGTAATATATAAATAAAACGGATTACCAACAGAACGTCACACACCAGGCATTTGAATGTGGGAAATTTACAATGAGACTTCTCCTACTGCCGTTTCCAAAATTTATCAAGGGATGCGGGAGCGACCCGCTCGCCAAGAGAACCTAAAACGTGTACCAAATTTCAACCCTCAGGACCATCAGGTGCCAGAGTTATGAGTTCGAAAACCGCTATTTTTCAAGTTTTTCAACTTGTTCTTCTTTGACAAGGCTACAGCCCCACAGACATAACGAATCGAGCTGAAATTCTGCACACACATTTGTTATGCTCCAAGGAAGTGCCTTTTGTCCCCCACCCCACCACCAGTTTTGAAGATTTTTAGGTAAGTAGGTACTGAGAAATGTTTCTTGGTACTGGGAACTGCCCCGGCAGGCAAAAAGATCCCACCAAACGGTGTTGAAAGAAATTTCAAGGTTTGGGGGAAAGGAACAGGTTTCTATACACATATCCAACAGAGGGGGAAGGAACAGGCTGCTATACGCGCATCCAACAGCGAGGTGTGAAGCACCGAGCATGCTATTTTGGCGGCCAAGTTTTTACAACAGGGTTGTTTTTGGGGGATTATAGAGGGTCCACTCAACAGAACTGGTTAAATGTAGGATCGTCATCATTACTGACATTTGCAATGTACCAGAGTAGTAGTGACTCTGTATGAATAAGGGATGGGTCGAACGACGATTAACATTTACAAAGACATGCTATTCGAAAATAACGAAATATCGTTACTCAATCCATAAAATAGCAGTAAAAAAAAGAATGACTGAACATGGTATATTTCACTAGTAAAACATCCATCGGCCGAATGACGCATCTCGAGTCTTGAATTGCCCATGTAAAATATCCGTGAGTGTCGGACATCGATGTATAACACTACCGTTTGTTGCCAAGGTTGCTAGGTCGAAATTTTTTTAAAATGCCATACGAATACAGGTTATTCATCCAGTTGGTCATAATCTACCGTAAGTAATTTTATTTGTTCAGACATGGCAGCACTGACTTTATCTGCTGTTTTCTGTAACTTCGTTATCCGTTTCTACTCCGCTATTCTGTTACATTCGTTACTCCGAGGTTTTGGTTACACTTCATTTCGTCGCGTGTTCGATCTGTTACTTCGTTATTGAACTTGTATTTCAAACTATGGTATTTCGCTAGCATTTACCTACTTGGAGAGATAGAACCAGCATTAGCATTATTCGTGTCAGAATAAATAAAACGTTTATTTTTTTCATAATAGTAGGTAGCATAGCACAATTTGTCCCTCCTTGTGTAACATAGGTGCGTTACCTATATTTATAAAAAATAATGTTTCTTTCTTTGCCCTTTATGCATTACTATACCATTCATCCGACTGCGATAAAACTTTGGTGAGTTGTTGGGTGCACACCCACAAAGGTTTCTGCATCCACCCTGATTAGCTGTGCGAGTTCTGAGACCAATTTCTTTCCTGTTCAACCTACAAGGCACAAATTTGAAATGAAGCCAGTGTATTGTAACAGTGACAAAAAAGAGGGGGGGAAATGGATTTTTTTATGCTAATCTGTCCAAGTTGCTATTTGCAGGTTGTAGCAGATTAAAATAACAGTTACTTTTTTGTAACAAACGAAATGTAATGTTACGTGAAAGTAGCAATAACGCCCATCCCCAAGTATGAATATTATGAACCCAGTATTCATCTACTTATATAAAAATGAATGTTTCTTTCTTTGTCCCTTATTCATCAGTATACCATTCATCAGATTGCGATGAAACATTGGTGAGTTGTTGTGTGCACACCCACAAAGATTTCTGCGTCCACCCTGATCAGATGGAGCTGTGAGAGCGATTTCTTTCCTTTTCAACTTACGAGGCTCAAATCTGAAATATAGCTTCTGTGCGAGTGGTGGGTAAGGGTGAAAAGTGGGTCCCTACCCTGATCAGCTAAGTGAGCTCTGAGGCTGATTCTTTTCCCTTTTCCACCCACGAGGATCACATTTACAATGGAGCTTCTGTGGGACTGCTGTGTAAGAACACATTCTTTCTTCAGTAAAATAAATGTAATGAAAGCCCCAAAAGCAACATGAAAAAAAAAATCCAGCATGGTTAATACTGTATAGCTCGAAAACACATCAGGTTCGTAATTTTTGAAGTGGCTGAGCCAAACCAGCCAAGACAAGCCTATTATTTGGGTTTAGAGAAACAGGGGAATTATGCATGCGAGAATCAAGATGCCCAGTTAAACAGGTGTGTACTGCCAGCTTTGGTCACGGACCACCAAGCCAGGAGTTTCCCGAAGTGGGAAAAACCTATCCACATAGGTATGTTCCAGCCATACAGCACGGCCATATGACCGAATTTCCAAGGACGGGTTCTCAATGATGGTTACTTGATAATTGAGAGGTAATGAAATTCGAATTTGAACCACTTTTGTTTAGAAAAAATATTTTTGACTATTGAAACAGTCTTGCCACTTCCCAAGTCGCCATTATATACCACATTTGGTGAATTAT
Source organism: Leptopterna dolabrata (assembly GCA_954871275.1). Classification (NCBI taxonomy): domain Eukaryota; kingdom Metazoa; phylum Arthropoda; class Insecta; order Hemiptera; family Miridae; genus Leptopterna; species Leptopterna dolabrata. Next base: position 53,933,462 of record OX940974.1, on the reverse strand, counting down.
ATCAGTTTTGGTAGTTTCAGAAATTTTTGATTACAGAAGCTGTCCACTGGCCACTTTAAGGAATAAATTGATATAAATATTTAGATATTTTAGTGATTTGTGACCCCCAAAAACTAGAGTTTGACATACTTTTTTAATGGGTACCTACATGCGTTATTCTCTCTTAAAAAAAAAAAAAAAAAAAAAATTAGAGCGGAGTAAGTTGTTTATTACTTTAAAGATTTGTTTGGTGTTGCTTTAGATCGTAGTCATGACATGGTACAGTATTGGCCACAATCCCTCCCCCCACAATCTTTGTTTTGGTTGCTTGTTGGGTAGGCAGATATAGCACAGTGGATGGAGGAGGGCGGATGATTTACGACTGGAACTGACAGGTTAGGGGTAGTGTTGCTAAGCGTTAAGTTTAGGGTACGAGGCTGTACAATTGTTCCAATGATGATGTACGAAAATGTACGATAGTTTTCAGAGGTTTGGTACTGTTATGTCCGATACTTCATCCATTCAATGGATAAAGAGAATAGGAAGGAGGCCTGTGAAACGATCCACTTGCACGGATGTAAAAATATATCATATTCGAAACGAATGTTAACGGCTACCGCTCTACTCATTTCCCTTCTTTTTACATCTTTAAATAACTTTTACACATATACAAAAGTGGCGCAGTTCGTTAGTGAACCTTTCGTGATTTTTCCCGAAGTACGATTTTCATTTTCCGATCTCTTACACTCTACTTACTTTTCTCGATGCCTCCACCACTCAACCCGGCCTCCAGTGGCGATGCCACAATGGATCAGTTACAGAAGATGATTGCTGATCTCGTTCAAATTGTCACGGTTCAACAAACCCAGCTTACTTCAGGGAGTTCCAGTAATCGTGGGATTTCCGGAATTTCGTTTGATCGCTACAACGAGGACGAAGAGGATTTTGATACTTATCTACAACGGCTTACTGCCTTCTTTGAGGTTCAAGGTGTACCAGAAACATGCAAAGTTTCTTGTTTTGTTTCCTTGATCGGCCCCAAACTCTTTGCTCTTCTTAACAGCCTGTTATATCCAGATACTTTTACAGATAAGTCGTTCGAAGATCTCAAAGTACTTCTGCAGGGCCACCTGAATCCAACGCCGTTGGTGATACCTTCTCGCCATGCGTTTCTGAATCGTAAGCAACACGAGGGTGAGTCGCTTTCTGCATACGTGGCTAACTTACGTAAATTAGCAGTACCTTGCAAATATCCAGAAGAGATGTTAAAGATTATGTTGAGAGATGTCTTCGTCAGTGGCCTACGGTCTAGGACGATTCTCGATCGTCTGTTCGAAAACGACAACATCACGTTTGAGAAAACACTCGGACTTGCTTATGCCATGGAGAAAGCTACGTCAGGGGCGAATGAAATCTTACAGAACGAGCAACCCAACAAAATACACAGCGTTGCTTCGCATTCTTACAAATCTAAACAATCTGACCATGGGAAATACCATAAGGGTCATGACAAATCTAATAGACAGGGTCAGGGAATCCGATGCCTTAGGTGTGCTCGTACAAACCACACAGCACGGACCTGTAGAGCTAAAAATCTTACATGCAGTTATTTTAAAACAAAAAACCACGTTGAAGCCGTATGTTTTAAAAAGAAATTTGATCAGAATGTCAAAGAAGTTAACGATAATAATTCAAGTGATGAGTCTACTGAGCCCTTACCACTGTACACAGTTTACGATAATACAAGGGTACCTCCGATGATAGTATCCATACAGATGAATGGGAAATCAGTACCCCTAGAAGTTGATACAGGCGCTGCTGCAACTATAATCAGTAAGAAAGTTTTTGAGACCATTCCAAGCTTAGAAAGTGGAATTTTGAGCCCTACATCCGTTTCTTTCAATAGCTAAAACCAACAGAACATTACATCGTTGGGTGAAGCTGTGATAAGGGTATCTCACAATTCAATTACAAAAAATTTACGTCTTTTTGTCATCGATGGTAATTATTCGAGTATCATGGGCCGAGAGTGGATCAACGCACTTGATATTCTACCTATACCTATCAATCAGCTCTCAAGTTACAGTACACTCGATAATTTGCTCTCAAAATATAATTCCTTGTTCGAAAAGCAAGTCAATGCTGTTCAGAATTATACCTACTCTGTCGAGTTAGTAGAAAATGCAAAGCCTATTTTCAAGAGAGCTCGTCCCGTCGCATTTACACTTATGCCTGGAGTTGAAAAGGAACTTCAACGAATGGAAGATGACGGAATAATCTCCAAAACCACTATTTCAGATTGGGCTACACCCATTGTTCCTGTGCGCAAACCAAATGGGGATATCCGTATATGCGCGGATTATTCTGGAACAGTCAACTTCCAATTACAAATTCCTCATCATCCATTTCCTAGTTTTGAGGAAGTTTCTGCAAAACTAACTGGTGGACAAACATTTTCTACATGTGATGTCACTACCGCTTTTTTACATTTACCCGTCTGCCCCAAGTCTTCTGAAATACTTACAATTAACACCCACAAAGGCTTGTATAGAGTTAACCGACTTTTGTTTGGTTGCAGTTCGGCACCAGCTGTATGGCAGCGATACATCGAGGGTGTGCTCCAAGACCTTCCAGGAGTGGTAGTCGTACATGACGATATCATTGTCACAGGCGAAACAGAGAAGGTACACTTGGAACGCTTAGAAAATTTATTCAAACGCTTAGTTCACCATGGAATCAGACTCAACCCGGCTAAATGCAAGTTTTTACAAAAAGAGGTCAAGTTCCTTGGGCATATAATATGCAGTGAGGGAGTGAAGAAGACAACGGAGCGTATAGATGCGGTATTAAACTGCAAAGTACCTACCTGTGTTAAAGATCTACAATCTTTCATGGGAATGGTAAACTTCTACGCAAAATTTGCCAAAAATCTGTCAACTATGGCAGCACCTTTATACAACCTTACACGATCTGACGTACAATTTCAGTGGCAAGACATCCACCAGCGAAGCTTTGAAAGAATTAAAGAAGAGATCTCCTCCGAACGAATTCGCATACACTACAACCCCAATCTACCCTTGGTCCTCTCAGTGGATGCTTCACCAGTTGGAGTTGGTGCAGTTCTCGCTCATAGAATTGGGATGGCTGAACGTCCCATCGCCTTCGCCTCTAGAACACTCAACCCCAGTGAGCGAAATTATTCGCAAATTGATAAAGAGGCAACGGCAATTCGTTGGGGAGTTGAAAAGTTCTACAACTAACTATTTGGAAGGAAGTTCATTTTAGTCACGGACCATAAACCCCTATACCACATTTTTGGACGCAAAGAAGGAGGTAAACTACCTGCTCATACAGTGACTAGACTCCTACATTATGCTATATACTTACAGATGTTTGATTTCAACATCGAATACAGAAGATCACAGGATAATGGAAACGCAGATTTCCTGTCAAGACTTCCTCAAAATTCAAAAGAGTTAGAACTTACTGATGACACCACTATCCTCCAGCTGGAGCAGATCAACACCTTGCCTGTAACGCCCATGGACATTAAAAAAGCGACAGTTGAAGACGAGGAAACTCGCAAAATTTATGAAGCTTTACAACGAGGCGCTACATTTGGTCCGAATTCTACCCAATTTTCACTCCAAGGAGGGTGCATTTTTAACGGAATCAGAGTGTACATTCCAAAAGCTCTCCGACCCAAAATCTCGTGCGAACTCCATAAAAGCCATCTGGGGATGGTCAAGATGAAAGCGTTGGCGCGATCAGTTGTATACTGGCCGAAAATTGATCAAGATATCGAGTCAACTTGTAAAAATTGCTCAGATTGCTGCCGTAATCAGCGTCAACCGTCAAAAGGTGAAAAACATTTTTGGGAATACCCTTCATACCCATGGGAAAGAATTCACTGCGACTTCGCTGGACCATTTATGGGCCATACATTCCTACTAGTGGTCGACGCTCATTCAAAGTGGCTGGAAACGTTCATAGTGAAATCTACATCTACCAAAGATGCAGTCACTGTTCTAGAAACACTATTTTCTCGCTACGGCTTACCTAGAACGCTGGTCTCCGATAATGGAACAGCCTTTACAAGTGTCCAATTTAGGAAATTTATTCAAATCCATGGAATTAAGCATATCACCACAGCACCATTCCATCCAGCATCCAATGGGCAAGCGGAGCGTTGTCTTCACCCTAAAACAAGCACTCAGAGCTATGAAGGACTACGACGGTGAATTACAACATCGTCTTAATGTCTTCCTGATGGCATATAGACGAGCTCCCAATATCACTACTGGAGAATCCCCGTCAAAACTCTTCCTGAAACGCAAAATACGAACCAAGATTGATATTGCTAAACCGGATCCTGTCAGAGACGTCGCAGATCGACTCAGGAAACGGGATATTGCCTTTAATGACAAAGGATTCAAGGATGGAGAGACAGTGGCAGTTCGGGATTACCGTTCTCCTGATAGAAAATGGATTTTCGGAAAAATTGTTAGCCAGGATGGAAACCGTCAGTACACCGTGTCGGTTGAGGGTCAACTGTGGAGACGACATCTAGAACAGATGAGGAGCTGCGGACCCCTAGTACGCAACCCACAGACGCCGATAAACATTTCATCGCCGCAAATAGGTGTTCCACGATCTGATATGGGAGCCCAGGACCTGCGACCGGGAACTGTGCATCAACCCAGTGTAGTTATCAAGGAGCCTGTAGCTGACTCTGGAAACAATCAGACTGCAACATCGCCGACTCCAGGGTCTCCTAGGAAATCACTTGTTCGAAAATCCATCCCTCAAATACCTGATAAAGAAAATCACCAACCAGAACCTCCTCGAACACCCATCGTTCCAACTCAGAACAAGAACTCGGAAAAACCTCCGGAAATACGCCGATCTACCCGAGAAAAAAGAAAACCAGTGCGATTCCAGTGAGAACTTCAGGTTGACACCGAATTCATGAAGTTTGTCAAATTCATTCAAATTTATTATCAGTGCTCGTAGGTATTTCTTGTTTTGTTTACTATCACTATCAGTTGCGTAAATGATAACGTTGATAACATGAATCATTTCAAGAGGAAGATGATGTTATGTTATGTTATTCATTCAATGGATAAAGAGAATAGGAAGAAGGAGGCCTGTGAAACGATCCACTTGCATGGATGTAAAAATATATCATATTCGAAACGAATGTTAACGGCTACCGCTCTACTCATTTCCCTTCTTTTTACATCTTTAAATAACTTTTACACATATACAAAAGGTACGATATTTGCTGACCACAAGTTGGAACACTATATTAATTTATCTGACGACTTCAGTTCTGTGATCTCACATTAGAACATTTCTTACTATTTATTATGAATTTATTGGGTTTTATTGATCTACATTTGTTACTATAAACTTGTTTTGCTAAATTACGCATAAAAGAAGATTCAAGCAGTTTTTTAAAGTTTACTATTATTGAGTTACATAACACGGGAAGGGCGGAGGGGTGCTCAAGCGTTAGTGTGTTACACGGGGGAGGGAGGGCGTTGAAAATGACTAGAAAATGTGTTACATAACACGTGTATGACCCCTTCTGGAATAAACAATTTTTTGTTTCCTTTTGCAATAAGAAACTAGATGGGCACTGCTTGCACCAACAGTGCGCAAAAATATAATTTACAAAATTCAGTGTGCAAGTACTCATAGGATAATATTTCATCTCAAGACAGGTTTAGATGACGCCTAACTCATCTAGACGCTGGCTTTGCTTGTTGACAACATGACCCTGGAGATAAGAACAATTTCTGTTGTATGTTTTAGCACACCACGGCTGTAGCAATATTTACTCAAGTAACTAATAATTGACATATTATATACCAGTATTACTAACCTTGGTGTTTAGAATGTCTAGTATATTTCTTTCGGGCACCGGAGTCGTCTGTTTTCTTCTTAGACTTTCTTCCTCTTTTGGTAGGAGCTTTAACTTCTACCTTTTTGGTTCGAGAATCAGCTGTGGACAGTTCTGAGAAGTCCAAGATTATTGAGATGAGTTGAACAAAAATACAACCTTCATCCCTTCATCAGATTATTCAAGGTAAACTGAAGTTCACAATAAAGCATAATTACTTCACGGAAAGTAGGAGAGATAAACTGCTGCATTGTATGGCCTCTGGAACCAGTTTCAGAAATTACTGTTTCATTAGCAATATGTTCTATAATACACTTCATATTTTAATTTGAAATAGAACAATTACGCGATGAGTCTTTTGGTAAAACGTCTTCCAAGAAACGCTCCTGACACACCGTTCAGTTATGCTTGAAGCGAATTTTCAAAGAACTTTTCAAAGAACAGAATACTCACAGCTGTGGATAAAGAGTACAGCCAACTTCACAAAGAAGCTTTTGGCGTAGAAAGTACCATCTGCACTTGATTGGATGACAGAGGATGTTAGCTAACAACAACAGAACCCCCCCTAGATATTTTTGCACCAAAGGAAGGCATACCTTCCTGTGACATGATCATTTAAAGTGTTGGACAGTGTTCCTAGCAAACTTCAACTTTGATGTGGAATGGGTGATATCTGGCCAAAAAAGCGCAGGCTGGTTATCCCAAGCACCATTTGAAACTGATCCAGAGAAATTAAAGGTTTAGATCCCGCAATATTCAACGCTATTGAGAACTTAGGTACCTTGAAATAAACTGGAACGTGGAAACTGGAAAATAAATTGGAAACGTAGCTGAAACTAAAAAGAGTATGTTGCTAGAGTTAGGTATTTATTATATACCTACAATTCACTATTATTCATGGCTGAGTTACTTGCATCTAGTGGTGGGTAACAATAGTTCTTTCGAGTTAGTTCAGTGTTCATTCCAGTTCCTTTTTGTTTCCAATTACACGACACAAACACTGAACTAGAACTACAAACCATATCAATAGCTGAACTAGCAGACTAGCTGAACAACTCCAATTTAGTTCCGTATTCCTTTGAACTGCAGTTCTGTGATACTATAAGCTCCTTAAGTAGTATCCACCCCATCTGAACAACTAACGAACTTAAAGAACTATCGTTCCGTGATACTATAAACTCCTTACATTAGTATCCCTATGTAGTAGTATAAATGGTATTTGTCTGTGTTTACTCATCCTTCCATACCACTTTGAGTGATTTTATATAAACTTTCCGCCCGCGATTTTAGCCGTTTTTACCTATTTTTGACCCAAAAAACTCAAATCTGACCCCCTTAGAATTTTTGAAAATTTCTCATCTTTGAACTCTCTAACTGAATGGCAATACCTACCAACATTTCGGCTGAATTTGGAATTTTTATCATGCACCTCAGATATCGTCTGGAGTGATATATATACATATATATTGGGAGGATTTTGACCGTTGATCAATAGTTTAGGACAGGGAGGTTGTCTCCAGTTTTTGAGGTGCGGTCGAAATGAAAATTCATGTGTCCAACGTTTCAAAGGTTTATGCCTTTATCATCAGGGAATCTACATGAAATAATAAAAAAAAATTCTGTTAAAACTAGGTAGATACGACGAAAAACTAAATTTGAATTAAAAACTATTGACATGATAGACTAAACTCACTTCACTGAAAACTGTTAACATGATGGACCAAAGATTATTCACATGAGTTGAATGGTGGCGTCTGATCGTGAAACGACTCAGTTTTCAAGTTGACACTTGGGCTACCAGATCTTGGGCAACTGAACTTGGAAAACAACTGGGATTGACCAGTGGTGGATTTTGGTTCATTTCTAACAGAAGGGACGGGCAGGGTGATTGGCGGCAATCCTCAAGGGGATTTGTGGCGGCATTCCTCAAGTGGATTAGGGGGGGGGGGGTCCCAGCGGTATAGGGAGTGTTTTTTTGTTTGTTTTTGTTTTTTTGTGAGACGGATGGTTGACTGAACTGCACACATTTGATTTTGAGGTTTATATAAACTGCATGTATTTTTTATTTGATCCCGTAGGCAAGTACCTATTTGAATTTCTGACAATATCGTTGGCTGGTTGAACTGGTGTGGTGTGTGTGTGTGTGTGTGTGTGTGTGTGTGTGTGTGTGTGTGTGTGTGTGTGTGCGCGCGCGCGTGTGTGTGGGGGGGGGGGGGGGTCAGATTAGATTTGAATGATATATGGACATTTGCTGGTAACTGAAAGATCTATTGGGATTTATTGAGATTTGAATGAATTAAATTTGCATAGCACATACTAAGGGCCGGTTTCACCAACGCGGATTATCCAGAGTTCAATCTCGGCTGAGGTTTAAGCCATTGGTTCTGAGAAATGACAGTTTCACGAACGCCTAATCTCGGAATAACTCGCGCTAACGGCGCATTAAAGTTAACACCTCGTTTCAGGTAGTTTGAACCTCTGATCTACTGTTGATCTCCGATTCTCCGCCAGGCCATCGCCATTTTGAAATCTTTTTTATCAGTGTTTTTCATACTTATCAACTTGCATCAACATTTAGTGCAATGAATAGTTTCATTGAAGTGTTTGAGTCATCCTCGGATGAAGATTTCAATGAACTTCTGGAAGTGGCCGCGCCCAGAAGGCGGATAAATAATTCGCGAAAGGGTCGAGCATTTCTACAAGTGGGATGACGGCGATTTTTTCGCGAGGTTCCGCCTTCCCAATGAAGGGATGAGCTTCGTGCTCGATGCAATAGATAGCCTTCTAGTTTTCGAAACAGAAAGGTGAGTCCAACCAAAAATGTGTAATAAATATAATTTTACACCAAACCAGGTAGGCAACAACGTCGGACCCATCATTATTTATTTCCTCGAGACCTTCATAGTATGTGGTAGGTACTTGCAGACTGCGTTAATAAGTACATGTATAACTTCTTCTGCGTACAGCGAATTATTGTCAAAAAGTAGATACCTTTTATACAAGAGCCTAGATAGGCTATCTATAATTTATTACAAGAGCAGTAGGCAGTTTGGTAGAATGGCAATCAGCTCTCTCGTAAGATGATCTTTTGTAGTAATGACAGAGTGGAAGTTCTCAGAATGACAGAGGCATAAGTGAGAAAAAATCGCGAAACTTACCTGGTTACTATTATACAGTTTAATGTCTCCACAACAATGGATGGCGGACAAAACGTAATTATCCATAGAAGAAATATCACCAGATCCACCTCTCTCCTCTATGTCATCTGCAATACGGGATTGGTGTTTCTGGGGATAGCAATGCTGATGCAAACTAAACATTCTCGGCTTAAACCCAAGTTCGGCTAAGCCGCGGATCAAAAACGTTGGTGAAACTGTCGAAGCTCTGAACCGCAGATCAAATTTGAATCCAGGATTTATTGATACCAGGTTTAAGCTGCGTTGGTGAAACCGGCCCTAAGGTTTTTAACATCCGATTTCATATTTATTGCATTTTCGATATTTCGTTCTATTGTGATCATCTCTTTGATATTGCTCTTGAATTTATTATTTTCGTATGAAACTATTTTAGTATTGCTATAATCAATTATGTGACCAGTGCTGCGGGCATGTGCAGTAAGGCCCGTAGGATCTGGTTTGCTCTTGTTTTTCTGCATTACATCTATGCTATGCTTGTGGCCATATAATCTGGTTTTGAGGTGTGAGTGGGTTAACGACTGAGTCGTTTCACGATCAGTCACCACCATTCAACTCATGTGAGTAATCTTTGGTCCATCATGTTAACAGTTTTCAGTGAAGTCAGTTTAGTCACTCATGTCACTAGTTTTTAATTCAAATATAGTTTTTCGTCGTATCTACCTAGTTTCAACATGTAATGTTTTTATATTATTTCATGTAGATTCCCTGATGATAAAGGCATAAACCTTTGAAACGTTGGACACATGAATTTTCATTTCGACCGCACCTCAACAACTGGAGACAACCTCCCTGTCCTGAACTCTGTGTGTGTGTGTGTGTGTGTGTGTGTGTGTGTGTGTGTGTGTGTGTGTGTGTGTGTGTGTGTGTGTGTGTGTGTGTGTGTGTGTGTGTGTGTGTGTGTGTGCGTGCGTGCGTGCGTGCGTGCGTGCGTGTGTGTGTGTGTGTGTGTGTGTGTGTGTGTGTGTGTGTGTGTGGAGAGAGAGAGGGTTATTGGTTTTATATAAATATTGTTTAGGGCGGGGAGGTTCCTTGTCTTCAACTGTTGAGGTGCGGTCGACATAAAAATGCGTATTTCCTACGTTTCGAAGGTTTATGCCTTTATCATAACGGATTCTTCAATAATATAAAAACATTCTGTTAAAACTAGGTAGATATGGAAGGTATTATTATCTAAGTACTACTGACCAAATACTTCCTTTTGATTTCTTATTCTGTGAACAATACACCTATAATAATATACCCGCTCAGCAAAAATATTTTACAACGCCCCCTAAAATTTTTTTCTATTCCGTTGCAAGGTGAGTAGATTCCAAGAACGCTGCAGTCCTTGTCAAATGGGTTTATTATTCTATTGGACATACCTACAGAAATGTTGGCTGTTCCTTTATTGTTTCTTTCATGCGCAATAACTAACTGAAATTGCTATTTCTGATGGTTTCCCAATTTTGGCCCCCAAAAACACGAATTAGGCTCCTTTTTTTTTACAAATCATCTTCAATAATTGATAGTGACATTTAACTGTCTTGATTCACTTGTTGACACTTTTTCTATTGTTATTAGACAAATTTATGGTGATTTCAGACAATTTCCCAGGTTTTTGACTCACAAAAAATTAATTTTCGAAGCTGAACCTTCGTTACAACCACAATTCTTCACTCTTTGGTCAATATCTACTTCATATTCGGTCTTCTCGCCCTAAAAAACATGGAAAAAGATACCTCAAAAGCTCATTTTACTAAAACACCATAAAAACCCTTGTTTCACCCATTTTTCACCCATAACACCTCTGGGTATATTCCGATCGGGCTGCAAAGTTTCGGGACATAACTAGGGCCCAAATGGAGCCTGTGTGCGAAAGAAAGAATTTTTTAGACCGAAAATAAAAGATACGAGGGTGGATCAAATATATAAACGGGACTTTTTTTAAATTTTATTCGTTAGAAAATAAAAACCAGGTATATGTCACTTTTCTACATAGCCTCCTGGTTTCGTGACGCATTTTTCCCAGCGAGTAGCAAGTTCCCGCCAGCATCCCAGCATCAAAAAACGATGAAGGTTGCGTCTGAAGCCAATTGCGCACGAACCCCTTCATCATCCTTGAATCGTTGTCCGCCTAGCGCTTCATAAGCGGCCCAAACAAGTGAAAATCACAGGGTGATAGGTCAGGGCTGTAGGGAGGATGATCAAGTGGAGTCCAATGCATTTCTTCCAATTTTTGAACAGTTAGAGCTGCAGTATGGGGCCTTGCATTGTCGTGGAGGAGGATGACGTCACGAATTGGTTGATTCTGTCTTTTGTTGCGATATGCAGCCCTCACCTGAGTCAGCAGCTCACAATAGTAGGCAGCATTGATTGTTCTTCGTTCATGCAGAAAATCAATGAGCAAAACGCCTCGATAGTCGAAAAAAACAGTTCCAAGGACCTTGCCAGCAGACAGTCGAGTTTTCGCTTTCACTGGGGCTGTCTCCCCCTTCCTCCGCCACTCCATACTGACTTGTTGTTTCGATTCGGGTTTGTAATGATGGACCCATGTTTCGTCGCAGGTGACGATGCTAGCCAAAAATGCTTCCCCGTCTTCCTCAAACCTTGCAATAAGCAGGGCAGGGCAGTCGGACGAAAAGCCCCAGCCTGAAATGGCTGCTACTTTACTTTTCTTTACCTTGCAATAAGCCTCTGACAGACCTCCAAAAGTCTCAACTTCTGATCTGCAATCAAAAGGTGAGGGACCCATCTGGCACACACTTTACGGAATCCTAGGTGCTCTGTAATGATCGTTTGGCAGCTCCCATAACTTATCCCTACCTGCTCAGCAATTTCGGAGACAGTCACACGTCGATCACCTTCAAGAATGTCACGAACTGCTTGAATGTTCTCATCCGTAATGCTGCTCCGGGGACGACGATCGTGTTCCTCATTCTCTACTCGTTCTCTTCCCTCCTGAAACTCTTTGTGCCAGGCAAACACACGGGTCCTAGAGAGGGTTTGGTCCCCGAACTGGGCGGTCAACCTTTGAAAAATTTCCGAAGGTTTGACTCGTTCAAGGGCAAGAAATTTTATGATAATTTGTTGCTCAATGGAAACGGGCACCTTTTGTTCAGACATCGCGATCACTACTCATGAAAGTTCGTAAAGGGGGAGACGCCCCCCTCATCCACCTTCTAATGAACCTGTCCAAACAATCAAAGTGACGGCCCACTTCTGTCAACCAGCAGCGCTCAGAGGTCAAAGTCCCGTTTATATTTGATCCACCCTCGTAGGATGATCCGGTGGACGCACCTTGAAACGTAAAAAAAAAACCTTTTGAGGGGGTGTCAAAAATTATTGCTGAGCAAATACATAGGTGTATTATTCGTAGAATAATAAACCAAAATCCACCACATGCCGTCCGCCGTTTCATCCATATCTACTTTATTTTTGGCCTAAAAAATTTATTCTTTCGCATACAGGCTCCATTTAGGCCCTAGTTGTGTCCCGAAACTTTGCAGCCCGATCGGAATACACCCGAGGGTGTTATAGGTGAAAAAGGGTGTAAAAATACCCAAAAAACGCTGCAAATCCCTGCACAACAGTTTATTATTTTGTACAGAATACCCTTTTGTTACAGATCACAGCTCTCTGTATAGATAACACGTCCATATAATATGTACTAGTCTATACATATTACGTAGATCGCAGACCCTCCGTAGGTTAGTACCTAACCTGGTACTCGTTACTAGGTACCTACCTAAATCACGAGTTGAATGTTGCTAAAATAATTCTGTCGATGACAAACAGTAACTAAAATGGCAAAAAGAAACGCAAATAATGAAGTTCTGAAGAAAAATTGTTGATGTGGAGTGAAATAGTTGCCCCTTCTGCGTAAATCACTGTTTTCTGTGGTCAGTACCTACCCTCGTCGTCAAGTATGATGAACCGTTGTGTAATAACTTGCCCATCAATAATACTTCAACGGTTGGTCAAGCTGCAAAAGTATCAATCAACAAAATCCAGCCCCTTCTTGGTAGATGAACCGTTGTGTAATAATTTACCGTTCTATAATAATTTACCGTTGTGTAATAATTTACCGTTCTATAATAATTTACCGTTGTGTAATAATTTACCGTTATGTAATAATTTACCGTTTTGTAATAATTCGCTATTGTGTAATAATTTACCATTTTGTAATAATTTACCCATCAATAATACTTCAAAGTCTGTTCAAGTTTCAGAAGTACCTAACAAAATCCAATAGTCCATCACTTATCAAATGAAATAATATCGCAGAACAACCAACTCGACTTCATACAGCCATCCTTGATTATAATCACGTAATCACGTGCTCCCTAGTGATGATATCCCTGGCCGGATTTATACCGTTTGATTCATGATCGTGTTGACAAAGCTTTTTGGTGCACACGAACGGCTGGCCGTAAAATGCTCCGGGTGGTCTCAAAAAATTGTTTAGCTCAAGACAAATTTAGTAACGTAAAAAACCATACCCTTCTATCGAAAGTTTTCGAGCTACGGCGTTCTGAAAATTTCAACCCCTATTTTGAACCCCTTAGAGATGATTGACAGTAACGCCGAGCTTCGAGAGGAACAACTAGACCCACCCCCAACGGAACCTATAACCCGAATTTCATCAATTTTTTTTTTCATGGTAACTAAGAAAAGTGGCCAGTATGGCGTACGGCGGACAGATAGAAATTTTTTTATTGCATTTTCGGATTCTACATACCTTGAAACGTAAACCATCAAAATTTGAGGGGGGTTAGAATTTTTTTTTTCATGCTCGATTCCAATGGTTCATTATTGAAAATAATAAAACAAAATTGGTGTTTCAGTAACATGAGCTTGTGAAGTATCGTTTTCCATTTTTTTAGGACAAGGAGATCCAATATAAAGCCGGTATTTACCAACGATGAATTCAGGTTCTAACAAAGTTTCAGCCTTAAATTTATGTTAAATTTTGGTTTAAAATCGCTGTTCTTCCACACAGTTTGGGTCCCCATTTGGGAACACATTTGGGTCCTAGTTGTGCTCCGATCGGAATACACCCAGGTGTGTTATAGGGGGTAAAATGGGTGTAAAAATAGGGGGTTTCGAGGTTTTGGTTTATTATTCTGTGAATAATACACCAATGTATTCGCTCAGAAAAAATTGTTTATAACACCCCCTCAAAATTTTTTCTTTTACGTTTCAATGGGCGTAGATTCCAAAAATGCAATGTCCGCCCACCATACGCCGTCCGCCATATCATCCATAGCTACGCAATTTTTTGTCTAAAAAATTCGTTCTTTTGCACACAAGCTCCACTTGGGCCCTAGTTGTGTCCCGAAACTTTGCAGCCCGATCGGAATATATCCAAGGGTGTTATGGGTGAAAAATGTGGGTAATAATAAGTATTTTTGGTGCTTTAGCAACATGAGCTGGTGAGGCATCGTTTTCCATGTTTTTTAGGACGAGGAGGCCGAATATGAAGTGGATTTTGACCAGAGTGGAAAACTGAGATTCTAACGAATTTTTAGCCTTAAATTTACGTTAAATTTGGTATAAAATCGTCGTTCTTCCGCACAAAGTTTGAGTCCAAATTGTGGAACACATTCATCGCTTGTAGGTGAATTAAATAAAAAATATAGTAAGCTAGTTAAGGTACAGGAGAATGTGACTTACTACTGCTATCCTTCTTCAGGGATGATGCTTCATTCGCTCCAGTAGTTTCAATCTCAGCTTCCTTAACAGCTTTCTTCTTCAGGAGAGAGGTATTTGCTTCAGGTTCTCTGCAATTATTGCAACATGGCAATATAATAATGTAACAGTAAGGTGCAGGTGGGTACTGGGAAGAGATTTATTCAAAACCTTGAAATTTCTTTCAAAACTGTTTGCCAGACAGCTTTTTGCCCTAATGCGAAAAGCTGCCCTGTCAAACAGTGTGCGAATAAATTTCAAGTTTGGGAGGATTTAGTCTTAGTCTCTAGGGCACTTACCCACTGTGATGAATGGGCACCTACCGAAATGAATATAAATACCCTTAAAATCAAAGACACCTGCGTGAATACTGAGCCAATGGACAGTGGTGAGGTGGAGGGTGGACTTATTCCAGTATCTAGGGAGCAAAGTCAAAAGCTGTTGATAGAAGGAACAGGATCCGTGAAGCTGTTATACTCGTAAGTGGGGAATATGGAGGATGTTTTTTATTTAGTCATTAGGTGTGAAGAAATATCAACCACTATTATTCAACGGCCTCGCCTTTCCTCCTGCCATCTCTCCTGCCATGCCTGGAGCGTCTTTTATTTTTCCTCCTTCTTTATTTTGGTCTTACCTTCTTCTTCCCGTCGATTGAATACATATTTGCGCTCTTTGGCAAAACGTCAATTGGTACCACCCCTGCTATCACCAGTGATGCTGGCTCAGAGACTGCTCTATATGCACTTGCCATATGCAGAGCTCCTTTTCTTTGTGTAGCTAGCATCCTCTGGCCGTAGTTCTTGTACATCATAGAATCGGCCCAGATCTCAGCACCATATATCATAATGGCTTCTACCACTCTCACGTCACATGGCTCTTACGCATCATGGCTTCTGCCCGCCTATATTTGTCATAAGTCGGCTGAGATATTCAGTAACTGCTGAAGCTTTGTTAGTACTCTTGCGAATATGCTCCCAGTAACTGAGCTTGCAGTCGATCACCAATTCCAGGTATCTGAAAGCTCCTGATGTGTTCACAATATGATCATCCACGGTCATAGGGACCATCCTCTCAGTGCGTTTCTTTGTGATCAGGATGCTGCTTATGGACAGCCAGAGACAGTCTATGCTCCTCCATCCATTTACTGACTCGGCACACCATCTATCTGGTTCAGCTTCATCTGAAATTCCCCAAGATTTCGCCACAGTATGATCACTGCGAGGTCGTCAGCATACCCAACAAAGACAAACATCTTCTGGCATTTCTAGGTGAAGGATTCCATCATAATTAACGTTCCAAAGGTCTGCTCAGAGTACAGACACCTGGGCTGCCCCAGAAGTAACTTCTTTCATCATAGTTCTGTTTTCAGTCCGACACACCAGCCTTCGGTCACTCAGACAGCACACCACTACCCAAAACAGATAGGCAGGGAGTCAAAACCGGTACTTTAAGGCATCCAGGATCCACCAGGCAGAGTTGAAGGCATTTTGGACGTCAAGCGTAACCATCATACTTATCTTTCTAGAGAAGTGATTTCCAACCCCTTTGCTTTTACCAGTGCTTACAACCTGGCTGATAGCACAGCAGTGTGTGTGTGTGTGTGTGTGTGTGTGTGTGTGTGTGTGTGTGTGTGTGTGTGTGTGTGTGTGTGTGTGTGTGTGTGTGTGTGTGTGTGTGTGTGTGTGTGTGTGTGTGTGTGTGTGGGGGGGGGGGGGGGGCTGCTGTGGGGGCTTTGTTTATCCCTGCAATGATCCGTACTTTCAGCATCTTTTCATGTAGTTTGCCGGCTACATCAAGCATGGACAGTGGTCTGTATGCTGCTGCTGTATGCAGATCTCCCGCTCCCTTACTGAATAGCACCAATCGAAGAACAAGAAGAAATAACAGAAGAATGATAAAATATTGCCAAAGGAAATAAAAAGATGAAAGCCCAATGCTAAATTAATGACCCCACCTTGAATGAATGCTGAAAAAGCAGTTCCAGGGTAGGAAGTCAACAGAAGTAGGAAAAGGTTTGTGTGGCTTAGTTGGTAGCTCCTGTAATCGAGAGTCCGACACTTCTTGGCGCGATCGGGACCCACCAAGAGTCTGTAAAAGAGGATTTCCACACAACTCCCACAACAACAAAAAATTCTGAAGTTTCTCCATCAGCCAGATTTCATGTTTTGAAGCTTATCTTGGCAACAAGCCTTATGCAATGTAAGTTAAATTTGAGATATACATCACCCGACTATGTCATCTGCAACCTTCCGTTTTATTTTATGGCCAATCTATATAGGATTTTGAAGAGGAAATTGGAACAACTGCATATCCAACTAGTCTGAGTTCATGAATGAATTGAAACTTTTCACTTTCAATGCCTACTGGAATACCCCAAGAACAAAATAGGACCAAACAAAGGTTTAATTACCGAGGAGAAGGTGGAGAAGATGTGTCACTCTCAGGGGTTGTTGAAGGTGAGTGTTCAACTCTGACAATTTGCACAAGCTGCTGGGGTGCATCTTGTACATTTTCATTGGCCAATGGTGCCACATCACATTCAGCTTTAAAGATATCCTCTCCACCACTGGGCTTTTCTTCAATCTACAACAATTTAGATGATATTTTATCATCAAGGAATTATTGGTTTAGGTTATGAACATGATGAAAATTACAATAATATCATAATATGATATTCACCTGATTGAGAACTTCCATATGTGATGGAGGACTACCAGGGATCGTTTCTTCGCATATCAGAGATTCAATATTATTTTCATCTTCCTCAACATCTGCTGGTTCACAGCTGTTCAAGTCCACCATCATTCCACCATTATCATCTTTCAAAGAGTCATTCTCTTCCAGTTTATCTACTTGAGGGCATTCCACTTCAACATTTTCTTTTTGGGAATCCTAAACAGTGCCAACCACAATGTGCGCAGCAAATTATAGTACAACCAACTAAAACATATGGCTAGTAGAAATGCACAGTTGCATATAAATTTTAAACCAAGTAATTTTTTCAATTTAGAATCATATTTTGACTGTAGCTCACTGAAATCATTTTTCCACTGTTGGAGTACCTAGGTATGGGTACTTTATAAATGATTTATGCTAAAAAATATCGACGAGAGCTATTCCCCAAATTTAAATTAATAAAAAACTGCAATTTTTTACATGTAGAACACCTTCCACACATCATAACCTACTTTAATTCGTATAATGGGCATACAAAAAAATCGGTTAAATTCTATTTTGCACTGACCAATGATGGGGAAAAAACGAATGGGCTGGTAGAAATATTCATTATTTACCTGGTGCCCAAAAGCATCCATCTTCAAAATTATGACATCACTAAATGAACATGTGTTCAAGCACCTAAACGAGTGGATCATACCAAAGATCCACGCAACAGCAACACTGCCCTGTACTTATGCTGCTGCGCTCTTGCAACATTTCCCCCTAGTTCTTAACCCCTTTTTATCCCAATGTTAATGACACTGATCACGTTTTTCATCTGTATACCAACTCTTGAATTAACAGACAAGTTACCCATTATAAGTTTGTGTTACTTGGTGCTAGTTCCGTACCTACATCAGAACTTGAATCCTCACTCCCACAAAGCTCACTCGACATTTAGTTTGGAAATCAAATCCTATAAAATTTGTTCAAAGTCGTAAGAAAGTATCTCAGACTTGAACGTTTCAAAATAAGACACTATTGCTGCAACTGGAATGAAATTCATAGGGGGCCATCAGGGACGCAAATTGTAACAAACAAATTCGTTAAAATTGGTAACAAAACTCGACATGAGCACATCGAAATTTTGATGGACTCCTGAATAATATATAAGGATGTCATCAGTAGAGTCAAAGCAAAAATTAGGGCTCTCATTTGAAATAACAAAGTTAGTGTGAGTTGCACACTTGTCATTTTCAGATTCATTGTTGAAAAATACTGAAGCAGGATGCATACATTTCTTCAAAATTGGTTTTTTCGACCTAGAAATTGGACTGGATAATAACTCAGTGGATATATATATATATATATATATATATATATATATATATATATATATATCTTTAAAAAATTAAATGAAAATGAATGTTAAAAAAATTAAAAATGGCTTACATCTTCCAGCTCAACTTGGTCCTCAATTCTCTCCTCAGTTTCATCAACCAGGTGTGGTGGACTCTCATCTGTTCCTGAGATACCCTCTTTAGTATCTTCCTCGTGGGATGTTAAGTTTTTGAGATCTTGATTTTCAGAACTAGTTTCATTTTCTTCTGGCTTAACTGATTCAACTTCAGTCACAGACAAAGTGTTCTCCTCGTTTTGAATTGTTTCACCATCTGAAGAATCGTCTGAGGTCTCTAAACTCATAACATTCTGGATAGCACCACTGATAACCCCATCCTCCATTTCCTCGTCATCATTGTCCTTTGGAAACATCTCTTTGCTTTGTGGCAATTCTTTGGTGTCATTGACTTCTGTGGCAGAATTACTGTACTCAGGGGCAAGAAGTTCACAGTCTTTATCAAAACTTGTATTGCTACAATTATCACTGTCTCTTTCTGATATTACTAGGCGATCTTCACTATCATCATCAAAATTGTCATCATCTTCATAGTTTTCTAAATGTTCCAGCATAGCTATGTGACGTGAATCCAGAGCAGCTGCTCTCAAAGGTGATGCACATATCTTGTCAAAGGCTTCTTCACAAGTTTGAATAGTTGGAGTACTTTCTGGAGATGTGTCATCTTTAAGGAGATCGGCTGGAGTTTCAAAATTAGATGCTTTCATAGTGTCTTCAGCAACAGGAGACAAAACCCTTTTGACCTTAGGAGATGGTGGTTTATCATCCACTGAAAGAGGCATCCCTCGTTTTCCAGATTTCATCTTGTCATCAGAGCTCTTACGAGCCTCGAACTCGAAGGGCTCCGGTTCCTTGAACTCATAAATATCTTCAGTATCAGTGTCGTTAGGCGATACAATCACAGCTGTCTCTTTTGTATCCTTTACATTCTCCCCAGACTGTTCCAAATCTCCATTACTAGCTGATTTATTTTCTCCTTCCAGTTCCACTTTCATGTCTTCGATGTGTGCTTCATCTGTGGCACTTTCTTCACCCTGATCTGAATGTTCACATTTACTATCTTCATCGTCATATTCTTCCTCTTCATCGTCTTCTTCTTCTTCTTCATATTTAATGAAAGGCCCATCAAAATCACCAGCTGATGTAGTATTAGATGTACTACTAACTTTTGTACATTCCTGTGACAGTGATTCTTCCTTAACAGTGGAATCAATAGTGAATTCTTCAAAATCGTCATTATCTTCTTTAGTATCATCATCAGCTCCCATGTTATAATCATCTTCTACTTCGTATTCTGATTTTACTTCCACTCTACTACTCAATGCTCCATCAACAACATCACATTTTGCTGTTGCGACAACAGACTTATCAGTTTCTGATTTCATTTCTTTCAATTCAACATTATCATCTTCCTCTTCTTTGATTGAAATTCCAACAACAGTTAATATTTCATCCCTCAATGAAGGTTCAAGCATCTTATTTTTTGACTGGAGAGATGGATCTGATTCCATGTTATCTGTATTTATTGGGATTATGTTTTTAGAATCATCCAATTCTGATCCCCCATCACTTTCAAAGTCCTGGGTGGTTTCATCACCTGCAAAAAAGACGAATTGGTGAAACACAAAATATTGCATAGTGTTTGAGTTTATTCAATTTTATTTATACACAGGGTGTAATATGAGTGATGCAAAACCTCTCTCCCACGTTGTTCTACATCTAATTTCCGACCAAAAGTGACCTATAACATTTTTTTTTTAACTTTGCTTAAAACCCCACTTTTTTCACTTTCAAGATTTTTTCGAGTTTCTGACCTCGTCTCACTAAAGCAGCTGTCATTTCCTTAATTTAAAGAGTAAATTCAAATTTGAAGATACCGCTGGAAAGAGCGTTAAATTTCCAGTCTCTCTGATGCCTAAAAAATTTTTTTTTAGGAGGATTTGAGGAGTGAAAATGGAGTTTGAAGAGTGAATTTGGTCAAAATCTTAAAATCGTCTGTTTTTTCAAACGCTTGGTGATCCTATTAATTCTTGTAGCAGAATGGTGCAGGTAAGCTAAAAAATGCGCCAAAACGTCAGCTTTCCAAGGGACTAATCAAAACGTTTTTTGGAATTGATTTCAAGAGAGAAAATGAGGTTTGAATACGAAAAAACGTGTTGTTTCCGGCTACATCGTGGGTTTTTCATGAAAAATGTACCTTTTGTGAAGTATATGCAACTATGGGGTAATTTTCAAATCGAATGGTGATACCCTCACATCATCTCCCAGTAAGTATTTGGTCGTTATTTTCATTTTAGTCCAAGGGTGTTGGCATTACAAAGAATGGGACTATGGAAGTCAAGCGAAGAGGATTGAAAGATCCGTGAGACGACTGTGTTTGTGTACTCTACGAATGATTGGGATGAGTTCTTACCCATCTTTTTCGCTGCCACCTATAGACCCTTCACAAACGAACTGGTCTCTGTATTCGCCAAAACGGAGGGCATTTTGAGGAAATAAAGGATTGAACAGAGTTACGCTTAACTTCCATAGTTCCATTCTTTGTAATGTCAACACCCTTGGACTAAAATGAAAATAACGACCAAATACTTACTGGGAGATGATGTGAGGGTGTCACCATTCGATTTGAAAATTACCCCATAGTTGACTCACAACTTCACAAAAGGTACATTTTTCATGAAAAACCCACATTTAGCCGGAAACAACACATTTTTTCGTATTCAAACCTCATTTTCTCTCTTGAAATCAATTCCAAAAAACGTTTCGATTAGTCCCTTGGAAAGCTGACGTCTTGCGCATTTTTTTGCTTACCTTCACCATTCTGCTACAAGAATTAATAGGATCACCAAGCGTTTGAAAAAACAGACGATTTTAAGATTTTGACCAAATTCACTTTTCAAACTCCATTTTCACTCCTCAAATCCTCCTAAAAAAATTTTGTTAGGCATTAGAGAGACAGGAAATTTAACGCTCTTTCCAGCGGTATCTCTAAATTTGAATTTACTTTTTAAATTAAGGAAATTATAGCTGATTTAGTGAGACGAGGTCGGAAACTCGAAAAAAATGTTAAAAGTGAAAAAGTGGGGTATTAAGCGGAGTAAAAAAAAATGTTATAGGGCACTTTTGGTCGGAAATTAGATGTAGAACACGTGGGAGAAAGGTTTTGCATCACTCATGTTACACCCTGTATATAGTATTACATTATTTTCAATTTTTGAAGAAAATATGTTATTGCTCTAATTTTTAGTTCCTTCCATTATTTTCCCTGGTATAATTGTTCGATTTAATGGATGGAAGAATAAATTTTTTTTCCTAGCAAAATTACGGATTATTGTGAAATTTGCTTAGCAATCATTATAAACTGGATTATTTTGAAATAGTAATAGTTGGTAGCAATGAACGACAACCAATCTGTAGAGGGAGTAGCCAGCAGCAATAACTTCTATCTCTCTCAGAGACCCCCTTCATATTTTTATCTCACACTTACCATGGATTGATTTAGAATGCTCTGAGGCGGATTGGCACCAACAGATTTTATGAAAATTTATATACTTTTAAACATTTTCTAACAATATGTTCAAAACCTTTTTCACCCTTTTCAATAGCGGTTGTTCTCTGAAAATTCGCTAAAAAAATTATTAGGGGATGTGATCCATTTTACTCAGACATCAAAAATGAGTACAAATGTGAGGAAGTTCACTAACACTCAACTATTAACATAAAGAAACTGTACTTTTTTTACCTCTTTTTGACTGGGCAGCTCTAGTTGTTGGGCGTTTATGTGTTGTACATTTACTTCTGCTCGAGGATGAAGCAACAGAAGATGGAGTGGTACTTCGACCAACTGATCCCTGCCTGTTGGCATGATGGTCTTTGGATGAGGATATAGAGCTCCCATAAGGTAAAGCACCAATAACCTCTCTGTTACCACCGACCTTGAAGTCTCCTTTCAAGTTGTCATTTTTACTAGCTTTCTTTTCCTTCTTGATAGACTTGGGAGTAGA
Organism: Leptopterna dolabrata; assembly: GCA_954871275.1. Classification (NCBI taxonomy): domain Eukaryota; kingdom Metazoa; phylum Arthropoda; class Insecta; order Hemiptera; family Miridae; genus Leptopterna; species Leptopterna dolabrata. The sequence goes on along the minus strand of OX940974.1, from coordinate 53,910,635 downwards.
AACCTAGGAAAGAAAAGAAATTAGCTGATTTATTGTGAAAAAACCTTAGGAATAAAAATTCCTGTCATGCAGCATGACACCCAATCAATGAATTTATGAAAGATTACCTACTATGAAAGATTACTGATTACTAATTTCTTATATATATATATATATATATATATATATATATATATATATATATATATATATATGTGTGTGTGTGTGTGTGTGTGTGTGTGTGTGTGTGTGTGTGTGTGTGTGTGTGTGGGTGTGTGTGTGTGTGTGTGTGTGTGTGTGTGTGTGTGTGCGTGTGTGTGCGTGTGTGTGTGTGTGTGTGTGTGTGTGTGTGTGTTATGTTGGGTGCCGAGAGAAAGATGTTTTTAAAAAACACTGTGACTTTATTTACACACTGAAACGGGGGATAAACGGGCAGTGACGTGCTGCAACGACTGCTCAACTGAGACTGACTCGAGGGGCTCGGGTTCCTCGTATTTATGAGCTCGGTGTGCTGTTTCAGCAGAAAAGGTGGATATCAGCACAATTGCTGATATAACTCCTCCCTTCCCGAAGAGAAAACTTCTCCGTTAAGGAGGAAAAGGAGAAGTTTTCCGAGATGTGGGAAAAACTGACTGATTGAGGGGGAGAACAGGTCGTTGGAGTACGTTGAACAACACAATGTGGAGGGGTGGAGTAATGCAGTACAATATGATACAACCGTACGAGGTTAACACAAGATGATGAGACAGAGTGCAAAGGCACACAACATACAATGGTCACATAAAAGAATATAGCACAGAATAACACATGGATATAAGATGTAACACACGATATAAGATGAATAACATAAGGATAATAACACACGATATGGGATGAACACGAAACATGAAATGGAATTATGAAACACAAATACAAAATACAATATGAAGATTAATGATGACCAATTGATAAAAATACGAGTTACATGATGGGGACCAGTACAAGTCCAGAGTAGTCGAACATAAAAAAAACACGGAAACAACGGTAGTAATGTAAGTAACATGATCTATATACAATATGTACAAAGGAAAAGCTGCCGCATTTTATGGAACGTGTTATGAGGAGAAAAAAAAGGATGTCCCGACCGCAGTGGGGACGAAAGGTATAACAACGTTCCAAGTGCCTGCGAGTCGTAGCGATGAAACTGCCGAAGCAGAAATCATTATACTGCGAGAGAACCAGCGTAAAAGCGGGTAAGTTGTGGTGGGGAGGGTTAAGAGGTGGTTTGCATGCGTTTTCGAAAGTTGAGGAAGGTGTACAAAAATAGTGCGGCGATAGTGAGATACAGGAGTACCGTCCAATAGCTGGGAATAATACTGGGATACCAGTACGAATATGTGGGAAGTTCAGTGTTCGACGTGGGGTGGAGGTTTACATGGAAACTGTCTATAGTTTTCAGGGTAATTTTGTCAATGGACATACGTGTATAATTAAGGCGTGAGGGGTCGAGCAAATTGAAATTCAATTGGTGCGGTTTACCAACGCTAGAGTGGGTACTCTTCATTAGGGTGTTATGGTAAAATATTGAATCTTGACCGGGGTCTACCAGGTAGACCCGGAGGTTATGGGTATCCGAACCGTGTGACCCTCTGATTTCAATCTGGTCTTCCGTGGGGAAAATAATCAGCAGTTGGTTTGTATCTGGTATTGGTAACAGTTGGTGATGAATAGTTCGGATGACGGTGAGTTTACAATTCGTAATGGATTTGTGAACAAGAACATCCGTTTCGCACTCAGCGTCATCACGGGATATTAGGACGGTATTGCAATAGTACTTATCGTTCCAAACACAGCGACCAGTAAGTGGTATGGTAGTATTGTCATGGGTGCGTCGTAAGAGGTAGTTATGTTTAGGGATTATGGTGCTGAAGTTAGAGGCCGTGAACCAAGGGATTGGGTGTAGATGGAACAGCTGGTATGGGCGGTCCTCATAGATGGGTACTGTTAGGAAATAGATGATGCGGTTTTCCTGGATAGTACATTTTACATCGATTAACGATTCGTAGGATACGACGTCTGAGACATTGATAGAGAGGATGGACAGTTCGTCAGCTAGTACTTGAGAGGTTATAATACTATGATGAAGTACCCCCAGCTTACAGAATGTGATGGACGTATCTATTTCAGATAGCAAGTTGAGGATCAGGTGCATAGCAAGGTAAAGGTGGTGTAAGATGTCTTGGTACATGAGTAGTTGGGTGTCCAATGTATTTAGAGCTGTGTCAATTTGATGAAACTTGTTTTTTATTTGATCGCTGTTAAATTGTATAGTTTGTAGCGTGCGGTTATAGTCGGAGATTAATTGGTTGATCACTGTGTATTGAGAAGCGATATCATTGTGTAGTGAACGGTCCCGATTTTCTAGGTTGTGAAGTATTGCGTCGTATTTTATTTTGTCCTCATTGTCCAGGTTCCCTGTGATGGCCTTTACTATCGAACCGCGCCCGTTAATAAGGCCACGCTTTTGACGATCGCGAGCGTGATGCCGTATGTTTGATATTTTTGAAAGTACCAAGTATTTGACATGTTTGTAGAACTCTATCTGGTCGTCCAGTTTGTCGTAGAGGTCGGTTCCGTAGGTTTTTCGAAATATTGTAGTAAAGTTGTGGTTGAGCTCGTTTACTTCGTCGTAAAGGGGGGTCAGTTCGTAGTAATGCGTCAGTACGTGTTCGCTATGTTCCAGTAGGGCCGGTCCTAGGTCTATCGGTATGATCCCTCCGCTGCGATCGAGGTTTCGGATCTCGGCGCCGTAGGCGATATTGGTCAGTAAATATCTGTAACGAGAATAGTCTGGTTATAGTTATTTTCTTGGCCAACCCGTTGGCCAAGTATCGTCGTCAGAGTCAGTGGTCGCCGATTGATCGTGGGTGTCGATTTTTCGGGGCCTTTTGATATTTGACACGTGTACTTTCTCGCGGGTGTTATGGTGTCGCGGGACTATGTTGGCGGTTTTTCTGGTGGTGTTAAGTTCTTTAAGCTGTTCCTTGTTGTAGGGATTTTTTGTTTTTCTCATTTTCTGTTTGTTTTTGACGAAAATGGTGTTGGGGATGTCTGGAACTTCTTCCCTATTTTTATTTCTTTCGGAAATGATTTTATCTTTAGAATGGGAGCAGCGGTTATGCAATTGCGAGTATATTACGGCCATCTTCTCCTTGTGTTTGGCTAGGTAGTCGTTGGCCATGATTTTTTCTGTATCTAGTTTAAAGAGGGTATCTTGGCTCACGTGGCCGTAGAGAACTTCAAAGGGAGTTAAATCTGTTGTCGAATGAAGGGAGTTGTTATAAGCCAATAAGGCGTATTTAACTTTGATCACCAACGAGTCAGTTGAGAATTCTGGCCGATTGTTAAGTAGGCGAATATGTTCGACCATGGTTGAATGAAATCTCTCTAACAGGCCGTTACTGTTGGGGTTTTGGCTGCAGATGAAATGGATTTCTATCTTGTGGAGAGCTAAAAGTTCCATGAGCAATGATGAGTCGAATTCGGCCGCATTGTCTGATATTATTTTTTGGGGAATTCCGTGGTGGGAAAAGTACGTTAGTAAGTTTTTCACTACGTCCAGGCTATTGTTTGACACTAAGTAATACGCTTGAGCGTACTTGGTGAATGCGTCAATGATAGTGAGAAATTTACTGCCGTCCAGCGTCAGTTTGTCGATGTGGATAGTTTCGAAAGGTTTGTAGGCAGTGGGGATGATGTTGAATTTCGGTTTGATCGGGTTGCGGTCATATTTAGTTACCAAACAGAGCTCACAGCGGTTGATGAAGTTCTGTACTGTTTTTAGTTGGTTAGGCCAAAAATAGGTCCGTTCAAGTTTTTTGTATGTTTCCGTTATTCCGCGGTGGTTTGTTTTGCCTATGTGGTAGTTTGATATCAGATCTTCGATCTCATCTTCGTTTTCTATGTCTTTGACGAAGTCCGTGTACTTTGTTGAGTGGATGTCGAATTCTTTGAAAACCGTCATCATGGTCTTTGTGAATTTTTGGTACAGTTTGCCGTCATCGTCGTTTGTGAAGTAGATGGAGTAGTTGACGTTAGGTCGTACAAACTCCTTCACGAAGTTCACTACATCCTTGGCGAAATCGGATTTCGATAATTCAACAGTCATACGGGTTTTGGTTTGGAATGGTTTTGTGATTTTGACTGGTTTGGGGGCGTTTGCGGTTTCTTTTATGATAATTTGACTCTGTCCGTGATTTACTGACCCTTCTCTGATCGGTATAGTTAACAACGTGTTGCCTTCGGCGTTTAAGTGGACGGTCGCCGCGGTTTCAGAGTCTGGGTTGTTGGCTCTGAGGGATTGGTTGTCGACGTCGCATTCTAGTTCGTTAATCAGTCGAGTTAAATCAGGGTTGTCTAAAATTTGTAAGGGGTTTTCGTCGTCAATGGTTTCCAACAGTCCGTCTATGTCCAGTGAGGCTGGCGTAGGAGGTTGGTGACTAGTGGAGGGGATAGGGTCGATTTCATTGTGATTCAACTCTATTCTAGACAGGGCGTCTGCCACGGGGTTGGTAGATCCGGGCTTATATTTTATTACAAAATTATAGTCACTCAATTTCAGGCGCCAACGGAATAGTTTGGAGGAACAGTCTTTTAACCCAAAAAGCCACTGTAAAGGTTTGTGGTCTGTGAATAATGAAAATTTTCTACCGTATACATATGGTCGAAATGTCTTTAGAGCAAACAGTACCGCAGATAGTTCTTTTTCTATGGTGGATAGTCTCCGTTCCGAATCATTTAAGGTTCTGCTTGCGAATGCTATCGGGAGATCGGATCCATTGCTAATTTGGCTTAGGACGGCTCCTAGTGCAACATCACTCCGTCACAGGTTACGTGGAATTCCTTCTCAAAGTCCGGATACTGTAATATTGGGGCATTTGTTAAGAGTGTCTTGCAATATTCGAAGCACTCCGTATATTCGGTATCGTGGATATTTATGGATTTATTCTTTTTCAAACAGGTTGTCAGGGGTTTGGTTATTTTGGCAAAATTATTTATAAATTTTCGGTAATATCCAAGAAGACCTAAAAATTGTTTAATTTCCTTTTTTGAAGTTGGGAGTGGGAATTTTGATATTGCCTCTATCTTTTGTGGATTTGGTTTGACTCCTTCCTTCGTAATGACATGTCCTAAGAAGGCCGTCTCTTTACGAAGGAATTCGGTTTTGTCTAACTGTACTTTAAGGTTTGAATTCCGTAACCTGATGAACACCTTCTTGAGCCGATCTAAATGTTCCTCTAGGCTAGTGCTATATACCAAAATATCGTCTATATAGACGAGGCAGATTTCGTTCTGTAGTCCTCTGAGTACGTTAGTCATTAGTCGTTGAAAGGTCGGGGGGGGGGGGGGGGGGGCGTTGCATAGACCAAAAGGCATGCGTAAGAATTCGTATTTTCCCGTGTCAGTCGAGAATGAGGTCTTAGGTATTGACTGCTCGTCAAGTTCGAGTTGCATGAACCCGCTTGCAAGATCTAGACTGGAAAAATACTGACATCGACCTACTTTGTCTAACAGTTCCGTGATGTTAGGGAGCGGAAATTTGTCAGGAATCGTTTTCTCGTTAAGCCGGCGGAAGTCGATAACGAGTCGATATTTCTGCTGATTGGATGCATCCAGTTTTTTTGGGACGACCCATAGAGGTGCGTTATACGGACTGTTACTTGGCCTGATGATGTTTTGGTCTAGCATTTGGTCAATCTGTTTCCTTATTTCGTCTTTGTATATCGTAGGGTATCTGTAGGGTTTTTGGTAAACAGGTATTTCGTCTGTCGTCCTAATGTGGTGTTTTACCTCGTGAGTGAATGTTAATGGTTGGTTCTCTGAGTGGAATATGTCTGAGAATTCTGTAGCAAGTTTGATGATTTCTCTCTTTTCTAGAACGTTTAAATGATCCAGTCTCAACTTCGATACGTCTAGTTCCCTTTTTGGTGACTGTTGTTTGTGTGAATTAAGTTTTTGGGATTCATGATTTTCAACAAATAAATTATCTGCAATTATTTCGCCAGAAATCGGGTTGTTGAGTTTTACCGTTACCGCGTGTTCCTGGGAATTAGTTGCATGAACGTAAGCCATATGGTTATCTACCCTGACGATGCATTGGGGTATTTCTATTTCTCCAACCTTTGTATGAGGTAATATGGCTTCGCCGTTTTTCACATTGTTTACCCTCACCCGTATTTGTTGAATGGATCTAGGTTCTATAACGAATACGTCTTCTATGTTTGTGTCAGTAGTTGGGTCGGTAAATAAGAGTTTCATGCACACTTCGGGGGTTTTCAGTACGTTCTTATTTAAGTCAACGTTGGCCTTGAGGAATTGCAAATTATCAAGTCCAAGGAGCATGTCATAATGATCGTGAAATTTAAACAGACTGAAAGGTAGGTTTAATCTAGGGATTTTGAAGAAATCGCCGCAAGGTATTTGTGCTTTACTCTGTATCTGGGACATTCCGTGTACGGTACGTACCAGCCCAGAGTCAGATTCTATTTTTCTAAAGTGATGGTGGGCTAATTCGGGATTTATAAACGATCTGGTACTTCCGGTATCAATTAAAATTTTGAAATTGTTCATTATAATAAAGGGGAGTCCGTGTCCAGAATTCATCAGTTCGATGAATTCTGGTCCGGACTGGGTCCGCCTAAAAAATCCTCGCGACCTTCTTGATTTTGCTCTTGGATTTGAGCTGTCAGGTTCATGTTCGAAAATTGTTCAGAGGGGTCGTAAGATTCTACTTGAGTGTTGTCGTAGTCATAGTCAACGTTTGGATGCCAATAGTTATTACCGAAATATTGGGCGTTTTCGGGAATTAATTCGGAATCATAATTTAACTGGGTGTCTTCTCCTTGGTCGCCAGGGGCGAGCATGTTAAAGTTCGAATTCCTTGTTGAAATAGACATTGGCGTGGGCTTGGTCGCATAGTTTCCGCTTTGAGTATTGGTGGACATGGGTGGAGATTTATTAAAATTTTGATAAGGGGGAGTTCTTTGATTACTGTATGTCATTCTTGGTTGTTGATTGAAAGGTGGTCGAGGTGGGTAATTAGGTCTCGGGAAATAACTGGGTCTGGGTTGCTGTTGAGGAGGTCTCGGTTGATAAGCCGGTCGCCTCCACGGTTGCTGAGCGGGATGGTAAGGAGTTTTTGTCGGCGGTTTATGAGCCGCCGTCTTATCGACATTACGAGGCTTCAGATTGAAGTCGTTCGTCAGGATTGACTCAGCTTCCGCTAACGTACAGGGTGTTTTTGTCCTGAGCAGCGAACCTAGAGGTTCCAATATTCCATGTAGGAATACCCTTAGAGCTAATTTTTGCATGTACGGTACAAGAATGTGGGAGGACTCAACTTCACGAGTCTGTAAATATGCGATCTGTGAATTTAATATTGTTGTGACTCTACTGTGGAACTCGAAACAGTCTTCCCCCTGTTTTTGAGAGAGCTTACTCATTTCGAGTGTGAGGGTATACGTGTCCCTCTTGTCATCAAACGATTGGAGAAGTGCTTCCCTAAGTTCTGGGTAATTTGTGATATTGTTTACAAAAATCTTTGCAGAGACCTTGCTACCTAATTTCGACGTGAAAGAACTAAATAGAAGGTCGTTCTGAAAGTCTTCTTCGTTATGGGCACAGTGAAATCGGTTATACAATTTATCGCAAATTCTAATGTAGTTATTCAATAATAGAGGTTCTCCATGGAACATAGGTATTAGTCTATCGTATTCTAGTCTATAATTATCGGCTGGTTGTCGCAGCGTTGGGAGCGGTCGTGAAGTAAATCCGTGTTGATGGGGTGGGTTCGACAACTGGGAAGTCGCAGGTTGTGGTGAATTTAATGACTGTCCTTCTGGGATGGGTTGAAGGGCGTCGCGGATCATCGAGGCAACCGGAGGGTTACCTTGAGGCAGGGGAATATCTTGAACGCTGGTCATGTTGGTGTTTCGATGGAGATGTCTTAATTCTCTCCAATCCCAAAATGCCGTGCGAGTTTTGTTGGATTTCGGAATATTGGAAGTTTTGTTTTTGTTTTAGGGGTTCAGAATGGTGTCGTTCTCTGGAGAGTTTGTCTTATTCAATTCTAATCTACTTAAATGTTTTATATCTTATTTGTTTTCTTTTATTACTTTCTCTTTTTTTCAAATTTTGAAGTCAGGGCGGGACTTCTAACTACAATAGTCGTCGGGGCGAAATAACAGGATATTCCTTCCTAATTATTAACGCACAGGGCGCCGATTATCTATTGAAGTTCTAAACTAAGCGGAGTCAGGGCGAGACTCTAACTACAGAGGTCGTCGGGGCGAAGTAACTGGATGTTCGTTCCTAGTTTACTGTCGCACTGGGCGCCAACGATCAACTGGAGTTCTAAAACTAGGTGAGGCTAGGGCGGGCCTCTACTAAGACTGCTGGTCGGGGTGGTGTAGCAAAATATTCTTTTTTACTTACAGTCCACACAGGGCGCCGATCATTAGTCTTAGGAGTCCGTTGAGAGTCATGCGTTAGCCGTATCCTTTTCGCGATATGCACTCGCGATCCCGTTACTCACTTCCCGGGTTCGTCTCCTTAATTCTTGAGAGAGACGTTCACAAAGTACTTTCGCGAACTGGAGATACGTCCTACCGAGTTGAGCCAGTTATGTTGGGTGCCGAGAGAAAGATGTTTTTAAAAAACACTGTGACTTTATTTACACACTGAAACGGGGGATAAACGGGCAGAGTGACGTGCTGCAACGACTGCTCAACTGAGACTGACTCGAGGGGCTCGGGTTCCTCGTATTTATGAGCTCGGTGTGCTGTTTCAGCAGAAAAGGTGGATATCAGCACAATTGCTGATATAACTTTTATATATATATATATATATATATATATATATATATATATATATATATAATGCAAATTTGTGAAGAGGTTAAGGAGGTTGATAAAAGGTCTGCTTCTGTTGCCTGCTCCTCAAGCAGCGACTTGAGTTTATTGTCCTGGTGCAGACCAATCCGATAAACCTCAATATCAGCCACTTGTTCCCGCCTAGCACAGTATTTGCACCCACTGTCAGCACAGGGTTGTATTGATAGGAAAGCTGCATTTCCATGCAGCACTCCTTAGCGATACTGAATGTCTAGAGAATAGGGGCCAATTGCTCCAACCATCTTGCCAACTAACCATCAACTAATTCGAAGTTCATTTACCATTTCAGTCTCTGGATGGTGGGACCTCTTTTGCAGTGAGAAGGGGGGATCAGAAATGGAGGTGATACTTTTCTCGAACATGAAACTGCAAGTGAAGCATTCTAGTGTGGTCTATTGGTCTAAAACGACTATGACGTACAGTTTAGGACTAGAATGCCGGCCCATCGCTCTCATTAGACGAGTTGTGTTATTTTCTGTTCTCTGGCTATGGTTTTTCATTTGACATATTCTAATACACCATGTATATGCAAGTAAGTTAATTTCCGGAAGTGAACTATATGAGGGCATCAGACATTGATAGTATTACTGTGATTTATAATGATCAGTAATACAACCATTAACTACTTTCCCCACGAGGATTAATTCTTCAACTATTTCTGTATGTCACAAAGATCATTCGAAGAGCTTCACGCCCTGGGTCCCATTCCTAGAGACTTTCACTCTTCACTCTGCACTCTTCAAATCCACACTCCGCACTTTTCAAATAAATTTCCGTTCCTAAAGAACGCTATTGATTTGAAAAGGATGACTGAAATGCGAAGTGTTACCCTGTTTTGAACAGTTCCGTGCCTAAAGGTTCTTTTTCGCAGTCTGCATTTCAAATGAAGAGTTTACAACATTTTTCAGAGTCCCTAATGACTGCAGAGGAACTGTATACTTCGTTTTTAGGTTTTATTAATTCGTTAAATTCAACATTTGGTAGCATCAAAGTACCAATAAAAAGAGGAGAATTCAACCTTTTGGATGGGTCTAAGGGTGGTCCAATTAGTGTAAGAGCAAGCATATAAAGTAGGATTGAAGTTAGATCCACTGAGGACATCAAGATACCCCGAAAATACTCGAAATTAAAGGAAGGTAAGGGAGGAGGTTAGGAAGCGACAGGTTGCTGTTGCAAGTAGAAACTGACTAATTAGCGAATTTTCGAAGAAAAGGAAGCTATTGTTCTCGGTCCAAAATTTTTAAAACTCGAATTTCTGAAAGATTTTTATACCAAAATCCGTTTCAGACCATCCTGAATTCACTGCCGAAAGACACCAAAAATTATGTGTGTATATATATATATATATATATATATATATATATATATATATATATATATATATGTGTGTGTGTGTGTGTGTGTCATTCCAGACGATAACTCTCGAAAGAATTGAGATAAAAAGTTCAAATTTGCACGAAAAATCTGTCTTGGCAATCGACAGGCTAAGTTCGAAGATGGGCAGAATCGGGTCACTCTAAGGGGGAGTTTTGGGGAGTTTTAGGGGGGGAAAATTAACCATAAATTCCCAAAATGAAACAGTCTGACAAGTGACACCTCATTTTAAAGGTTTTTGTACGCTGAACACGAAGGTGAAATCAGAATTGCGATATCTCATCCCGTTCTCAAACTGGAGTACTTTGAAGATGAAGGAACGTGGTTATTTCTTGAGGTTTTCTTCCTGGTTCGTCTGCTCTAATCTGATAACGGAATGGGATATCGCAATTCTGACTTCACCACCGTGTTCAGCGTTGGAAAATCTACAAACCGAGGTGTTACTCGGCAAAAAATGGAACAAAAAATTTGTTACGTATCCAATACCTACTCTTCTGGTATTCAAAACATTTTTGATTTCCCCTCCTCCCCCTTCCACCCCAAATTTTACTTTGCGTAAAACTACTCCTGTTTTAATTTTGTATGGTATCAAGTTGGGAAAACATTGGCCGAAAATTAATTTTCAGAAAATTTTAGGCGGAGGAGGAAGATGCCGAAAACTTCGAAAATTCGCTCTTATAGCCATGCTGCATGACTGTGGTTTTTTAATTGTTTTTTATTCCAATAATGGAAATTTTCTGATACTTCTCACCAGAGGATGATGTTGAGGTTGTTGAATGTGCTCGCACCATCGTCAGCCACATTCATCGAGCGCAAATTAATTTCGAGCTCAGCTACACAACTTCAGGGAGGTCAACTCGAGTGCCTGGGTGGGTGGCTACAAGGCATTAATCCTCACTAGTTGAGTCAACTGGAAGTCTTTCAGTGAGTATGTTTATATCTTTTAATATCGATGTAACGGAGAGCCACACTGGGTCTAAAGAAATCTGATGTTTGTCAACAATGAGCTCAAACGGATTTGCATGTGAGAACCATCTAGCCATCCGAGTAAAGAATAGGTCGGTAACATGCATCGATCATTGTTTCTACAAAGAAGATGAAGGTACGAGTACCAAAGTAGGAGTTCTCAAGACAAGTATCACGGACCACTACGCATTAGTTTGCACAAGGCAGCAGAAATGATGGAACCGAAACTTCAAAGTTATGTTGATAAAGTACTACCATGAACAAGATGACCAAGAAAAATTCACCGAAAAAGCTGTGGATGTTATCAGTGGTTGTTAAGTCAATAATAAAGAGGGAGAGAATGGCAGAAAAAGTAAATAAACAACCCTATAACACTAAATTAAACGAAAGATACGTCAAGTATAGAAATACCTACTTTGAATGATGTCATAAAAAATCTAAAAGAGCAGCACTATACAAGTAAAATCGAAGAAAGAAAAGGCAACTTTCGTAAACTATGGGAAACTGTTGATGAAATATCTAACAGAAAATCCAAAAATCAATTTCCAGTTCAGAGATGGTTGAATGATGAGGGGGAGGGTTTAGATGAAGCTGTGAACAAAATAAATCTCTACTTTGCGGGGTCGGTCAAAATCTTGCTTCAAAAATTAAGAAGACCACAGGTAACAGACATGAATATAATGTAATGTCCAAAAAAGTAGAACCAACCGGGTCCATATTCCTTGAACTGATCACGGAAAAGGAAATTGCAAGTTGTTCAGCAGATGAAAGGGAAGTCGGCCCCAGGACCACCTGCACTCAGAAATTTTTAGAAGAGCCATAGGGCACCTCGTGATACCAATGCTCCATTTATTCAATCTCAGTATAGAAACAGCGACGTTCCCGGACAAATTCAAAAAAGTGAAGGTAGTCCCACTCTATAAGGGAGGAAACATAATGGACGCAGCGAACTACATACTAGTTTCACTCTTGAACATGATTGCTAAAATTCTCGAAAAAATTATCATGAAAAGATTGGAGAAATTCGGACTCTCGAAGCTTCATAACATCAAGCCAGTATGGCTTCCAAAAATCAACAAACGTACAGGACGCTGTCCTCGCAGCTATTGACTGCATCTACAGTCACCTGAATGGTCGCGAGAAAGTGATATTGACATGCCTGGATGCTGCTATAGCTTTTGACAGCATTTCAAGGGACAGGCTGTTTGCTAAATTGGAGAGCGCAGGGATCAGAGGCCTACCTCTCACTTGGTTCACATCTTATTTGAGTCAAAGGGCGCAAACAGTGGTCATAAGCAGCGCAGCAGGTGAGGAGCAACCATTGGATGAGTATGGAATAATTCAGGGGTCTGCATTGGGTCCAACTTGTTCCTAGTTTATATGAACGAGCTGGGAAATTTGAAGACGAATGGCAGGCTCATATTGTTCGCTGATGATGTGGCTCTGATTTCGAGCGGGAGGACCTGGCAGGAGATGGCGGAAGAGAACATCATGCGAGAGAACATCATGACTGTCAACGTGCAGAAATCACTCTTCATGCCCATTTCAAGAACCCCACCAATGGAAGCTATACCCAGCCTTAAGCATCATACGTGCAACAACGACATCAGAACCAGTGACAAGTGTAGTGGCTTAAAGAAAGTATCCAGCATCAAGTACTTAGGGGGAACCACGATGATAGATTGACGTGGGAGTTTCAAGTGAAGGACTTTGTCAAAAACTGTGGAAAAGCGCCTACGTTCTCAATTCGTTGAAAGTGTTCTCTGAGAGTTTTAGGTTATGCCTATATAGAGCACTCTTTGAATCCCTAATTACTTTTGGCATATTGTTCTGGGGTGCGTGTAGTAAAATATTCAAAAATAAGGTATACACAGTCCAAAAGCGTGCTCTGGAAATGCTGTTCAAGAAGCCACTTAGGCACCCTACAGCAAGCCTGTCTGCAGAGCTCAAAGTAATGAATATTGAGCAGCTATACGTCTAGAAAATGTACCTATTCGTACTCAAATATAAAGGAAGATTCTTAGTAATTGTACGCAAGTGAAGAGGAAAATTGTATAGACTGAAACAAGAGAAAATACTAAGTAAATTGGGTGAACAATCAATAATATTCCAAGGAAAAATCAACATCAACAAGCTCTTCGATGATATTTATCCCTTAACTAATTCTGCTATATCCTACAAGGCATTCAACAGAAAAGTAACTGAAATAATAAAACGAAAGTGTTGACTTTGATAACAAGAAACATGATGTACCTATTCCAATAACAAAGTAATCGCAATATCTAATAATAAATTATGTAACACGTAGTAAAATCAAGTACAGTTAACATAAATAACAATATAAAGGAAATTTAATAAAAGGATAGTAACATAAAATAATAAGAACTAAGTAACATGCACAAACCGAGAAAAGCAACACTGAACCGGGTCACAGCCCTAGGCTTTCTGGTTCATGCCACCACAACCAAATCATTATTTATATAACTTATACCTATATAATAACTGTGTCATACGATACATAATTATTCATAACCGTAGCCATAAGTTGTGTAGTACATTTTATGTACATAATATATGTTGAATTTTGTGGCAACAATAAAATATTATATTCTATTCCTTCATTTCTGATGGGCTTAATGCCATGACAGCAACAAATGTTGGGGATGTAAATTTGGGAGTACACTTAAGCGGGCCATTCACGACTGCTCAACACACCAAAATGAGGCGACCCCACTCCAAACACCAATCGTGAATGGCAAAACCCAAATGGATTGGCGTGGCCCGGTCGAATATTCAACCCACCAGAAATCCATTGTGCCATTCCATTTGAAGCGGTGGAGCACTTGGCACGGCGCGGTCGTGAATGGGGAAATCCCGAACGGCACAGGTACTCGTGGCACGCGTAGCACTCCTGGATGGAGAAATCCATCGCTCCATTTGGCACAGTCTGTGACGGTGAGTTGTCGAGGAAAGTACCCATCATGGTGAGCGGTCGTGAATTTGTGATAGAAGTGAATGAAATGTACAGAGCTGCCCTGCCTTTGGAAAGTGACGCATCCAGATTACCATGACAAGTGTTGTAGAAATATTCATTATTATATCATCTGTTTCACAGCCCTTGGCTACTAGGAAACTTCGTATTTTCCGAAGTTCTCATCTATCGTTCTAATTCGTTCTTATGTGATTGTTATACGCTGAATAAAGCCTTTGATCTAAGCCTTCTCTCATTAGAAGGTAAAGAGAAATCTTGCCTTAGAACAATTTTCAAAACGCAAGACGAGAACGCGACAAAGGATACAGTCAATAAAAAAATCAGATAGACGCCAAATTCCTTCAGAAAAGAAAATAACAAGGTAAGTGCAACAAAGAACGAGTAATTATTGTGACATAGGAACTAAAAGCTACTTGTTGGTGATTGTGCAATCCTCCATTCATGGAATTTCCACAGTAAAAAAAAAATCCTTTAGTCAATTTTTTGTTCGTTTAAAAAAGGTTTCGTTTAAAAAATAAAGGTATTGCGATGGGTCCAAAAAGTCTAGAAGCGATTTTTTTTTTAATTTTCTTCATAGATACATACCTACAAGTTTTGGGAAATTGAACAATGACGTTTTAACACTAGACAATACAACAAACATCACAACATGTGTGTGTGTGTGTGCTTCCACACGGCATCCGACCTAGATGGCGAGAAAAAAATTGCTTCTATCGGCAAAATATCAATAATCCCAACAGATTTGTTATGAAACACAAAACAGGATTGTTGTGCACAAAACAGCGTTAAAAATCCAAAAAATTCAGTCGTTTAGGGTAAGGGGTGTATGTGTAGACAAAAGGGGGAAGTGAAGAAAACTTGTCTGGGGGGGGGGGTTAGGATATGAAGCTCGGCACAGCGCAAAGCAGTTTGGAGCGATCGTGAATGACCCACTTTACTGTGGTATCAAATTAATCTACTCAGCAAATGAGCTCAATATATTTCAGTTATACGACACTCTAAAGAGAGGGAATGGGGATGGGGAACCAATAGATGTATGTATTATCAAAGGGACAGGATGCTTGTAAAGGAATCCTTCTGGAAACCTGTGGGCTTATCCTTCTGGTAAGCCCACAAAAAGTGGATGGAGTATGGTGAAGTGTTCAGCACATACTTCCGAACCACGCTCTGTGACAGAGTGTGACAGTGGGGGGTGGACCCTCGAGAGCCCCCCTACTAGACTAGCGAGATTTTCACCGGTTAAGAAGGCTTCCCCAAGCGACACCTTCTCCACCGGAAGAAAAAATAGCTCGAGAACAGCCACACTGTTACAAGGTCTACTAATAAGGAGAAGCGTTACTTAAATGATAATAATCAAAAATCAAACTCAAAACCCATTCATGAAAAGGCCTTTATTTCTACTTAAGAATCATCGCAGCCGTCAATTCCAGGAGTGTAATACGTTTCGACAAATTGGAGTGGCATTTCAATTCGTTTCGACAAATAAAAACAATTCGTTTCGGCACAGAGCGCGATGGCAGGAAGAATACGTTTCGACAAACAACGCTTTTGGCACTCACCTTAAAAATCTTCGCCTTGAAGTTAGGCTGTGTCGGGGTTGCGTGGTCAATTTTTTAATCTTCTTCTTCAGTGGATGGATTGTACCGGCTGACGACTTGGGAGAGGTATTGCAGTACATCTTCATTGGTTTTTGAGAAGGGTTCCCAGCAATTATTCAAGTGGTCGAGTAGCTCCACAGTCTCCCTTCGAAGCGGATTGACAGCACCTTTGTTTATGCTCCTTATTTTCAAATCACTTTCTTGTTGGATTTCAGTTAGGCAACTTACAACTTGGTGGATATGAGGGCGTGACGAGTAAAATTGGTTACTATAGTCCGCGTGATAAGATTCGGCACCGTTCGTTGTTCGGATATTTTTCTCAGGAGGAGGGAAAGCCCACATGAGATGCGGAAAAGAGCAGCCATCCTCTATGTACGTCGACAACACGTAATAACTGAATGAATTACATTCAATTGGACCTCATTCATCAGGGATGTGAATGCATTGTAGATACCTGCGACTGGTAAAAACACTATCGATTTTCACGTTCATTTTAAACACTAGGACAGAACACACGCACGAGAAAATATAGAAAAACGGATGGGGCAGTGAAAAATGGACGGTTTATAGGAACGACACGTTGACACCGATTTGTGAAAAGGGAAGATCGACCTAGTGCTACCTACACGGTCAGAGGGCACAGGCTAGAGATAAACGCGAAACGTCCGGACTGACCGCCCGGAGTGGGTTTGTCGAAACGAATTGCAAAGCTGCTCCGCCACTGTGCCGAAACGAATTCTCAAATATGTTTCGTTTCGACAACATGTTTGTCAAAACGATGTGCGGCCAACTCCAGATACTTCTAATCGCAATCAAACCCAATCCAGCTCTTATAATGTTCATCAAGTCAAATCGCCCGAAGGTTTCAAACCTAAATATCCTTGCCCATCTTGTAAATCCAATTCGCACATGCTATATCAATGCAACTATCTTCTAGCTCTACCACCTTTGCAACAGAAACAACTTAAAATCAACCTTTGCTTAGCATGTTTTGGCAATCATAGGCTTTATGAATGCAACTCAGATAAGACCTGTGATAAATGTTCATCATCTCAGCACAATTCCCTGCTTCACGATGCATCAGGTATCCAGCCCTATACTACTCAACAACCTACTAACGCATATTCACCTCAAGTTCTTTCGTGTAGCTTTTCAGGAACTGGATCTTCAAAATCTACTGTTCTGTTAGGCACAGCTCAAGTTTGATGCCGGACGCGAAAGGCAAATGACATAAGGTACAAGCTATTCTGGACAATGCATCATAAGTTAACTTTCTCAAAAATTCTCTTTCACAAAAATTGGGTTTTGCACCATCCAACACCCACCTCAGTACAAGTGGTGTTGGAAACTCAGGAGTATCAACCATATCAGGTGTTCTGTCTTGTACAATCAGACCACACCATACTCAAAATCCTCTCATCTCATTCAAGGTAGTAGTTCTTCCCAGGATCACAGCCGAATTACCCTCTATTCACATATCACATTCAGTCAAACCAAGATTCAGCTCACTGATTCCGGATTCTGGTTCTGGTTCCGGATTTTGATTGCCCTGGATAGATGCCCTTTTAGGTGCATCCATCTTTCCCGATTTACATGCTCCGCCTCTCTCACTGGTTCCGCTCCAGTGATCCAGAAAAACCTCACCTAACACCATTACTCCTTTGTTCTTCGGAAACTGATGAACTCTTCAAACGATTGTGATAATTTGAAAATTTCCTCATTCCTGAAAAATCCTTGGAAGACTCTTGGAAATCCTTGGAAGACTTGTTATTTTGTGTATCACACTTTTCATCAACTCATAGAGAAACCAGTGGGTGTTATAGGGTTCAATTTCCATTTCGATCAATAACAATATTGGGTTCAACAAGAGATCTAGCTTTGAGGAGAGTTTATAATTTAGAGGCACATCTCTCATGATACGGTCATCTCCAAAAATATTATGATGGTCTAAAAGAATATGATGATTTAGGTCACATTCATTCACCTTCAGCTGATACCGCCTACATAATGGCACATCATGTAGTTAACAAGGAAAGTTCCACAGTTCTTACTGTTTTCAATGCATCCCAGAAAGATCAAGCTGAACAGTCTTTGAACGACTTTCTTCACGTAGGACCGAAGTTACAACTAAGTACTGAACACACTGTTTTGAACTTCAGAACATATTCAATTTCACTCACCTGTGACATCAAGATGATGTTCTGTATGATTCGTGTTCATCCTAATCATAGGCCTGACGTTCAGATTCTCTGTTTCTGCTCCTGCACCTGAGTGGGAGCTCACTGTTCTTCCATTAGGTGTCAATTCAAGCCCATTCTTGTCACAAAGAGTTCTATAGCAACTAGTGAATGATGAAGGACATACATGTCCATTAGCTGCCCAAGCTCTACACAGCTGTACCTACGTAGATTATATAATTTGTGGAGCCAATTCTGCTGAGGAAGCCATTAATTTTTATAATCAGATAAGGCAGGGGCGTTGCGTCCATAAGGCCACTTGGGTCACTGCCCCGGCACCCAAAAACAATAAAAAGATCAACTATTGTTTAGTTGGCATCTGAATTTCCCTCCGTACACTGTACCTAGCATTTTTCACAAAGTTCAACAGCGACTCGCCAGATTTCTCTGGCTATGGATATTCAATATTCAAGTAGAGAATCCATGATGGTTCCTTTCTGTTAGCCCCATAGACCAAGCATGCTATCGGAATAAAGTGACAGTAATCGATGTCCTGCAATCGAAATTGAAACCTAGGCTCCTGAAACTGGCAGGAAGGTCCTGGGACCTAGTGTTCCAATGGCAACAGAGAAAAGTGGCCCGTCCGCGCATGCTCAGTCGAGTAAAAAGGTTGTTCACCACGCCCACTTTGGGCCCTGTCCGCAGAATCTGATTTCCACATCAAAATCGTTCATTTCACAATTGATTCGATCCCTTCGATTCAATCTGTCATCTCGATACGAGATGCTTCTTCTTCCGATTTGTTTTTGTTGTATCTGAATCCCATTCGCTTTCTCTGTTGAGTCTGTTGTCAGTTTTCAATTTTTTTGCGTCAAATTTTGTGCGGTTTGGGTTCGGTCCGGTTCTGATGACAGATTTGTATTAGTGGCACCTACGTGCGTTTTGTCCTGTTTGCTGTTTGTGATCTTGTGGTTTGTCGATTGATCGGCGTCAACACAGATAACTACCTAGCTTCTAGCCAAGGGCTTCTCTATTCAAGTAGGTACCGGCTGACAGATCATTGTTTTGTTGTATTTTAGTTAACTATATTTTTGTAACACATGTATTCGGTGGCTACGTTGCAGTATAAATTGTCGACGTTTTTGTACGACGATAGAGTGTTGATTAAAAGAGATAAGCTTTGCTGCATATCACTCTATCAGTAAATAAGAGAAGGGTGTTGTTGCCTTGGGGTATTTTACACACCGATCTGTTGGTTTTGTGTTCTGGCTTGGTGCCCCACTTTTTCAGACCCCACGTACCACTACTGAGTTAAGGTCAACACTTGGAGGATTTGACCCAGGCATGTTTTCAAGCAACAGTCCATAAGTTCTGTCTCACATCCCAGACGATCTACATAAGGATCCCCTCCTGTTTGAAATCAACAGAGATGAGGGTCCCTCGTGTATTAAAAAAGTGCTGGATTTGCAGTGCCATACAAGCAAGGATGTTATCTGCTACCCTCATGCGACTCCATAATTTATAAAAAACGTTGAGTCCTCTCAACTATAGCACGCATATATGATATTAATGACCATCTTTGCCCAGTCAGTGTGGGCCAAGATTTTCATGCAAAAAATGTGAGTACTGGGACTTGGTTGGAACGAGCCATTGGATTAGGAGTTGGAGATGGAGTAGGCTTTGTTGACTTCCCGACTACCGTATCTTATCTCTATTGAAATCCCTCGATATATTTCGCAAGGCAGTTCTCCTGAAATAGTAGGCATGTGCAATGCAGCCTCTCATGCATATGCTGCTGTTATTGGCCTCTGTGTTCCAGTATTTGGAGACCAATTTTCATGTCGTGTCATTAAAGCCAAGAGCAGAGTTGCTCCACTTCAAGTGCAGAGTATTCCTAGATTGGAGCTGTGTGCTACACTCAAGCTGTCTCATCTTTACAAATCAAGTGAGAACATCATTGGGAGTCTGCAGATTTCCAAGGACCACATGTTCACTGACTCTACCATCGTCTTCCCATGGCTTCGCACCCCTCCCCAAAGGTTGAACACGTTTGTAGCCAATCGTGTGGTGGATATTCTGGAATATACTCTACATCTGATTTCTGGAACCATATTCCTTCAGAGATGTTGAACCATATTGCTTCAGAGATGCAGATATAGCTCTAGATTGGTTTTGCCGTCTCATTTGGCCAATAATGTGCTTTGGTGGTATAGTCCTGACTGTCTTACTTCAAATGACTTATGGCCTCACTCATTCAGAGAACATGTACCTGCGGAAAGATTGCCCGAATTAATGAACACACCCATGCTTTGATTTCTAATAGTATTCCTTTAGAATATCTTCTCAAGATCCAATCCAATTATTCATCTTTTCTTCATCTTCAACGCGTTTTCGCTTGTATACTTGCACCTATGCTTGCTCGTCCGGAACTAGAACTTTCAGCTCATGAGCTACGGCCTCTTGACCGCTGGCAATTCATTTCTCAGTCACTACAAGCATTCTGGAAAATTTTGTAACATGATTACTTCCATCCCTTGACCCCACAGACCAAGTGGACAAATAAGCCCAAACCACTGCAGGTTGGAGATACAGTACTTATGACTGGCTCAACTGCTGCTCTTGTTCCGCAGCAGTGGTCTTTAGCTCTTGTCAAAGCTGTCACACCTGGAAAAGATGAAAGAGTTGCACTGCTTCGAACACCTCAACGTCCAGTGAGACGCCCAGTAAACCGATTCCCTTTCCACCTCAATAATTCAGCTCTAATATTCTATACGATACCTACTTCAATACAGTCCATTAACTTATTTACCCTTGAAATAAAAATATACATATACAATATATAAACTTATACAAGCGTAGGTAATTTAATAACTGTTCCCACTGTTGTTTATTTGTTAAAACTCAACTGTTCAAATTGTTCATGTTCTTGATAAGCACTGGAAAAGGCCAATTGCTTTTTGGCGGGCGGTATGTTTGGGACAGTTAGGTATCAAATTAATCTACTACTCGTATCAACACGTAGTTTTCCCTCATGTCACTTCCTATCCTCCACCCCACTCCACTACAGAACCATGGACAGAAAGTTCAGTAGCCATTTTGTCCTCACAAAGAAAACCCAAACCGCACTGTCCCAGCTTTTACCCAAGTACACAGGTGCCAAACTTCACCAAAGCACATTTCGCGCGAGCCTTCTACCACATCAGCATCAGATGAGGAGACGGGAGGCCTCCCAGGAAGTGTTTCCCCAGTTCTGCGAGGAAGTTTTCTCCATTTCCACTTTCCACTTTCTCCTTCTCCCGCAACTACTTGATCAATTTCATGTTCACTGTGATTCTAACTTTACAATTTTTCCATACACAATCGCCCCAAACAATTACGTTGAAAACTTCATAGGTGCTTCTATTTTTCAGCAAGATGTTGGACAAGGGAGACATTGTAGCTTTCCAAGAAGATACTAGTAACACAAGTTAGATATTCAGAGGGACAATAAGGAAGAACTAAACAAGTTGTAGATTACTCATACATCAATTTATGACGTTAGTATTCAACTGTAATACTTATTCCACTCCAGGTTAATCTTCAGAACACTCTTCATTTCGAGTAGAACTGCAGAGTGAGAGCAAGAAGTCTATAGGAACAGAAAATTCTCCTACTTTTCATAATTCGCAAAGTGAAGGTACAAATGAAGACATGCGAAGTGCAAAGTGAAAATGCTTTAGGAATGGGTCCCTGATCGAACACAGGATTCATAAAGAAGTAATGATTATATTGTGAGACAAATACGACTTTCTTCAATGATATGTTGGACATCAAAACTTGACGATGAAACAACTTCCATGGTGAAATTAAGTAATAATATTAAATATAAATGTTATAAATAAATGTATGAGTAATCCACAACTTGTGTAGTTCCTTACTGTTCCTCTCAATATCTAACTTGTGTTACTAGCATTTTCTTGGAAAGCTACAATATTCCACTTGTCCAGCATCTTGCTGAAATATAGAAGCACCAATCAAGTTTTTAAAGTAAGTGTACTTCAAAATGTACGCCCCAACATATGTTGATGTTGTGGAGGCCTTCAGAAATAAAGGATATAAACATTATCCCTGAAAGACTTCCAGCTGACTCAACTAGTGGGGATGAGAACATGAGCCACACTTGTGCCTGGTAGCCACCCGCCCAGTCACTCGAGTTGTCCTCCCTGAAAGTTGTGGAACTGGGCACAAAATTAATTCGCGCCCCATGAATGTAGCTGACGATGGTCCAATGAGAACGATGGGCCGGCATTCTGAACCTAAACTACACTTAACAAGTTGTTTTAGTCCAAATGACCACACCAGAATGTGCTTCATTCGCAGCTTCATGCCTGTAAAAAGTATCACCTCTATTTCAGATCCCCCTGCTCTCTACGAACAGAGTCCCACCCATCCAGAGACACCAGCGTATCTGTTTCTGCAGCTGTTAAGGAAATGCAGGTCACAACAAGTAACAAGATGAAAAAATGCTGATGAAATAAAATAGATGGAAATTTATTGTTAACCAACCTGAGCTTGCTTCTTTGAAGCCTTCCCAGCAACCCATGACAGGTTGTCAGCTATACGATTAGTACTTATCCATTCATCATAACGGGTGTTCCAACCGGTATAATGTACAAAGTAAAGAGTTTCTCCATTTTCTTCTTTGGTGCTCAAAACCTGGTACAAGGGGATCCAAAATATACATTTATCATCTATGGAGAAGGCCTTAATTTGGAATATGTAGGATTTATAGCTAGATCATTCTGCAAAAACCCAACAAAAACTTGAGCAGTTGCCATAATAGCCCTACATCAATTACAGAAGCCGTCTCCCCCACAACTAATACTGAAGTTCTATACAGGAGAACTAACTGTATAAGCGAATTTTCGAAGCCACTACGACAATCCGAACACTTTGTTCAATAGGTTTTGTCCAAAGATTTCTTAAATATAATATTGTTGAGGAACTTAATACCTATTAACCCTATCAACACATAATAATGGAGTTCTACTCAATGTCAACTAAACATAACCAACTAATCATTGTTGAGGATTATTAACACTTTTATGACCCACAAGAATTTAAAAAAAAACTTTTTCCATTTAAAAAAAGTTGACCAGAGGGTGGGCAGTTTAGCTTCCACGTATTGTTACTAGTTCACATAATTCGTTGACGTATCTTCATTTTATAACAGATGCAAGGTACCTATCATCCTTCCCATGATAGGTAACAGACGCCTATTACCTATCAAACTTAGGCTGAGTTGCGAGAGAGAGGGAGAGGGAGAGGGAGAGGGAGAGGGAGAGGGAGAGGGAGAGGGAGAGGGAGAGGGAGAGGGAGAGGGAGAGGGAGAGGGAGGGGGAGAGGGAGAGGGAGAGGGAGAGGGAGAGGGAGAGGGAGAGGGAGAGGGAGAGGGAGAGGGAGAGGGAGAGGGAGAGGGAGAGGGAGAGGGAGAGGGAGAGGGAGAGGGAGAGGGAGAGGGAGAGGGAGAGGGAGAGGGAGAGGGAGAGGGAGAGGGAGAGGGAGAGGGAGAGGGAGAGGGAGAGGGAGAGGGAGAGGGAGAGGGGAGAGAGGGAGAGAGAGAGAGAGAGAGAGAGAGAGAGAGAGAGAGAGAGAGAGAGAGAGAGAGAGAGAGAGAGAGAGAGAGGTATCCACAAGTTGAATGCTTCAAAATAAGAACTCAAGTTTACTCTTGCAGAGGTATAGGTAATGTTAGACCCTCCCTATAAATCGAACCAGATAAATAGCAGTTGGATGATCCCATTGGAATGGTGGAAGCATTCAATTCTCAATTTATCACACAAGTGAACAGCAAGGTGAAGGGTAGAATACAAAAAATATAGGTACTTAGTAAAACTACAAAAACCGTAACTAACTTCTTGAAGCCTATAGCTCAGATGTCTTCTTGTTCATCAATAAGATATATTATCTCGAGCATTCTGCAGGATTCGATGACATTCCTTGTGACCTTACCGGGCAATCACTCCTTTTATTGCCAGGTCACTGTCAGTGAACATGGAGTATCTTTGGAAACTCTCAAGCAGGCAAAACTTATCCCGGGTTTAAAAAAGGGAAGTTGTGCTCTGTCAACCAACTACTGTCGAATAGTACTACTATCAGTTCCCTCGAAAATCTCTGAATCTCTGAGAAACATCACTGTTGGGCACCTGACAAGATTCCTGGCTCCAGAATACTAATACAGAGCAGTGGTTCCATAAGGTGCGGGGCAGTTTATGCGATTCGTTTGTTGGTTTCTCGTTTCCTCGCATCTATTAATAAGGGTGAGAAGGCTGCTCAATAAGGATGAGAACTGACTGTCTACAGCACTACAACCTCCTTGACTGTCCGAGGGAAATTAGCATCAATCGAGTGGCACTGGAGTTTTTCAACTCTTACCTGTCTGGCAGATCACAGTTTGTCT
Source organism: Leptopterna dolabrata (assembly GCA_954871275.1). Lineage (NCBI taxonomy): Eukaryota > Metazoa > Arthropoda > Insecta > Hemiptera > Miridae > Leptopterna > Leptopterna dolabrata. Next base: position 53,886,180 of record OX940974.1, on the reverse strand, counting down.
CACTGCTCAGGCAAAGATGTGAACAAGGAATTGCTCGCTTGACGCTGTACTGCTGAAGCAGGAATGCTCATTAGAGGACAGCTGATCACGTCCACAACCCTGGCGGAGCAGTTGGACGTTAAGCCCCAGCCTAAAATGGCACGGATACACCACCCAGTGCCCTGGTGCCTGATGGGTTTACTTTACTTTTTAATCAGTGAGTGTGTCCAATACTGTAGCATCTTCAGAGATGCTGTTTCTAGCTGGATGGAGGTTCTACTGTATAAAGAACTCGTCAACGCATGTTGAAAACAAAGTAAAATCAGGGGGGTTTGCTACAATACTAAGGAATATCATGAAGCATTTAATAAATCTGATGTTTAGTATTCATTCACCCAGGTACCCTTATCCTTGAAATTTGACGAAACTGCAACAATAGTAGAAGTTGAATATTTACTTAACAATTCAATGTTAAAAATATATTAGTTAAAAAGTGCAAACCTTGGCTTCATAAGATGTAATTTTGGCTTCTCTTGTGGGTCCATAGTACACCTTCAATTTATCACCCAATGATATTGTTTTGTAGGTCGGAAGCACATCGTAATTCTTAGAAAACGGAGACCTATGTTGGATAAATGGAGAAGACAATTATGTAATGACTGGTTGTTGGATCTGTCTAAAAAAGGTACCACAATTTGACAAATGGAGATTCTAAATGACCAAAGAAACTAATTCATAACCAAGAATCATAAACTGTTGTCATCTCCTATGTCTGACTTTCAGCTCTTATTTTCACCTCAGCCTAATTCACACGTAACACTTCCTTATTAATAACTGCCTCATGGACATGTTTTCATACCATCTTCACAGAAATTTCCTGCGAGCAGGAGCGCAATCACAGAAATTCAAGAAAGTGTGCCTGGTGGGGCTCTGAGTCTCCCCGACAGGCCCCACCACCACCACACCTCGTCCATAGCGGCTGATGCCAACTTTTGGAGGGCGATCCTCCACCATCCCCCGACCTCACTCTACTTACTAGATAATGTCGAGATTTCGGGGTACTGTTATGGGTAAATTAGTAAATTGCTGATTAACATCTTTCAGGGCCTGGAAGGCCTCTGGATTTAGTCCATGCCTCAACGTATGCGACCATAGGGGCACCAAAGAAGGGTGCACGTTTAATGAGTAGCAGGTTAGCTCCTAACAACTCTCTTACATCCTCGGGAAGCAACCGGCTCAGAGACTGGAAACCCCCAAAATTCGGCAGACTCCTCTGCCGTGCCATTCGGACCACTGTCCGTTGACAAAGAGAAGGGCCTGGTACCTAACCCCAATCAAGAATGTTCTACGGCCGGCAAATGGGGTAGATATGCGGCTCCACTTGAGGAGTTATAGCCTCTACTACCCAGCTCCCAGTCTCACCTTCCCGTGGTCTGGCCTGTTAAGGGAGCAGGTCTCCCGAACTGACGAGAAGGGAGTGTGGGAGCATAGATTCGGCGGGTGACTCTGTGTCTCCCTAGCCCTTAACCTCTTATGTCCCTTCCCTCTTTACTTCCCCCTCTACCCTCTACCCGTTCCTTTGCTTCCTGTATTTCACCCTTCTTCTTTTCTCTTGACCCACCACCAATCCAAGGTGGAAAAGCTGTGCCAAGGATGCGTGACTAAGGGTGAGCTTAGCCATTAACAGCGAACTCCGGGTCCTGGTGACACCTGGTTTCAGTAAGTGCCGGTCTAGGGCAATCAGGGTGAGCTCTAGGCCTTACAGAAACCTGATCTTCTAAACCTTATGTCTGAAGAAAATTATAATATCAGAAATCTTTTTTATTCAGGTGAAAGCAATTTCACCACTGAGGATGAAGAAAGACTCATTAATAGTCCTCCATCCTCAGGTGTAGTAGAAGCCATGGAAGTTGCGGACGGCAGCTTGGGTGCGGCAACAGAGGCCCCTCGGGACTCGACGCTGCCTTCAGCTGGGAGTCAACAGGCCTTACTGCCTGAGGCTCCTCCCGTCCAGCGGCCTGAATGGCGGAAACAGCTGTTGGCGCTGAGTGGAGCGGGCAAGAGGCGCTTCTCCTGGCATTTAAGCCGGGGAAAGACGCCTGAGGAAGCAGTGGTGCTGGCCTGCACACACGTGCCTTTCAGCAAAAAGCAAGGAGCAGCGTCAAATGAAAGGGGAGATAAGAGGAGGAGAACCTCAGCTGACGCTACTCCGGACAGCCAGAAGGCAGCCACTAAAAAGAAGAGGGTAACCTTTAAACCCTCCGAAAACCGTGGCTCTTACAGCACGGCAGCTGCTGGGTGGAAGGTCGGCATAGTTGATGCTGATTTCCCCCGGACACTGCTAACTTTCGGGCAAATGCACGAAATTCAGGAGTTTATCCTGAAGGCGATCATGGAGCTGGATGAGAAAGGGCCTGAGCCCTCATTCCTGGACTCCAATTATCGCCGAGGATGGCTCTCCATCACCTGTGACACCAGAGTGACAGCCGACTGACTCAACGGCCTCATCGGCGTAGGTCGTCCCTGGCCGGATGCAAAGCTGAGAGTGGTAGAAGGAGCCGAGCTCCCACACCCCCAAGTTGTTATGGGATACTTCCCTGCCAGCGCCCACGATGAGGATGCAAAGATTCTTGCCCTCCTGCGAGGTCAGAATCGAAGCCTTCACGTGGATCACTGGCACATCCTGTCCCAGAAAAATGAGGGGACCATGGCTGTAATAGCCATGTCTGTGGACATTGCCTCAGCAGAGATCTTAAAGACCAGTGGCCGTGTGAACTTCAAGTTTGGCAAAGCCAACATGAGGCTAGTTAAAGCCAAGTCACGCAAGAGCGGAGCAACAAGCGAGACAGAGGAGAGACGGGAACAGACGGGGAGGGTGAGGGCAGGTAGACCCACGGGACTGTACCGGAGCAATGCACGGCATCCCAGGGGGAACCCGGGCCTGTTCCATCCACGTCTGGGACGGTGTCCCCAGGGCTCAACGCTCCTAGGAGCAGAGAGGTTCCCTTGACCTCAGGTTTGCAGAGGCAAGATGCTCCATCCACCTCTGGGATGCAGAGGCGAGCATCTCAGGAAACATCCGACACCCAGAGGCAAGACACCCCACCGACCTCCAACACCCAGAGGCCTAGCACCTCAACTGAGGGAGGTGGGGGTCAGCAACAGACCATGAAGTAGTTCAGGCCTGAGCTTCATGGTTCGAAGAAGAGAAAGCCTGGCTGCCCCCCAGAAGAATGGCGTCTTAAGGGAAGGGGCGCCAGGAAAAGGCGATGAGTGCCTCATCAGGGCTGAGTCTCGTCCAGGTAAACCTCCAAAGAGCTGAAGCGGCAACAGCCGCTCTCTGTGGGGTCTTTGCCAGGAGGGGTCTCAACATAGCCCTGATACAAGAACCGTGGGCTGGAAAAGGAAAAATAAAAGGAATACCTTCAAGCTCAGGTAAGTTGATATACTGTAGGGAAGCTGAAAGGTGTAGAGCAGCAATTCTTGCAGCTCATAGTGTATCCTATATAGCTATGCCAGATTTCACTTCTAGGGACCTTGCAGCAGTTATGCTAGAGGAGCAAACTCCACCAGGAAGCCGAAGAATTGTGCTGGCGTCGGCTTACTTCCCTGGTGAAGAGGTACAAGCTCCTCCCCAAGAAGTGAAACGCCTTGTCGATTTTTGCCAGCAGAGGAATCTCCATTTCCTCATAGGGTGCGACACGAATGCTCACCACACTGTATGGGGAAGCACCAACACGACTGAACAAGGTGAGAATCTGTTAGAGTACATGCTTGCATGCCAGGTGACGGTTCTCAACAAGGGCAATGTACCTACCTTTGTTACTAGGTCACGACAAAAGGTGCTTGACCTCACCCTAGCTAGTTCCTTTGTAACTAACTATGTGACTAACTAGCATGTATCAGATGAAATAACCCTGTCTGATCATAGGTATGTTATGTTTAATTTGGAGACTAACCAGCCACAAGTAGAAACATATCCTATTCCGAAGAATACTGACTGGTCACTCTATCGGGACATCCTAAGGCATGAACTTGATGGACTCGATGGGGATATATGCATGCCGGAGCAGCTAGACTCCTCTGCACGGCAAATGCATGCGGCAATACTCAAGGCTTACGAAGAAAGCTGCCGACTTATTACCAAGAAGCTCCATGGTGGAACACTGAGCTGGCAAGACTCCGTTCCTTAGCGAGGAGGTTCTTTAATAGGGCTATGAGGAACGATGAATGGGACACCTATAGACGATACCACACCAAGTACACAGTCGCCCTACGAAGAGCAAAACAGTCGTCCTGGAAGAGCTTGAGGGTGTCTCTGCCGTTGCCAGACTCCAGAAAGTTCTATCCAAGGATAGACCAAACCCAATTGGGTTACTTCAGAAGGCGGATGGAAGTTATACCAGTGTCACGAGGGAGACCCTGGAGTTACTCATGGGGGTACACTTCCCGGACTCAACGGTCATGGAAGGGGGCTACAGCCCCGATGCGCAGGATGTCGAAAATGCAAGCCGCCTGCTAGACAGAGGCATCCTGAAACAAGCCAAAAAGATTTTCACTTCCAACAAGGTTAAATGGGCAATTAACTCATTCAAACTGTGTAAGTCTGCAGGGGGCGACGGCATTTTCACGGCACTGCTTCAACAGGGCCTGGACATGCTGGCTCCCCTCATCATAAAGACTTACAGCGCAAGTTTTGCACTCGCTTACATCCCAGAGGTGTGGAGGAATGTGAGGGTGGTGTTCATACCGAAAGCGGGCAAGACCTCCTCCACGCTGCCCAAATCGCAGAGACCCATCAGCCTCACATCCTTTCTGTTAAAGGTCATGGAGAAGATAATTGACCAGATGATCAGAGATGACCATCTCTCAATTAACCTTGTGAATAAGGCCCAACATGCCTACCAATAGGGTAAATCAACGGAGACGGCTTTGTCCGATACTGTGATGTTTATTGAAAAGGCTCTAGAGACTAAAGAAATAGCCCTCTGCTGCTTTCTGGATATAGGGGGTGGTTTCGATAACACCAACTACGTATCCATTGAAAGAGCAGCGAGAAAGAAGGGGATAAATGACCCTTCCATTAAGTGGATAAAGGCAATGCTGGTGAGCCGAGTTATCACAACCACACAGGGAGAGGAGAGTATCACTGTGGTGGCCAGCAGAGGATGCCCCCAAGGAGGGGTTCTCTCCCCCTTGTTGTGGCTACTGGTAGCTGATGAACTGCTTGAGATCTGATCTCAAGCCAGCTACGAAGTAGTAGCTTATGCGGACGACATAAACGTGATTGTAAGGGGCAAGTTTGACAACACTGTGTCAGAATGGATGCAAGTTGCCCTAGATGTCGTTCAACGATAGTGTTCAAAAGAGGGGCTTCATTTAAACCCTGAGAAAAACACCGTGGTTCCCTTCACTAGGAGAAGGAAACTGTTTCTAACAGCTCCTAGCCTTCAGGGCAAGAGGCTGAGCCTCGCCACTGAGGACAAATATTTGGGGGTTATGCTGGACCAGAAGCTGTCCTGGAACAAACATTTAGAGTACACGATCAGTAGAGGTACACGGGCATTGTGGTCCTGCCACAGAATGCTCGGCAAGAAGTGGGGTCTGACACCCACCATGACGGCATGGGCCTATAAAGCAACTGTCAGACCCATGGTCACCTATGCTTCAATTGTATGGTGGCAAAAATCCTGCCAAGTGACAGCACAAGAGGCACTTCGAAAACTCCAAAGGCAGGCATGCTTAGGCATAACAGGAGCCATGAATACCACGCCAACTGCAGCAATGGAGGTCCTTCTGGACCTCACTCCTTTGTACATTCATGTGCAGAGGACTGCCTACCTGGGGGCATCAAGAATGCAGCAGTTGGGGAGGATCAAGACACCTGTACACAGAGAGAGTCACCTGAGTATACTGGATACTATCAGGACAGACCCAGTGACTCGGTCAGTTCCCGATTTCATGTTTGAAAGAAAGAACTTCGACCTACCCTTCAAGGTCATTATAAATGATCGCGAGACCTGGAAAAGAGGACTGCCTCAATTTGAACCAGGCTCACTATTCTGGTATACAGACGGGTCTGTGATGGGGGGTAGAGCTGGGCTCGGGGTACATGGGCCAAACTACAGTTTGGCCAAGCCCCTTGGCAGCGCAGCCACTATCTACCAAGCAGAAACCCATGCTATAGAAATTTGTGCGCAAGAGGTTGCCAGGAAAAGACTCAAAGGCGCAAGGATCTACATCCTCTCTGACAGCCTGGCAGCTTTAAAGGCCATCTCGTCCTTTTCTATAACATCTAAGCTGACCTGGGGTTTCCTGACTTCCCTTAAGGAGGCTGCCCGTGGCAACAAACGTACGCTGCTAAGGGTGCCCGGCCATGAGGGAATTGAGGGCAACGAGACAGCTGATTGCCTTGCTAAAAAGGCATTGGAGTCCATCCCATATGGTCCCGAACCACAGCTCGGGATCACCAGGAGCTTTATCGCTCTTCAAGTGAAAAAATGGGAAGACGAACAAAGGGCCGCTTATTGGAGCAACACCCCTGGGCTGCGACAATCAAAGCGGCTGATAAGCTTTTCCAAAAAGCGGGAGCAAGCCCTCCTATCCATGAGGCGCAAAGACCTTCGTACCATCGTCGGTGTACTCACTGGTCACTGCCCTCCAAGGTACCACCTTAAAAACACTGGCAAAGCCAGGACTGATATCTGCCGCCTCTGTACTGAGGCAGTGGAAACAGCGGAGCACATCCTATGCGAGTGTCCTGCTGTAGCATCAATACGATTCCGGCACTTCGGGAAGGGGTTCATTAACACCACCGATGCTGCCGGAGAATCACCCATAAGCCTCCTCCACTTTGTGAGAGAAGAGGCCATCAACCGGGTTCTTAAATGAAAATAGGGACAGATCTTTCAGGTCTCATTGACAAGAGGCTCGGTACCCGTCCCATTGGGGGGAAAAAAAAAGAAAGAATGTTCCAGAGGTTAAGGGCCCGACGTCACCCGCTTCTGCCGATTGGCGGATGGTGACTTATATTTCCTACTCATCCAGGGCTAGTTATCATAATAGAGGTCCTCAGAGGCACTCAAGTGAGATGAAAAACAAAAAGGCCTTAGATTCACACGGCGTTGTTCAGACAAGGTTGAACTGTCGCTTACCTACCTGTCCGTTTCCTTGAAATCAGAGACCTGGGGCCCATTCCTAAAAACTCTTCAACTTTTCACTTTGCAATTCTTCATTTGTATTCCTTACATTGTGAATTATGAAACGTAGGTGAACTTTCAGTTCCTGAAGACTCTGCACTCCCACTGTGCAGTTCTACCTGAAATGAAGAGTGTTCCAAAGAGTAACCTCCAGTGGAGTACAAATAGTATCCTCCAGTGGAGTACAAAGAGTAACCTTTGTGGAGTAACATCCAGTAACTGTTACAGTTTATTATTGCTGTTTCCAATCGTGATCGTCCGATTTCATCAAGTTTTCAGCCGTTTTCCGTCTTCCATTGCAAGTAAGCTCTATCTGAGTTTCTCGAATTAAGTAGTTTAATACAAAAAACGTTGAACAACAGTTTGCTTTGGTTCAGCGTTGTTTATAATTATTTTTAAGTTGATTTGTAGTAGGTAGGTACCTACACCTATGTTTTTCAGGATACTACGTGGCTTTAGTTCCTTATTTCACTGACCCCAGCGAAAAAGCAGTTGTCCAAAAATCACATTTTTCTTTTTTTTTCTTAAGCGAAAGGTCTCGTCACTGCGCACAATTTGGTACCCCCCCTTTATCCATTACCCCTCCCATATAGCTCTAAGACGCCATGGTCTCAATGACATAAGTCATTGGTGCAAAAAATTAATTGCGAAAAAGAACGTAAGTCGACTTATGTTGTTTTTACCAGCTGGATAGTACAGCGATTTTTGACTTGCGTTATTAAAACTGTTGCTCGAATCTTGAGAATAACTCTCAGGAGCGTTCAATTTCAACTCGCGACGATTTGCTTTCCTCCTATAATGTGCCCCTATTCATGAATTCGTTGCTTGGGAACTCAGGAAAATGAAGAAGGTAAGTACCTACTCATCTATCTACCACGGTCATAGTGTGAAAAATGTTTTCTTCTAAATCTTGGCGGATTCTTGGGCTCAATACATACACCAACCAACCTAGGGTTTTTTCTTTACTCATGTGGGTAGTGGTTTCTAATTTCATAGGCTCTCCAATTTCCCTCCCTCATGATTCTAATGCTTTGAATGGTGGTGCTTTGACTCCAGGCTTGCAAAATTTCGCTTCGGAGATCCCATCTCAAGACTCAGGTGATGAGGATGAGGAGGCTGCATTTCTTCAAAGCTTGAGGAGACCATGGAGGTGTCCAAGTATTTTCCGGGGAACGGAAGTCGCTCCAGTTGAAAGCGATAAAAAAGGACTTTTCAGAAGAGAGCTAAGATTAGAGAGCAAAATGAAGAGAAATTGCGGTGACGAGCATAATACAGTGAAAGGGAAAATAGTTAAGAAAGAACTCGTGAGATATTCCTAGCCTGCCGGTCATTATGCAAAGATAAAATCAGGGATGAGCACGCGGATCAAATTTTCAAAGAATATTGGAGTTTGGGATCCTATGATCGCCGGGCAAGTTTCGTGGGTTCGACTCTTCAGATAGACTCAAAATCGAGCACTCGACTTCGAGAAAATGTCTCACCAACAAAGAGGAAGAATAGGATGCATTCCTACACCTACCATCTTGGCGTTAACGGGAAACGTGTTCAATTTTGCAAGGGGTGTTTTATCAAAATTCTCAGGGAAAGAGACAATTTCGTGAAAACAGTTGTCACGAAAAAAAAGGAAAAGGTTTCTGGCATCATCGAACCAGATAGAAGAGGACACAATCCTAACCCTAGGGCCCATTTTTCCGAGAAAATAAAGGAGGTCAAAGCCCATCTGAAGACTTTCTCACCTTACGAAAGTCATTATTCGTGGAGAACGAATGATGGTGTTTCTCCAGCCTCATTTGTCGATTGACAAAACGTACAACGAATATCGTCAAAAATGTGAAAATCCGGTCAGAATGACCGTCTACAACCGCGAGTTTCATAACCTGAAACTCAAATTCAAGATGCCGTACATGGAAACGTGTCATACCTGTGATACTTTAGCCATGAAACTCAAGGTTAGTCAAGATTCCGTTGAAGAACTTCAAATTCTTGAGGGAGAAACGAGCATCACATGGCTCAGGAAGACGGGCTTATGATGAAAAGAAAGTTGACTCGGAAATTGCCAAAAAAAAAGCTTCGCAACTGGGGACAAGTCAATGAAGTGTTTTACTCTAGACCTGCAACAATGCTTACCCACTCCAGATTTAAAAACCTCTGTGGCGTTTTACAAGAGGCAGTTGTGGGTTTTCAATTTGACTATCCATGGCAATACGACCAAGGAAGTTGACTGTTTCATGTGGCATGAAGCCATCTTTGGATGAGGCGGAAACCAGATAACTTCGTGCATCTTCAAACACTTGAAGTCTGACAGTGCCAAGCATGTAATCTATTATCCGACACATGTGCCAGGCAAAATAGAAACTCCCACATGTCGGCAATATTCACTTATGCTGTGCAGCAGCTCCCTCATCTGTAAACTGTAGAGCATACGTTCATGGTCCCAGCACACACACATTGGGAGGTCGACCAAGACCACTCTGTCATCGAGAGGCAGAAGAAAAAAACAGGACTGCCGGTTTATCATCCCCATGATTGGTACCAACTTGTACGATCATGGGGACAAAAGTTTCACATGGTAGAAATGCGTGGGGTCGATTTCTATGACTTTGTTGGAATATTAAAAACAGCCTTGGTCCATAGGAAATTGAACATGAAAAAGAGGAAGATTACTTGGCTCTCAATTAAATGGATTAGACGTAATTCGGAAACTTTTGGGCTGACCCACTACAACAACTCGCTTCTGAGGTCAGTAGAATTCGACCAAATTTCGTCCTCGAGGAGAGGAAGATCGATTGACAATGTGGTTCTCATTGTTCTGCCGCATCCCTGCAAGATCAGTCCCTAAAAGGAAAAGGACTTACTCTCCTTAATGGACTTAATTCCCGACATCTTTCACTCTTTTTACCAGAATCTCGAGTGTCGCTGTTGCTAAGTTTAAAAAAAAATTAATATTCTACGTCCCACAAGATATACCTACTGGCTTATTTTTTCAATCCTGCCGATATCCTTGGACTTCAGTGAACACCCGATATCCCTCGCCCCCTCGCTGCTCCTCTAGAATATTGCTGCATGTTTTCAACTTGGGCCCGAATGATCTTCATCTAGTGTTTGCAGCTCAGGAAACGATGTTCCAAAATTATTAGCGCCGGTCAAAAGCACTTAAGTCATGGGTCAAAAACACTTAAGTCAACTATCTCATTATCCTTCGAAATACGGCCGTGCTTCATGTCGATTGGTCATAGCAAACCATCCAGAGAGCTCACTCCAATATCCACATTAATTTTATCACCTGATTAACTCGATCAAAACAAAAAAAAATCGCTCCTGTAAAATTGACAATTTGGACTTAAGTACTTTTTCGCTGAAGCCAGTGATTTGTTGATGTATGTTTATGTAATGTTTATTGTTGAGTACGTTTTCTGGGAATAGGTGATTGATTATGGCAAGATGGGAGTCCAGGAGTAAGCAGTTGGCACTCCTCGAGGTCATCAGGGTAGAAAAGGGTAAGTATTAAGTATTAAGCAATAGTAAATATTAATGTAATAAATAAATTTAAGAGTAATCCACTACTTATGTAGTTGTTCCTTATTGTCCCTCTCGATATCTAACTTGTATTACTAGTATTTTCTCGGAAAGCTTCAACAATATCTCTTGTCCAGCATGTTACTGAAAAATAGAAGCACCTATCAAGTTTTTAACGTGAGTGTACTCCCAGATTTACACCCTACCTACGTTGCTGTCGTGGAATTAAGATAAGTAGCCTTCAGAAATAAAGTATATAAACTGACTCCCTGAAAGTTGTGTAGCAGAGCATGTTCAACTGAGAGTTCAACAACCTCTGATGAGAAGTATCGGAAAATTTCTGTCAAGTATTGGAAAAACTTTAAAATTTGTCACTTTTATCAAATAAAGCAATAACAATCTTTCGCTTCTTGACCTCCCTAATTTTGAGTATTTTGATGGCCTTAGTGGAGCTATGTTATGTGCTTGCCCTTGCACCAACTGGACCACCTTTAGAACCTATCGAAAGATAGAATTCGCCTCTTTTTATTGGTACTACCAAATACTGAATTTAATAAAACGTAAAAACCTATTTGAAAAGTATACCATTCTACCGCAGTCATCCGGGACTTTGAAACGCAGACAATTCACTGTAACCTATAACCTTCTTAGGATAACTTTAAGATAACCTTTAGGAACAGAACTGCTCAAAACAGGATAAAACCCTGCAATTCTACACTTCGTATTTCAGTCTTCCTCTTCTAAACAAGAGCGTTATTTAGGAAAGGAAATTGATTTGCGAAGTGCAGAGTGGGATTTGAAGAGTGCAGAGTGAAAGTCTTTAGGAATGGGCCCCTGGACCGTTGACGATAAGTTCCGTTTTTTTCCCTTTATAGTAGGTACTTTTTTTTAAAGAAATTTCGTTGTAGATCCGACGTACCTACCTGCACTGGCTTTTTATACCCAGACAGTGCGGTGTGGTCACTGCCGCGAGCATGACCCATTAAGTTATTTTTTACCACATTCACATGTCGATACGGACAACTGAGCACATTCCAGGCAGAATGTTTTACGGGCATGCATAGTAATTCCAATAAACACTATTTAACTAAACAAAAACTTATTAAAACTTAGCAATATGTGAAGAAAGTATGTCAGAATAATACCAAAAGGATAAGTAAGGACCATGGAAAGATGGGAGGGGGGGGGGGATCGGGCTCCTGTTCATGGGAAATTTCTGTGACGGTATGAAATAAGTTACCTGAGGTAACTAGATGGTTAAAGAATATCTCCAGCTGTTCGAAGGCGTATAATTAACTTCCGCCAAATGCTAAAAATACTGAGCAACAACTACTGCATTTATACAGATACTGAGTGACAATGAGTAGGTTCATCCCATTAAAAATACTTAAAAAATTTGAAAATAACTTGTAGAACTGATCCCTGGCCTTTGTCGGTTCTGAATCTGTGACACTGTATATGCAACAGGCTGTTTACACCAATACTTTTCAAATGAGCGATTTAAAAAAATGCACTAAACTGCCAATTGGAGAAACATCATTACAACACTTCGAGGAAAAGTTAGCCCCCCCCCCCCCCCCCAATATGCAGTTAAACTTTCTACACTTATCAACCTTCTATCTAACTAACTTTTTTGCAAGTTGCAAAATATGCAATACTATGCATTCATGCATTGTAAATGTAATCACTGCATGGTTCATCACTGCCCATTCTGAATATACGGAGTTTCGAAGACGAAAAATCATTCTGTGAACAAGAAAACATTTTGTGAAGTATAAAATGAATGCATATAACAAGAAACCCACTCAAGCGTGATTTCAGATTTTTCTTTCCTCTTCCTTCCTTTTTTCTTTTCTTCTGAAACAGCAGATGCTGCCATGGATTCTTCTTTCTTATTGATTTTAGTAGGTACAGCAACTTCATCTTTGGCTTTGGATTTTGAGAGATGATTCTGAGAGGAAAAAAGAAAAAAAAAAAGAGTTCCAGTCATGCAGCATGGCTATAACAGCGAATTTGCAAAGAAATATTCATGCACTAGTGTAAAAATATGATATAGCGAGAAACCATACAATTTTTGGTAAAATTACATCATTTTGGTTTATTACTCTGTGAATAATACACCTACCTATTCGCTCAGCAAAAACTGTTTGAACACCCCCTCAAAATGTCTTCTTTTACGTTTCAGGGCGCATATATTCCAAAAACGCTGCAGTCCTTGTCACATGGGTTTATTATTCTATTGGACATACTACAGAAATGCTGGCTGTTCATTTATTGTTTCTTTAATGTGAAATGATTGAAATAGCCATTTCTGATGGTTTTCACCGATTTTGGCCCCCAAAACAGGAGTTAGGAACACTCTCTTTTTTTCTTTCTTTTTTCAAATTAGGTAACTTTGATCATTCAGTGCCATTTAATCGTCTTGATCTACATGTTGACACTTTTTCTAGTGTAATTATACAAATTGATGGTGATTTCAGACGATTTTCCAGGTTTTTGACTCATAAAAAATCAATTTTGGGAGCTGAACATTTGGTAGAGCCTCAATTTTCCACTCTTTGGTCAAAATCGACTTCGTATTCGGTCTTCTCGTCCCCAAAAGCATGGAAAACGATACCTCAAAAGCTCATGTTACTAACATGTTACCTACTAAAACACAAAACGTACCCATTTTTATACACATTTTCACTCATAACACCCCTGGGTACATTCCGATCGGGCTGCAAAGTTTCGGAACACAACTAGGGCCCAAATGGAGCATGTGTGCGAAAGAACGAATTTTTTAGACCGAAAATGAAGCCGGTATGCGTGATATGGCGGACAGGCATTGCATTTTTGGAATCTACGCACCTTGAAACGGAGAAGAAAAATTTTTGAGGGGTTGTTATAAGAATTTTTCGCTGAGCGAATACATAGGTGCATTATTCACAGAATAATAAACCAAATGCAATGTCCATCAGCCGTCCGCCTTGTCATGCATATCTACTCAATTTTGGTCTAAAAAATTCGTTCTTCCGCCCAAGAAGATGTGTACATATATATTTAAATGTATAAATACATATAAGTTTTTTTTTAAATCTAGGGATGAATTCAGGATGCTCTTTAACGGAATTGTCTATGAAAACATTTCAAAAATTCATGTTCCAAAAATTAGGGACCCATTGCAATAGCTTCATTTTCTTTGAAAATTCGCTAAAAGGGAAGTAGAATATTTGAATCAGCCAGATGTAAAGAGGCATGGTTTAGCTGTTCTGAGGCTTTTGCAAGGACTACACATTTTTCTTTCACACTCTGTGGAATTAATGATGGATTTGGGATTTAATGGTTTGGTACGGGGTTAGGGTGGTACCATTAGCCTACCAAGTGGGGTGACAATTATTCACACTCAGCAGTGCACTGAGTGCAAATCATGATGACAGATTCATACAATCAGACAAATAAGCATAGTGGTATGATTTCTTCTAACATACCTTTTCAACAACTTCTGTGATAACAGCTGTGGAAGTTTTACTTCTCCCTTTGATTGACTCAGCTACAGTTTTTAACCTTTCTTTAATTACTCGTTTTTGTCGTGTATTAGCAAGACAATCAACTTTGCCTCCCTTGACCATGGGAACATCCTTCTTTTGTTTTTCTTTTGGCGCAATTCTCTTCTTTTTCTCTTTTGTGGGTGCAATTATAGCTTCAGAAATAATTTCTGCACTTTGACTATCTATTTCTTCTTTAACTTCTTGCTTCACAGTGAATGATTCAGGCTCAATAGGTTTTTGTTTTATGTTACGCAATTTCAATCCCGTTTCAACCTTGATTTCTTTAACAGTAGTTTTGGAACTGGTCTCAGAAGCAGCTTTCACTTGACAAGGAGGTGAAATAAGCTGTACGGACTTTTTGCTACTAGGTTTCTCTTTGGTCACAAGGGTATTATGGGGCTTAGCTGATGTAACTTCTTTTATTCCAACAGATGGCCCAGGCTTGGGAATAGTATCCTTAGCAACTGAAGTTTCACTAACAGTAGTTATGGGGGTTTTTTTCCACAGTTTTTTCCAGCTGTAAAACAGGATAATAACAGACAATTAGTTACTTTGTTGATCCTAGGGGTTATAAATAGTAGTAAGAAGAAATATTATAACCAATAGAGAGGGAGATTGGTGAGAGGAGAGGGAGCGAGGGCACTAGGAAGGGCGAGGGGGGGGGGGGGTAAGAGGGGAGTGGATGGGAGGGGAGGGAGGGATAGTGGCGGGGGGGAGGGGGTGGGGGTGGTGAGTGGTGGGAGGGGCGGTGAGTGGTGGGAGGGTGTGGAGGGGGAGGGCAGTGGATGGTGGAGTGGTGGAGTGGTGGGGAAGGTTGGGGATGGTGGAGTGGTGGGGAGGGGTGGGGAGGGATGGGAGTGAGAGGGATAAGGGGGGAGAGGGTGTGAGGGGGAGGGGGAGGGGATGGGAAGGAGTGAGGGGAGAGGGAAAGGGATGGGGGAGGGGAGGAAGAGGAAATAAAAAAGTTACCTTTTCATTTTTGATTGTTGGAGAAGAGGTGGAGCGATCTTTAATCAAATTGCTTCGACCAATTCTTGCTGCGACTTCTACTTAGGCGAGGTTGTATCTGCATAGAACAACCAGGACGTTTGGGCCATTCTTCAAAACTCAGAAGATACCTGAAGAAATTTAAACATAATTATGGTGATAAAATTATCGATCTAAAATTCTAAATAAACGACAAAAAGTGAGAGAATTTCGTCCCATTCTAGTGAGGGTAAGCCCCATTCCTAAGAATTTGGAGAAAAGAAACTTTTCCTAATCCGTTGATCATTACTGATCCTTTGAAACAAGAAGTTTACAAAGAACATGACGAAATTTATCAAATATGTGCATAAAATTGATGGGTCACTCAATTTTTAATGGGTTTAGTCAGGTTTTCGTTATGCTTGTTAGGGGCTTGTGAGAGGTAGATGTGTAGGAATGTAGGAAGCAACCAAAAAAGAAGTTTTTTTTGCAGTCAGAAAGAGATCATTAAAAACCATATTCATCCACCTCCAAGAGCATCTGAGACAAAACTTCTCTGCATCTGTCACAAATCATGAGTAGTCCAATCGCGTGTGGGCAATGTGGGCTCTTTATAGAGGGTCTCGTTTGGGAACTATGTGTACCCTTCCCTATGTAATTTTTGAAAACTTCAGTCAGTTTTAGACTGGTGTCAACTGCATCAACCATATGTCCGTTAAACCTGCCATGGAATCAGAACAGTACACCTATCGGAAAATGGAAATTCGGACGTTTCCACAGGATGTACCACCAAATCAAAAGTGTAAATTCATAAGTGCTGACATCCAATTTTGCAAGACCTTGTGGCCACAGTCAACGACCTTGCTTCGGCCATTGCAATCGTGACGTAGCGGTAGGCGGAACCGTACCCCTTCCCGCATATACCAAAATTGGTTCAAGATGCTGTCGTCACGATTGCAATGGCCGAAGCAAGGTAGTTGACTGTGACCCGTCAAGTCTTGCAAAATTGGATGTCAGCACTCATGAATTTACACTTTTGATTTGGTGGTACATCCTGTGGAAACGTCCCGAATTTCCATTTTCCGATAGGTGTACTGTTCTGATTCCATGGCAGGTTTAACGGACATTTGGATGATGCCACTGACCAGACACAATCTATCAGCAGTTAGGCTTTCAAATTAGCATTCTTCAAGGCATGGAATTTTGAAAATTATTTGACTCATATCCACCTACACTAACAAATAAGCATTAAAATTAGCATTATTCAAGATGTAGACGTTTTAAAAATTAACTAAGGTAACAATAATATGCTAAACAACTTTTTCATAAGTTGATGTCAGTCCATTAGAACACAAACATTCCTTCATATCAAACCCTCCCCCCACCGTCCCACTAACCCTTAACAAGCTGCATGAAGAACAACGGATAACCCCATAATAAATTTTGTAATCCAATAATTTTCTGCACACATCTTATTTAATAGTTTACTTTTTTGCCGAGCTTGTGGCTATATAACATCAACTAATGAACTGATACAGACGATTTATTTTTCGAACTTCACCAAATTGAGATGAGCTTTCAGATTGACGTATAAATTTTGAAAATGGGAAAATTTCTGAAAATTCATTTTTGGAAAAACACGTTTCATCATACCTATGGATTTATATTTTAACACGTTCAGTGCGGCGACAAATTCCAGATCCATCGCTTCAGTGCGACATGCACAATTTGACCACGAGCCGAACTTTCCAAAAGTGTGAAACGGTTCATATTGACCCCCTATACTAGGTCCTAGTTTTTCAGCCAGAATTTCATGATAAATGGTAATTTTCACCAAGTTTTGTTATTTTCTCTCAGAATAGATCTGAAATGATGCACTGCAGTCGCAGGCCATGGATTGATAGCTTTTTTGGGTAAATTTTGAACCTATCTATAGGGTGTCTCCGAATGAATGGCCCACCAATTTTATTCGGTTTATACGGCAGATAGAAAAATCGTCAAAACGCTATCCTTCATGATTTTTTTCCGTAGAATTCGAAAATCATGTTTTTGCGCAGATGGGCATGCAAAAAATGTGTTTTTCAACCTTTTTTTTCTTCTTCAAATTAAGGAGAACCTACTTTTTATTGCAGATTCGGATTTTTGAGTGCGCAAAAAAGTAGGTACGCAAATGCGCGCAAAATTTGCGTAAAACATGAAAAACGCTGTTTTGTGGAGGTATTCAGTTAAGACGTAGGAACCTATGTGATTAATGATTTTCGCGGTATTTTTTCACGCTGAATCACGAGGTGAGGTCAGTTTTTCGACTGACGATGACGATCATTCTATCAAGGTAATGTAATACCTACCTAACTGAAATGTTTGGTAAATTATTATAAATATAACAGCTGCGACAATGTATTACTTAAGTAGAATTTGAGGTTATTTGACTGCCAAATACTACCCAATGTTTTCAACTCCAATATGCATCATATAAAAATGAATGTTGTTGGTTGCGAAAATATTATGTCTCTAGTTCTCTTTCAATTGACTATTTTATCTTGACAGAATAAATAAGATATTCAAAAAATAAATAAATTGAAAACTTCAGAAATATATATAGTACATATTTTTTCACATACGTATTTTTAGTTTTGTTTATTATGAAACTCTGGTTATACATCATGAAACATAATAAAATCTTGGAAAAAGATGAATGAAAAACGCTCGAAGTGAAAAAACCTTCATGGTAGAAGAGTGTTTTTAACTGAAACATCTCAAAACCATTGCTGGTTTTCCTTCACACTCATCACAATTTTACATCTGTCCCAATACCTGAGGGGCCCAGAGCGCGGAAACGAAGTTCTGAATGTCAAGTGAAACATCAGATTTTTGAGACTAAAATTGGTTTTTTTTTACACAACGTCTATTGGTCCCGTGCCACACTGAAGGTAACTGTAGTGACATGGATGCAGTTAGGGGTCTATTTGTCCCGAAGTTAGTAACCACATCCATACTGGAATTATCCGGTTATCACTATTACTCACGTCCTGACGCCATTCGCATGAAACCAAAGTCTAGAAAAATTGGCCCCGCACTGATTGTCTTAATAGGTGTACCAGGCTCAGTCCCGTGCCGCACTGAACGTGTTAAGAAAACAAATAATTTACATGTATGAGTGGAACAATGTTTTTGGACTCGTCTCGAGCAAATCCAAAACTTAATTTTTTAAGGATGATCCTTTAATTATATACACCAGTGTATGGATTTGGAATGCTCGGATTTGTAAGCGGGGAAAAAAATTGGAGGGAAAAAACTTTTTTGTTATTGGGGGGTACATTTCAACAGCATGAAGTTTAGAGATAAACGAGTTTGAGAATTCAAAACTAGGGAAGCTGTACGACCACAGCAATGAGTACGCGTGGTTGTGTGTGAAAACTATTAGGAATGTCTGACACGATGGTCACCAGCCACTGCTCGAGCCTTGTACGAGGTGACGTCACACCTGATCTAGCCCAGGCAACAGGAAGGCCTCCCACGTGCTGCCGCCCCCGCTTCATCCTATACAACGCTCAAATCTTCGTTCATCCCGGGTTACTTCCAAGGACCTGGAGGCAGGTGCGAGAAACCTTTATTTACCTCTGCCATTAAATTTCCATTTCTTTTCCGCTGTGCATTAGGTAGGACTCCTTTCTGTCTGTAGTTCACATGCTTCCACGAAACTATTGTATCTTCATGAATAAATTAGACTGAAAGAATTTAAATGATTGTTTTATCATTTTCTCTTCCTTGCTAGCTGAGGGGCAGATAGGCGTCCTAGCCCCCACCCTTGAGATAGTTTATCGGTTTTGGAAGGGCTATTTGGAGACAATTCTAGCAGGGCATCAATTTAAATTCAAATAGACCTCTACATAATGGCCTCTAAAAGATGTCACAGCGTAATGTCTGACCCACGGGAGAATATCATACCTATGTTTAAAAGACAAACTGATGAGAAGACAGTCTTTGGAAACCCTAACCGGTGACGCCATACGAAAATAACTTCCGTGAGGGGCACTGAAATTGAAACATCTGTATTGGCCTATCAATCGAACTGAATTGGATTCCACAATGAATGTACCTAGGCGTCCTAGGCTCATTATAAAAAAATCCAACCATATCTCTCACACAACTACACCTAAATGATATTTAGTGTACATATAAGTAACCTAAAAAGTTTCTTACTTCTTATAGCTTTGTTTAACCATTCCAACAATCACAGGATTATGTCCAAACCCCAGTTTGACAGAGACATTTTTCCAATTGTTTTGATTTGTAACTCTATTGAATCCTCCAAGGTTGTGGACCACCTACAGCAGAATTTGAATCATACATGAGGAATTAACAATAACAGGAACTACATTTTTCTGATGGCATACTGGATTTCTCTCTTTAACATCAATATAGAGGAATATTGGAATGAAAAAATAGATAGTTGGGATGTCAAGGCAAACAGGCCATCAGAGAACCAATCAATAAGAGGTAAATTGGCAGACAGCCAGTACATATTGAGAAAATACATCTGGAGCCTTATTCAACTTCTTGACTTCAAAAGATGAACCTACTTTTACAGAACAGAACCAACCCATTCGTCATGTAGAATGACATGAGCGAATTTTCGAGGTTGCTGGTGACTGTTTTAGACTTGACTCCCCAATGACTCAAATTTGGCCCAGTTCTCATGAGAAACATATTTGTTACAACTGAAAAGTCGTTTCATGTATGTCACCACTCTCTTTTTTTTGAACGAGTACAGTCATACCACAAACCTTTTGCGCCATTCATTAAATTTCTTGCCATAATATATTATTTAGTCATATATCTTTTTTTTTCATCTTTTGACATTTGTTTATGTCTGATATTGTTTATTTCATCCTCTGTTTTGTCAGACTTTGTAAGCAGATAATCTTGATCTTCCATTTATGATCCTACTTCAACCCTAGCCACGTCGGTGTTATTCACTCATAAAAAACACTCCTGTTCAGGCTTTAGGTTTGCAGTGTCCATATTCAACTCCTACACTGAAAGCTCTGCCAAGTGACGATGGTGGTGGAAAACGATACAGACCATGAGCATTTTATGCCATTTGTTACGCCAGTGCCCTCCTTGACCACCAGAAAACAACGTCGAAGTACCTCTAAGTAGTGATTCTAATGGCAGTCAAGAAAATATAAGTAAATCGAAAACTTAGGCAAGTAAATGGAAGTGGCTGACACTGGCTATGACTTTGTGTATGAAATGAACATGACCTGAAAAGGAAATTGAAATATAACTTTTAACATACCTTATAGAGTCGGAATAAATCAACATCTTTACTTCCAATAACAGGTTCTTCATTTATAGGCGTTCCATTTTCATCCATGAACTTGTATAGTTGCGCAACAAAGTGATCTTTCTTCTCTCGTGGTTCATCGTCAGAGCTCTTCAATCAAAGATACAATTCAGGATCATTAGGTATCTGAGAGACGGAGTTGTAATACGACTTATATAATGTCTATAGGCTAGGGTTTAGGGTGTCTATGTAATTTAATCAGCCAGTGCTAGAACGCTTCACAAGGGCGTTTATCAATATCCTCAAGGGCTAAACATCTATCCAAATTTAGTAGGTCCTCAGAGACCAGATAAGTTGTTAAATATGAACTGTCAGATTGAAATGGTTCTCTAACCATAATGGAATCTCTGGAGCACAATTTCTATGTTGCTTCCACTAATTCATCAAGTTTTCTGAATATTATTTCAAGCTAGTATGCAATCATTCCAGTGTTCTTCAAATAGGTATTGTGTGTGGTGGGACTCATCTTCATAAGCCTAAAGTGCGCAGCAGCTGCAGCGTTTGATAAGTGAGAGAAAAATATAGGGTTACTAACCAGAATTGGGACAAGAAATACCTACTTATGTACTATTTATTTGATGTGAAGGTCCAATCGAAATAACGCTCCCCCCACCACCCTTAACTACTTTCACTTTCACCAGGGTCGAATCAATAGGTCGCTTGATCAAGCAAGGCTATTTCTGCCTAAAAGAACCACTCCATCAACTGGGGTTAAGAACTGCAAAATTGGGTTCAGTACCTCCAATGTACCAATTTTTGGCATCAAATTCCTTCAATTTAGCACAAAAATGGGTGGAAACGGAACCTTTCACCTAGGTAGTCACAACTCATTTCAGTATGCCTTCATCGTCATTTCCAACTACCCAATTATCTGTGGTACCCTCCACCTCGTCGTTGCCAGTAAATTAAGTTTCTACTGTGTTTATCATGCCACCGCATCTTCTCAAACAAACCTTAAGAAATTTTACTACAAACAACCAGTGGAAACATTCAAGTTCTTCTTGGTATGCCTACTATTCTCTTCATCAGATGGTTAAGTAGGTACCTATTCAATTACCTTGATTATGTGGTAGTTAGCTAGCAAGCAGTTGACGACAAAAGCCTGAACTAGTTAGGTAGGGGCTGACTAAAACAACAGTGTGTTGTTATCGGCCCGGTTAACTTGGCCACTGATTAACCAGCTCTAAATGAAGTAATCTCATGAAACGAAAATGTAAACTTACATCAGTTCATTCTTCTCAGGTAGCACATTGATATAGGGTTAGAGAACAAAAGGCAAAGCTCAAAGATTCAATTAATATTTCTTCAAAACAGTCCACACGTACAAGGACAAATCCAAAACTGCCCAGTTAACTTGTCCAGATACCTCATACCTCGAGCAACAATGGAAGGGCTAGAAGTACTCACTATGCTATTATGAAGTGCCGCACACCATCCCCATGCCGTTGGTGGAACACCACAAATATGGCTAGGGTCGATGGGTACACGAAGTGGGCAAGGAATAGTGTTAACCTGACAAACGAGCCCCTTTTTATTACCATAGATTTTGGCAAGTTGAAGTATCTTTTACAATCTTGTTAGTAAATGGGCTCAGGCCCAAATATTGAAATACTGTGGTTGAACTATGACAAGAGTCTCAGCATTTAGCTACTAGTATTTTTTGATGTATGGAACAAACTTTATAGAAATTTTCACCTATTTAGAGTTGAGACTAAATACATACTCGATGCCCATTAAACAGAGGGGCGGTACTGTTGAATTCTATAGGGACAAAGGATTTAGTGATTATACCAATAATTACTATGTAATGAAGAATTAACGAACCTCTGAGTTACAGAGCTCAATTCTTTACAATAGGAAATGGACATGAACAAAATAAAAGTAAACATAAAACATATTTGGACCATATTCTACCATAAGATATAGTTTTCTGAAAATCAGTGGATAGAACAACTTTACTGCATCAACACACAGAGTTCCAAGATATTCTAGGGTTGTATGGTTTGCACCTCTGTAACTTAACCTGCTCTTTTTTCAACTGGTGACGGCTATAGTTATTACTTAATGAACAGGGTGGCCACTCGATCAGGATTTTCATTTTCCCTGACCTTTTTGTCGATTTCCCTGACTTTCCGAGATTTTTGGAGCCCGACTCATCCACCCTTTTGCCGATTTCCCCGCTTGTATTTCCCATTTCCGCATATTCCCTGTCAAATTTAAATGTCTAAAGGGTAAACAAACGGGTAAGTTAATTTACTAATGTGCTAACCTAAATATATTTCTGATTTAGAGGCGCGATCGAGGCACAAGAAACGCCATCCAGCCAACAGCAAAGCAAAATACCAAGCATCAGCACAAAAAACACTGCAAATCCCTACACAACGGTTTTGTATAGAACACCCTTCTGTTACAGATCACAGCTCTCGGTATAGATAACCTTTCTATATAGATCACAGAACCTTCATCCCTTAGGTACCTACCTAATCATGTGTTAAATGTTGCTAAAATAATTCTAACAGTGAAAAACAGTAGCTAAAATGGCAAAAAGAAACAAAAAGGTTCTGAAGGGAAATTGTTGATCTGGACTGCCCGATATGGTTTCGATTTCGGGAACTTAGGCGCTAAAATCCGTCACTTAGACCACTGCGCTACAGCACCCACCTACCCGAGAGACCACTGATGTGCGCTCTCAACTCAGTTTGAAGCCTGCATTCACCCTGCTCTTTATGGCAAATTGTATAGCAAATTTTGTGGCAACACGTAGAATACTCCTGATGGTCTCAAAAATTCAGAAAAAATCCAACTATTTAAAAATGCGAAAAGCCCACACCTCAAATTAAAATTTTCCGAGATAGGGATTCTCTGGACATTTCAACCGCTATTTTCACCCCTTAGAGTTGAGTGACAGCAAGCTCATGTTACTAAAAGACAAAAAGTACCTATTTTTATACCCATTTTCACTCATAACACCCCTGGGTATATTCCGATCGGGCTGCAAGGTTTCAGTACACAACTAGGGCTCAAATGGAGCATGTGTCCGAAAGAACGACTTTCTTAGACCGAAAATGAAGCCGGTATACCTGATACCGCGGAAGGCGTACGGCGGACGGACATTGCATTTTTGGAATGCATAGCTACTGTTGATGGTTTCCACCAATTTTGGCCCCCTAAAATACGATATAAGCTCCGATTTTTGAAAAATTGTCTTTGATCATTGGTTCACCTGTTGAAACTACTTCTAGTGTTATTATACAAGTTTAAGGTACATAGTTTAAAACAATTTCCCAGGTTTTTGACTCATGAAACAAGAATTTTGGGGGCTGAACCTTCATTACAACCTCAATTCTTCACTCTCTGGTCAAAATCATCTTCATATTCGGCCTTCTCGCCCTAAAAACATGGAAAACGATACCTCACAAGGTCATGTTCACTAATACCTCAAAAAAAAACCACTACTTTTACACCCATTTTTCACCCGAAACACCCCTGGGTGTATTCCGATAGGGCTGCCGAACTTCGGGGCTCAACTAGGAGCCAAAAGTGTTTGCAGAAGAACGACGATTTTAGACCAAAATTTAACGTAAATTCAAGGCTAAAACTTTGTTAGAACCTCAATTTTCCACTCTTTCGTGAAAATCGACTTCATATTCGGTTTCCTCGTCCTAAAAAACGCGGAAAATGAGTTACTAAAAGACCAAAAAACACCATTTTTACTCGCATTTTTCACACATGACACCCCTGGGTATATTCCGATCGGGCTGCAAAGTTTTGGGACACAACTAGGGCCCAAATGGAGCCTGTGCGAAAGAACGAATTTTTCAGATCGAAAATAAATATATGCATGATACGGCGGACGGACATTGCATTTTTGGAATCTACGCACCTTGAAACCTAAAAGAAAAAAAAATTTGAGGGGGTGTTATAAACATTTTTTGCTGAGCGATTAGATAGGTGAATTAATCACAGAATAATAAACGAAAATGACAATGGAAGGGGTGGTGTGGGGGAGGGGGAACGCGCAGAACCCCCTACAACACTTTCTTTGGGTTGGAACATCGATCGTCGATGTTATCGAAACCGATGTTTTGACTTCGAAATTCCATGTTTTACCATCGATGTTGAAAGGTCCGATATTATCAAACATCGACGTTACCGTTCCGATATCACTGATAAACATCGATACCATCGATGTAAGTGTGAAATACAGGGAAATTATGTTTGGAAAGAAATTGGTGGAAGTGGATGAAGAATACCCCGTAGGAATATTCTAACGCCATCAATTACTGTTCCAGTACCCTATCGACTGGTTCATAATCGAACTTCCCACTCGTATTCCCTAGAACTTCCACAGGCCTGCGGGGAGTTAAGAGGACGGATGGGGCAGTGATGACATCTTCTACTCCGTGCTGCTATGTGTGCTGTGCTCGCGTTGCACCCTCTGAACCTATCAGATGACCGGACACGAGCAGAGTGGCAAATGAGGCGCATCAGTTCAAAAGCTCAAGAAAACGGCGGACATGCAGCAATTTTCCCTGACTCGCCACTCGATTTCCCTGACCAACATTTTTTCCCCTGACTTCCCTGATCGGTGGCCACCCTGAATGAAAGAATATTTTTTAATTTTCTTTAGGATCCTACTTTTGATGTGACTAATACAACTACACACATATAACAAAAGTATCAATAAAAGTCACTATCTTCACCTCACTATATTCATATAAAAGTCACTATCTTCACCTCATTATCGTCACCAGGGTCACTATCTGATCCTGGATCTGTAACTCCGTACAGCAACAGGTCCCTGTCCCAATGTAATGGAAGTTCGTCTCTATCAATGAATTGTAATGCCTTTTCAACAGCTGGAAGTAAAGAACAATATGAAAAACATGAAGCAATAATAATCATATAATATCATGTGGTTTGGATTTATATTTATTTTTGAAAGATCATGATACGTGAAGGACAAAAGTGGAATTGAATCCTATTAATTTTTGAGTGGTTTGAAGGGGGGGGGGGGGAAGGGTGGAGACAGGTGGTGTCGTCGTTCAGTAAGCCTTCCTACTGGGTGACATCTGTAGCAGACTGAGTGTATCCATTCGCATTCCCCTATAGCAGCAATGGTTCCTTGGTTATCAAAACGACATTGCTTTACCCGGGACTCTCCAAATAATGTACTTTCACTGAAATCACGCACTTTTTTATAGAAGCAATTTTTTCGTCAAACTCTGTTTTCCTAATGTGTACAGGAATGTTGATGAAAATTTAGTGGAGCCAATATAGAAAAATTGCCAAAACTCCACTCCAAGTTGTAATTCGTCTGTAGCACGAGTGTCAGAACTTTTTTTTCCTTTTGTTTTCCTCATAAGGTTTGTAGTTTATGAATTGGTAGGAGAGGGGGTGAATGTAGACATCGTTTTCTATATCCTTAGGTACCTGCTTAATTCTTACCACATTTCAATGGTTCTTCCGGCAATTTTTCATTAACTTTTTTTATTCAGAACTGGGGCCTGTTTCATAAAACAACAAGCAACAAGTGTACAAGTACAGGTACAGTGCATAGTGTAGTACAAACGTTGCACCAAAAGAAAAAGTACAAGTTCAAAAAGTTACAATTGTAGAGCGAAGTGTGTGCATTTTCAGGTTATTGTCGTCGACGACGTATCAGACGTATTTTAGCAGTCTTGTTGGTAAGGTGATGACGTTTTAAGTTCCATTCAACTTTGACGTTTCACTTGTTTTTATTGATTGCAACAAAAAAGTAATACTTCTACCTATAAGTATGTGCATACAATGCGTCTTACTTAGCCAGTAACAGGAATGCACAATCTCAATTTCGGAGAAAGACCGATTCCTATCTGTATAGGAAATTCGATCCGTCGACCGATCAGAACTGCTCCTGGACCTCAGCCGACATCCGAAAATTTTCGATTAATTCATACAAAAATTTTGAAAGTTGCAGTTAATCCTTGATCAGAAAGACGCCTTCAACGTTGTACAAACTCATATTCTTCAACTTCAGAAGAAGTTTTTTACACATCAAGTAGGTAGGTAAGCAGTAATCATAAAACTGTCAGGGAAGAACGTGTGTGAGAAATGTGAAGTGAATCCAAACTCAACTATTTTACGAATTCTACAATTTACAGGCAAACGAAGCTAGGTTAAAAATCGGCCGACTTTTACAATTGTAGAATGGGAACTCATAGAAAATTATGGAGAAACACCCGTAACTTGTCAAAATCTGCCTGTACAATTTTAAGAGCTCAGCGTCACAAGTCTACACTTGTAGCATCTTGCAGCTTTGTGATTCATCACGTTTTCTACAACTTGTACAATAATCGACTTGTCACTTATTGCTTTATGAAACAGGCTCCTGGTCTAAGTAACTGATGTTATGCATCAACACAACATCCAATGGGCATCCCCTCCAATCACAAAACAATATCTTTCAAATGATTGGTTACATAATGGGTGGTGGCATTTGGTCTATCAAAGGAATGGAAGATGTTTAAAAATCATTTTTCAAAAGGTTTCCTATGCTCAGAGTTGCGTATGTTCCTACTTCTTTATTATGAACAAAGACCTACCAGTTTTGAGTGAGTTTGTTTCAGCTTTGGCGCCCATTTCGCGGCTGAATTCCATGATCTCTTTCTTTGGCACTGTGTAACTGGAACAGAATCGGATTAGTTAGAGAGGACCTTGATCAAACACTCTTAAACTGAAACAATATATCTATTTTCATTGGTTAGAACAATAAGGTAGATCTAAACAAAATCACAAAACAAACCAAGAAAAAAAGTTGAATGCAGATGGAAAAATCTAAAATTAAATTAGTGGCAGGTTGGTAAAAAACCCATCGAGTCGTCCATTTTGCTGACCTTTCGGCATTTTATTTAAAATACATCCTCATCATTAGGTCATCAACAAAAAGACGAAACATAAAAAAATGGACTAGTTATTTTCTACCAACCTGAAGGTTCCTCAAGAATCTTAGGATTCCTCAAAATCAGACACACTTCATGTCTGTTCAGAAAACATGAATGATAATTTTTTGTCAATTTATGGTCCTTGACTTGAGGACATACAGAGTCACAGAACCAAATTTTTTCTTAAAGGTGTGCACTAAAATATGAGTGGAAGGGATTTCTGAGGCCAATAGTTATTTTTCTAAAAGTAATCAAAGTGATTTCTCTACCTTGGTAGATGTAACCGAAATTTTGCCTGCTCTAAAATATTTCAAAAAAACAAAATGCAGTTTGAATCTTCCCTCCCATTGGTTCAGGGCCTGTCGCCTCGGATCAACGGCCACACGAACGTGGTATCCTTGCTTTTGCGTAAGGCATTCAGTTTTCTCATCATCTTCTGTCAATGGAATTTATTGCAACCATTAAAATTATCACCAAATGTCTCGTGAATTTCGGCCCATCAGTTTTGGGAATCTGAGTTGAAAATATTCAACTACTATGAACACTGGATCTTCCAGAGGGGAGACAAAGAAAAAAAGATATGTTACAGGATGGAGACATGAGATTGGTTCTGCTGAGGTTGTTGGTTTTATTTTAAAGATTTTGTGGTCTAGTTGTCGAGTTTCCTGTATGTTTCAACTTCACACCATTTCTTCGAGATACTGCCCTTTAATTTTGAGAAGTTTGCTTCACTTAGGCATCTACTTTCCTGCAGAGGTAAGAGAAGTTGTACCATGCGCGAGGCACATTTTCTCCTCTTTCCTGGTTGGCCTTTCAGTGGAATATTCCCTATTTATGCTTCAGCTACATACCTCTTCGGCCTTCAGCGAGAGGAACGCGAAAAATCGTTAAATCTACTACCTTGCGAAATTCAGGCCTAAAACTCAAGTTTTCAAGGTACAGACATAACCTCATCCGTCCCTCAGTTGTTATCCCTCATGTAGGGATGTGAAAAATGTTTGCTTGCCTGGGATGTGGGGTGCTCAGCACCCCTATTTTAATTTTGCCAATTCAAATTGTTAAACAATATTTTTCTTTTTTTTCTTCATAGACCCTCTTTAAATACCTTAAACAGATTGGGAATTGAGGTTATAGGTAACAAGAAAATCCAATGTTAGAGAAAATGAAAACTTTAATTTATACCATGCTGTATTTAGTAAAATTAGTTTTTGGCACGAAATTTTACCTCTTTCGGTAACTAAAACATTTGAAATGGTATAGATTCTTTAAAAGTAACTATTGGACTGAAAAATAAAATAAAACGAAAGTCCATAATATAAACTTGTAAGAAAACTTGCAGGGACACTTCTCGCTGCACTTTTTGCAATGCACCGTTGAACATGCCTTGCAAGATGGTGCTTTGCATTGATCACACAGCTGGGTAGTTTTCTGATCTTTGATTCGAGGGTAGGAAGAGCATCTTAATTTTTGTTTTTTGACTTTTTTGGTAAGTACCTCTTTCTGTAGTTGTCCCATCAGAGGGGGTGGTTGTCGCCTGTTGTGATGATGGTCGTCCATCGAGTGTCCCTGTCGAAGAGACTTCTTCTCTGGTCCTTTTTCTGGCATTTTCCCATCATCTCCGGGACTTATTCGTGAAATGCAATCACGTAGTTCACGGGGGAGTCGCTTATTGACATCGAAATTGGGATCACGGGTATTGAAAAACACGAGCACGCTCCATTGCAGAAAAACAATATGATGACACTACTGGGACGTGGGGTGCAGGGCACCCAGAGCACGCTGATACAGATGCAAGTGTGACTAGAAAAACACGAATGTTTGGACTTACTCAAATTCGCCTCATCAGACTTAACTTTTTTTCATTGCAGTTCACTTTATCTTTGACCATTAGTTTCCAATAGTTCCATTCCTTACCATACCACATCCAGTGAACCATTAAATAATCTGTGAATCTACTGATAATTGCTCATATTCCAATAAGATCTCGCCCGACCAACACTTCGTAAACAAACAGCACCCCACTTGCCGGCCTCCTGCTGCACAGCCACTGCCGCCAACATTGCTTTGATCTGCCGTGAAAATCTCCTAAAATTGTTGCCAACCTCTTGTTTGCATTTGCCTTTCTTGTTATATTTATTTATTGTTCATATAATTTTATTGTAATTTATTATTAATTATGTGCTGATTTTTCTCTAATTGAGAATACAATGTGGGTGCCTCGACGCGAGTATTTTGTGGAATGTTGGTACATTTCCACATCAGGTTGCCACCATCAACAGGGAAACTTCCCTCCTGATTCTTTTTCGTTTTTTTTGCCTGCATTGGACATTACTGTTTTAAAACCCAGCCAAGAGCCATCGCCTGAAGTTATCCGTTTCCATCCGCGCTCCCATTCGAATATCAACAACTTCTCCCATTTGAGGTGATGATATCCATTGAGTGGTACACAGGCAAACCCAGAGACGTCGGATCTCGGATCTTCTGTGAGACTGGTTCGTTAATGAATGTTACCACCTGGACCTGGACAAGCCCTGGTTGACTTGCCAGTGCAGGATCCTGCTCTTGGTCCCAACAGCCTTCTGGTAAGGTGCACATACACTTCAAGTACCTAGGTACCAGTCAGTATTTCTACTGTCACCTTCACCACTGGATTCAGTATCTGCTTTAGCCAAATTCAACCAAGTACCTGCTTCACTCACACTCACACAGTACCTGCCTTCATATTCACCTCTACCTACCAGCACATCAGTTCCTACAAATTATAGTTGTTATCTTTAGTGTTCACTCTTTATTAATTATTTATTCTTGTTACTTAGATTTTGTACATTAACAAAAGCAATATATTTATTATTCAAGTGGCCACTATAGTAGGTAGGGAAAACCAACTGTTTATAATAGGTAGGTATCAGCAATCAGAGCCTTCCATTTGCTTCTCATTTTCCTCTAATAAATTAGGTAAAATTATTAATTTTGTGTTATTTGAAGACACCTTATCACAATCATCTCATAACTGGTTGCAGCCTAGACACAGATCCTTATACAGTCCACTAAACCTCAGCGCCTTTGTCCAGTAAGTCCGCCAGTGTATTTTCTGGGATTACTTGATGTAGGTATCTACCTACCTAACTATACCTTTACACAAACAGAGTGCAGGAGCATAGCTCTACCAAAACCAGCCTACCCTGATCACCATACAACGACTGAGGTGTTAGAATGGAAGAAGACCCTGAGGCCTGAAATGTCAGAAAGGGGGAGGGGTCTACGTTTGTTTATATGTGAATAATCAAAGTTCAAAAATCCCTACACTGAGGTTAAGTGGATTGAAAACTCGATGCAATCTGTGGTACATACTTAATGAACTCATTTCAACATCTCATTTATCACGATCTATGGAAACTGGGTGCTTGGTGAATTTGGGTACCTACTCAGATGCCTGTTCATCCCCCCCCCCCCCCCCCTTTGTCTTTGACCTGGATAGAGATCCTTATGCAGGTGAAATGTTTGCCATAGATTGTTGCTGTATGGCCGTCATCCGTGTGCTGAATCCTGAATTGCCCTATTTCCAAGGATACTTGGGACCAATAGATACGCTGCCTGCAAATTGGATTTTGCCGAGAAAAATCCGTGGGAACGGTATTGAATGACCTGGTAATTTGGGAAATTAAACGAATTGAAGAGGCTTGATATTAAACGAATTATAATGTTAATGGTTAGAGAATGATGCAACAAAGAATAAAAGCACACAACGTCAAAAAGAGAAGATATTAGACTGATGTGAATTAATGGCGAACAGAGCCGAAGAGGGGAAGCGTTGGGCACAGCCAATCCGAACAAAAGTACAGGTTGGGCACACGGATTATTCTCTTCGCGAGCTTCATTCTGGTTCTAGAGTAACTTATATCACTTGCGTTAATAGTATAATATTATTATCGCTAACAATGAGAGTAGAGAACATAATTGAGTGTATTTGTGAACATATTGGGAAAACTATATACAATAGTGGAGTGCATGGAGTTGAGGTAGCGGTTATTGGAATGCGTGAGGTGTTCCATACTGGTAGTTGCTGTGGCAGCGCATTTAGCATTGGTTTGATGTACTAGCTTGAGTGTGTAACATAGAGCAGGGCTCGACATCCTCCCCTCCAAGGAGAGCAGCGAGAAAAGAGGAGCTGGAGTGTAGAGCAAGAGGAAAGAGCTAAGGAGGTCGGGGAAGAGGACAGAGCTTGCCGATGGAGAGCCGCTTAAGGCCTTTCTCAGTGGCCACATCAGCGACACGGAGCCCATCAGGACTAGGAAACAGAGCGGTAATGCGGCCGAGCACCCATTTGAGAGAGGTCAAATTGTCCTCGACAAGTAAGACAATATCCCCAATTTTAATGTGCTTCTGAGGAGTATTCCACTTTTCCGAGTGCTGCAGCGTCAATAAATATTCAGAGCTCCACTGGCGCCAGAATGAGTCAGCGATGGATTGAGCGAGTTTCCATTTTGGAACGGAGGAGGCTGGGGCGAGTGGAGGAGCAGTAAGAGGGCGATGAATGAGAAAGTGAGCTGGAGTGAGGACTTCCAAGTCCAGAGGAGAAACGGGCAGCACAATGAGTGTGCAAGAGTTGAGCACAGCTTCAATTTTGACGATTATCGTGTGGAAAGTGGCAAGCGAAGGAGTTTGATTCAAAAAAAATTTTTGAAAAGTTGTTCAGCGGATTTCACTGCGGCCTCCCAAATGCCACCAAAGTGGGGAAAGAGAGGGGGAGTAAAGCACCAAACCGTACCCTGACAAGCGGCAGAGCGAGAGACAGTGGCAGTGTGACTGGGATCACCAATAACAGCATGTAGATGGTTATGAGCGCCGAAGAAGTTTCTTCCATTATCCGACCAGACGACGGCAGTATAACGTAACATCTGCGAGCGGTAAAGCAATAATAACATTGTAAAAAAGTGTCAGTGGAGAGGTCCAGTGCAGCTTCAAGATGGACAACAGCCTTAGTGCTGAGACAGATAGACACAGAGATATGCGTCAATGATCCTGGAACCATGGGTGCCAGTGAGAGAGAGAAAGGACCAGCATAATCAATCCCAACCTGATTAAATGGGTGTATAAGTGACACAAGTGGTAGCTGGCCCATCTGCGTATTGTAAGGTTTGGGAGAGATGTAGACACAGCGTTTGCAGCCGGTCAGTCTGTGTTGGACAACGTTGCGACCATTAATGATCCAAAAACGAGC
Source organism: Leptopterna dolabrata (assembly GCA_954871275.1). NCBI lineage: Eukaryota > Metazoa > Arthropoda > Insecta > Hemiptera > Miridae > Leptopterna > Leptopterna dolabrata. Next base: position 53,853,496 of record OX940974.1, on the reverse strand, counting down.
GAGCATATGAGCGTAAGTAGAGCGATATTACCATTCATAGTACTTCAACTCATCCAGTAGTCCACAAACATGCTGCTTTCCATAGTATGATTAACAGGCTTTATCTATACCAATGAGTGAGTAGAATTTAGCTAAAGAAGAGTTAACTATTAAAAGTATAGCGGCGAGTAATGGCTATGAGGGAGATCTCATTGATACAATATGGTAGGGTTTTTAGAAAAAAGAGTAGGGAAGGAGTTTCAAACCTAGTTAGGGAAGCTACGACTGAGGAAAAGATTTGGATCAGTATACCGTATTACAGAAAATTTTTGGATAAAATTGGTAAAATATTAACTTCTAAAGTGTTCAAAGTAGGATATAAAACTAAAAATAATCTCAGATCTACATCAAGTTCAGTTAAAGATAAAATTAATGTTCAAGATAAAGTGGTGTTTATAAATTAAAGTGTTCTTGTGGACTTGACTATTGTGGTCAAACTGGTAGGAAGTTTAGAGAAAGAATAAAGGAACAAGAAAAAGATTTCAGGGATAATAAGGGTGATTCGGTCTTTGCACGTCACTTGAATGAATCCAGTCATAGCTTTAATTTTGATCTTGCAGACAGACAGTTCATTGAATATCTTCATTTTTGCCCAAAAGGGAGCACGTTGGATGTACTTGAAAAATTCGAAATTATTAAGAGTGATAGGTTGGGTAAATCTTCGAATGATGTAGTTCCTTTAAGTTTTTCTCCATTATTGCGTTCATTTCTTTAACAGCTTGGTTCTTCCCCCCCCCACCCCCCCCCCCCCTCCTCCTTACGTTCCTTTCACTTTTTGGCATTCTCTTCCTGGGCCAATCAGAATCGACCCCCCTTCCTTTGTTCCCATCACCATTCTTCTTCACAACCAATCAGAATCGACCCCCCCTTCCTTTGTTCCCTTCACCATTCTTCTTCACAACCAATCCCAATTGACCACATTTCACTTTTTGACTATTTATAAGGTCACCTCTCCAATATGCCTTCAGTTATTATTTGTTACTGGTTTGATCACCGAAACTGGTATAACAGTGTTTTTTGCGTTTTTCTTGTATTAGTGGAAATAGACTATTTTTTCAATAACTCCGTTTTTCTTTGAAATGGGTTTCCATGATTTCTTAGCGAGTGATTTAGTTCGAAGCCGGATGATCTGGCGCGAGCGGAGGAGCCCTTGACATGTGACTAGATGTGATGTAGCTGTCATAAAAGCACTGTGGGGAGCTCAATAGTTTTCGTTCCAAATTCATGAAACAAGAGTAAGCGCATTTCAGAGAGTCACCGAGAAGAAAAGGAGAAAGCTTAAGGGGGGTAAATTACGGAGAAGCGACCATCAGAAAGGCGGGTGAACAAATTACCGACAAGGGTTTCAGCTTCGTTTTCCACCGAGGTGCGTAACATGGGCTCATCGACAGCCTCAAGAGTGTACATGCGATCTAGGAGAGAGTGGAGTTGCTTATTTGAAATGGGTACAGTGGACGCAGCGAAAGTGCAGTGAGAGACGTGAGGAGAGTCGCCAACAGAATTTTCTGGAGACATACGTCGTCGGCGCGCTATGCGCTTGAGCACGAACAAGCAAACTAAGTGGAGTGGGGGAGAAAACGGGATCTTGAACAGCGTATGCCAGTTAATAAATTTAAGAGAGGAAACAGGGCGCACAGTGGTAGGTACAAGAAGCGGAGATGGCAAACACCAAGGAGTGGGGTAAAGGCGACGAGATTCAGGTGGAGTACAACCTGATAGTTTGCGCTGAATCTCAGGCAAAGTGAGAGGCGGAACAGGAGAGAAGCGAAATGGAGGAACAGAGCGGAGTGGGAATACGCGTTACAAACAAGGGGTGTAAATGGAGTAGGCTTAATGGGGGGGGGGAGGCCGTGGACAAGGGGGAGTGATATGATCAGAAACAGAGGGGTGAAAAGACACCGAGCGTTTAAGAGGGATTACTAAGAAATCCTGAAGCGATGCAGCCTAAGCGAGTAAGCATAAACGTGGGCGAGAGGCCAGACTGAAAATGAACACCTGGTAAGGTGAGTTTGTGAAGCATTGCACCGTAAAGAATGACATCTATCGGACCACAGCGTGCATAAGAGGGGTCAGCAAGGTCAAGCTTTGGGATGTGCGCCCATCGAGAGATATCTAAGTTGCGAGAGGGGCAATGCAATATCAGACCGTCGAGTACTGAAAACGATAAGAGAATGGGGGAAAAGTGGGGGCTGAAAATGTTATGAGAAAAGCGATCAAAGTGAACAAAGGCAGATGATGTGCCCAGGATCTTTTGACCCAGGCCCCCAACACCTTGCAACATAACATTTGAAAATTTAATTGGTGAATTAACTGAGTGAGCAAAACATGCAGACATTATAATACTATCTCTTTCAGTTAGACATTTGCCAACCACCCGCAGAGTAAGAGCTGTCTTAGAAAAGGGAACAAGTGCAGTGGGTAATAGGGAAAAACCACAGGGTACCTTAAAACTTGAGGGGCGAGAATTTTGCTGCGTAGATGAGCGATAAGAAGTTAATTGAGAGAACTTGTATGGGGAAACCTAAAATGGAGGATGCACATAGAGACCCTAGTAATGAGAATAAGGAAATCGTTTTTCTTTTTCTGTATACTACGAAAATGGCTCTCCAAAAGTAATTTAAAGATGGTTTACTACGCATATGTATACAGTATCCTAATATATGGTATAGAATTCTGGGGCGGAGCATATGCCCAAACCTTCCGCTCGCTCAATATTGTGTGCAACTCCCTCATTCGGATCATCACTCGGTCGCATTCCCGAACGCGAATCAATGATCTTTTAAAAAATTTGATATTCTTCCACCAAGACTGATATTTGTCTATCGCTCCCTGCTTCGTGACCACAAGATTAAAAAATGTCTACCCCACCGCACTGTCTTGCGAGTCACCCGAGCAACATGCGAGGGTAGTCAAATTCTAGTTCCCCGCCCTACCACTGATTTTTTCACAAGACAATTTCCATGGCTGCCTCCCACAATATACGCCTCACTTCCGACTACCTTACAATCAGATCAGTCGACTAATTCCTTCAAAAAAAGAATAGGCGCATACCTGCTTCAAATGCACAAATCTGAACTGCACACTGACTTCTTGAATAGGTTTGATTTGTAATTGTAACTGTGTTATGTGTTAGGTAATTACTATCTTGGAATATGGATGGCATAGGTGCTACATACCCATTCATATATACTTTTTTTTTCTTTCCACTCAAGTTGAATATTGTCTGTAAATATATTGTTTCCAGCTAAAAGTACCGTCGTAATAAGCTAGTTCAGTGACAACCACCCCCTGGACGGGTCGTCAAGACCTTAGGGGCCCCTTCATGAACTTGGTTTTCGCATGATTCTGTACAACTTATATTCTTCATTATGTACTTAATATGTTTTTGAATAAAGAATTGAATTGAATTGAATTGAAACAGTCGAGCGGGAACATTGCTTAGTGGTACGGGCGCGAGAAGTAGGTACGTGAGTGGGTAGGGGGTGGTGGTTGGTTGGAATGCCAAAGCTTCACAAAGAATGCCTTGAAGAGGCAGGGGGGGGGGGGGGGGTGCGAAATTTACGAGATGTAGTATGAGAGGGGGAACTAAGAGTACGAGGCTTTATCGGACTTACAGGTGGCAGCGGAGACGGGACCTGCTGAGCAGCGGTGTGTTGCAGTAGTGTATCCGGGAGGCGATCGGGGATCGAGATTGAGCATTGAGACCGGGGGTGGGGCCTCAGAAATTGGCGCTGTGCCAACTGCGGGGGGCTGTGTCTCAGCAGAAGCGGGTTGCTGCGTAAAGCTCCGGCTGGAGCAGTTGAAGCGAGTGGCGTGTTCAATAAGCTCGTCAGGGATGAGGTCATGTGGGTTACCAAAGTCATGTATGGTGATGGTGATGGCGTTGACATCTGCGGCAAGAGTGCTGTGAACGACACTGTTGAAGCTGGTGAACCTCTCGTGGTATCTATTTTCATACGATAAGCGTAGAAAAGTCGGGCATTGGTATAGCGTGCGATCATCATTGCAATGAGAGCTTGGGTGGTGTTCTCGAGGAAGCGCAAACCGGCGTTCAGGGATGTAGGTGGTAGTGCGTTGAGACGAACCGGGGGCCTGCTGGCGAGAGGAGTTACCTACCACTAAATTACGGTCGCAGCACTGTTGTAGGTAGGCTACAAGCATGTCGGTAGAGGGGAGCGTATCATGAGTTGCTAGTTTTTCATAAAAAAACTGCTTGTGTAGCGTCAAAGGTAGGCAGTGTAAACGAGGTGTTAAACTAAGACATCTGTAGTGTCAGGAGCGTTAGTGGCTGCCACCGAGAGTACGTAGTGCTTTGTAGCGTGAATTAGCACTTGCAACTGATGAGGCTCGTCTGAGGATATAGGCAAAACATCATCTCACGAGTTCAATAGAGCCATTGCGCGTTTCTAAGGGTGATTGTAATCCTTGCACAGCAGTTTTGCAGCGGTAGCGACATCTGTTGTAACCCACTGCCGAAGGGTTGGGCCTAAGCGAGATTGAAGAGCGGCGAGTTTAGATGCGTACGGGATATATAGCGTGATGATGGAGGTGGCGAAATTCTTTTCAAAAAGTGGAAACTGGAGCAAGTCGCCATCGAAGGTAGGTACAGTAGGCAGCAAGGCTGATAGCATTTTCACACCATCTAACCTCGAAAACGGCGTCACGTGGTGCGCACTATGCATATCTGCGCATCTCTGAGACGCAGCGAGGAAGAAGCTGCTTTCAACATCACCAAAACGGCGGAAAAAAATTACGTGTAAAATATCGACATGCGCGGAAGCGAACACTGACGATGACTGTCGTGAAAGAGACACAAATTCAGCGTAATTTTTGTCTAAGTGGGCGAGTCGGTGTAAAGCGAGATGCGAAGGTGGGGGTCATCACCTTGCATTATGTGAAGCCCGTCCAGCTCGACAAGAAGCGAAATATAAGTAGGAATGATAAATTCTGATTGTGAAGAGGGATCATCCCAGCGTATGCACTTGTGAAGCGCGATTTCAAGCTCATCAAACGGCAACAAGGGATCAATCTCGAACATATCCTCAATGGAGGCGGCAAGCGGGCCATCTGAGCCAGTGACAGAATTCGTCATTGTCAAGCAATAAAGCAGACACAAACACCGAGAAATTAACCGGGTTTGGTACCAATGAATGACCAGGTAATTTGGGAGATTAAACGAATTGAAGAGGCTTGATATTAAACGAATTATAATGTTAATGGTTAGAGAACGATACAAAGAAGAACAAAAGCGCACAACGTCAAAAAGAGAAGGTATTAGACTGATGTGAATTAATGGCGAACAGAGCCAAAGAGGGGGGGGGGGGGGGGGGGGGTTGGGCGCAGCCAACCGAGCAAGAGTACAGGTTGGGCATACAGATTATTCACTTCGCGAGCTTAATTTTGGTTCTAGCGTAACTTATATCACTTGTGTTAATAGTATAATATTATTATCACTAACAATGAGAGTAGAGAGTATAATTGAGCGTATTTGTGAACATAGTGGGAAAAGGATATACAATAGTGGAGTCTTTGTAGCTAACATGGAGTTGAGGTAATGGGTATTGGAATGCGTGTGGTGTTCCATACTGATAGTTGCTATGGCAGCGCATTTAGCGTTGGTTTGATATACTAGCTCAAGTGTGTAGCGTAGAGCAGGGCTCAACAGGTATGGTTCACCATGAAACCACCTACCATTGTGACTCATTCAAATAGTCCTCAAGCCTTATAGCCAAAATGCCATGCAATTCCCTTCCAACCCTAACCCTAATCAACTGTGGGTTCTATAATGTTTCAGGCGGCTGCCTAACCTTCTTGCAAATCTCCATCGATTTCCTTCAGTTCTATTATAACTTTTGTATAATGTGTGTTTTGTGTGTGTATTGTTGTATAACTTTTGTGTGTGTTTTTATTTATTTGTATAATGTTAGTTCGAGTCAAAATCCGTGGCCTGGTACTACTGTTGATGAGACTGAACAATCCTAAGTACTGCCTGCTACAGAATCTATAACTATGTTGAATTTTCCTACAGCTCAGAACCCCGGTGAGTCAGAGTTTAAATTTCTGTAAAAAAAGAGAAGGAAATTGAATTTTTATTTGAAAGCAGTCAAGTTGGACATTTGGTGTTTTGGTCAGTTAATTTAAAAACACCAGGCGCCCACATAGTTGAAGGAAACTTAAATTACATTACAACTTGTATCCATAGTATGCCTCGAAAGTGGAACCCAGGAATCTACTATTTCTGCCAAACTGAGCTAGCTAAAAGATAAAAAGAGGAACGAAGTTACAATTTTGGCACCCAACATGGGGCCCGGAATAGCTTGTTGGCAGTACTATCGTTCAATAAATTCCTTCCCAGAACTTTATTTCCGAAATGGTTGATGAAATGAGTCTATCAATTAATGTTATAATAGGTAGCAAGTAGTAATTTTATATGTAAATTTTCATAGGAGGATAATAGGCTTTATATAACTTGGTTTTTTTTTTTCATTCACATTACTTGTACAATTTATTTCTTGTCTTGCGTCGTCCATAAATTTTGAAATATAGATTCCTTTCAAATTACATGAGGACCAGATTGTCTGAGTTAAAGCTAAGGGGTGTAAGCACTGATGGAGACAATGTCAGGGTTCTGGCAAATAGGCTACATGTGGAACTGCTTCTGGCTAGCGATTTGATAGTTGAGATTGATGTTTCCAATGAATTTGAATATTGTCGCAATGGTTTAGAACAGTTAACTAGAGAAATATACGGTATTAGGAGCCGCAGTAGGACCCATAGGGTTAGGTCTATCCAATCCAAAACCATTGATCTTATAAATATGCTAAACAATATCAAGGCGTTTTGAGCAGAGGCTAGTATTGCTGCTAGTTATATGATTGAGGGAGCTAGAGAGCTTGTGCAACGAATCGAAGGCTACTCACCTCTGGGGATTCTGGTGATAGTGAGGGTGAGCCATTTAAATTGGATCCTAATCCAAAGGGAAATGCCCCATTGAAACCTGGTGCAATTGTCAAGCCAATGGGTGAAGTCCAGCAACCTATTGTTGTACAGTATGTGGAGCCTAGGGTCAAACCTGTGTACAAATGGAGAATCGCGAAGTTTAATGGAGCTGACTCCTACTACGTTTATGAATTTCTTGCTGAGGTAGATGAGGAGACCAGGGCTCATTCAATCACATCTGACAGGCTGTTCACAAAGTCTGTGGAACTGTTCGAAGGGGAAGCTTTGCTTGTGGCACCATGATGCTGTGAAGCGGGTTAATTGTTGGATGGATCTTTCTAGGGAGTTGCTTATAGCATATCAGGGCTATGGTAATGATGGACAACTACGTGATTGAATTAGGGCGACAAAGCAGTCTGACTCACAGGCGATTGAAGTCTTCTTGGCCAAAATATGTAGTATGTATGATTGATTGGAACGCAGGGTTGCTGAGGTTGAGCAGCTGGGGGAAATTCTGCGTAATTTGAATCCTTTCTTGAAGGAGAAGTCCAGGATCTGTGGACTATGGCCAGACATGCAGTCAGGGAGAACTAGGATGGGTGATTTGTCTGTTCCTCCCTCGGCGGTTAAGGTGAAGGCTGGTTATCCACGTTCTAGCGGAGTCTCTGCTGTCCAGGATTCTGTTCATCAGTCCCAAGGCAATGGTCATGATTTCAGTTGCTGGAACTGCCAGTCTCGCGATCTGGGTTCAGATCGTGTACTGCCACGGCCGGCTTCAGGGAAGGCCGCAGCAGTAGAGAACTGGCAACGTCGCACTTCAGGCCGTCCGCGACAATCACCCACCAGTAAGCCTAGGTTTATTTCTCGGTTTCGAAAGTTTACCTATAGATCTTCTCGCGAAAATTATTTTCAACAATAATATTGCTAACAAAAGTTATTGTTTTTAATGATAACAAAAAGCTGGAAAATTTTGTCGTACCAGAGTGCAAAAGTAATTATGGAAGGACAAAAGAATATGTGACTTTGTTTTGTTTTCCTAAGGATGAAGAGAAAAAGTGGATTCCCCTTACTAATTGGGAACCAAAACCAAGGTTAGTGGTTTGTATATATCATCATTCCGAAAAGGATTTAGGTACAGCAGATAAGTTCAACAGGGAGAATAGAAAGAATGGACCCTTGCAAAACCTAAAGATACGTATCTACAGTGCTATCCGTAATTTAACCTCAGTGATGGTATGATAATAGAATATACTATGACATTCATAATTGAATATTACGAACATGGTTGTCTCTCAAGAGTTCCTCGAACTCTTGAAGCCTCCTAACCAAAAAGACATCCTAACATTTGTCTCAGAGACAGGGGCGTTGCGCCCATAAGGCCACTGCCCCTGCACCCAGAAACAAAAAAAACTCCAAAAAAATGCCAACCATTTGTTCAATTGGCATTCGAATTTCCCTCCGTATACTGTACCTAGCATTTTTCACGAAGTTCAACAGCGACTCGACAGAGTTCTCTGGCTATGGATATTCCATATGTGTTTCCGTCATATTGGCTCCCCTGTAGCTCCATGCAGCATTTTATCGGAATAAAGCTACACTAATTGATGTCTTGCAATCGAAATCGAAACCTACGCTTCTGAAACTGACAGGTCCTGGGACCTGGTGTCGCCATGGTAACCGAGAAAAGTGGCCCGTCCGCGCAAGCTCAGTCGAGTAAAAATTTGGTTAGCCACGCCCCTTTTGGGCCCGCGGCCCACATTTCCATCCAAAAATCGTTTGTGTTCACAATCGATTGGATTGTTTCAATTCATCTTGTCATCTCGATACGAGATGCTTGTCCTTCGATCTGTCCTCCCCTAAAAATTCTCATCACTTTCGCCATTCTGTTCCTATGTTGAGTTTTCAATTTTCTGTTTACGTTTTGAATCTTGTATGTTCCCATTCGAGTTCCCGGGACAGATTTGGATTTGCGATAATTAAGTGCGTTGTGTCCTGTCTGTGGTCTTGTGGATTGATCGAAGTCAACACACACAGATAAGTACCTAGCTTCTAGTCTGATTCTCCATCCAAGTAGGTACTGGCCGGCGGGTCATTACTTCGTTGTATTTTAGTCTAGTTCGTTGTTTAGTTTATTTGCTTCTGTATTTTTGTACCACATGAATTCGGTGGCTAACTTACAGTCGAAATTTTCAACGTTTTCCTACGAGGATAGATAGAGTGATGATTAAAAGTTTAGGAAGAGATAGGCCTTTGCTGAGTATTAGTCAGTATGAAGCTATAGAACTTTTAGCTTCTGGTAATCCCGGGTACTGGTCAGAACTATTGTGAACACAGTGCTTACATTCTGACTTGCTAAGAGCTGCGGTTGATTAAAATCCACCCATTTCTCATAAGAAGACTCCACTGTTGGAAAACATTTACAGGTATTTTGTAGAAAAAGCTGTTAATTTGTGTTCCGGTTTGGTGGCCCACAATTTTCAGAGCCCACGCACCGCTACTGCTCAGAGACATCTCTTGGATCTGGGGATTCCACATTAGAAGACAGCATTACGTGCGGTGAATGTTGTTAACGAAACATTATTCCAAGAATGTGATCAAAAATCAAAAATCTGCAAGACTGCACATGCAATTATTGTTCAACTGGACATCAAAAAAGTTGGCTATTCATTTACTGTTTATTTCATATAAAATAATATTGATATAGCTATTTTTGACAGTTTCACCAATTTTGGCCCCGAAAACTCGGAATGAAGGTTGGTTTTGACAAATTATCTTCGATCACTGAATTGCGCTGGTTCATTTATTGATACTACCTTCTGTGTTATACAAATGTCTGGTGATTACAGCCATTTTCGCACGTTTTTGTCCCATAAATATTGAATTTTGAAAGAATAGTAAAACTTCGTTATAACCTCAATACTTCACTCAGCCAAAATCAACTTCATATTTGGTATTCTCACCCAAAAAACATGGAAAACGATACCTCACAAGCCCAAGTTCACTGAAACGTCAAAAATAGGTACCTAATTTTGCACCCATAACACCTCCAGATGTTTTCCGATTGGACTGCCTCGTTAGGGGACACAACTAGGACCCAAATGGAGAACGATTTTTTTTTTTTGGGGACCAAAAATTAAGGTAGATATTGATGACACGGTAGACAGACATTGCATTTTGGTTTATTATTCTGTGACTAAAACACCTATGTATTCGCTCAGCAAAAAATTTTTACAAAACCCCCTCAAAATTTGTTCTTTTACATTTCAAGGTGCGTAGATTCAAAAATCCGTCCGTCCGCCGTATCATGCATATCTACTCTAATTTAGGTCTAAAAAATTCGTTCTTTCGCACACATGCTCCACTTGGGCCCTAGTTGCCCAAAACTTTGCAGCCCAATCGGAATATACTCAGAGGTGTTATGAGTGGAAAATGGGTATAAAATCGCTGTTTTTTTTAGCTTTAGTAACATGAGCTTTTGAGGTATCGTTTTCCATGTTTTTTAGGGTGAGAAGAACGAATATGAAGTTGGTTTTGACCAAAGAGTGAAGAATTGATGTTGTAACGAAGGTTAAGCTCCCGAAATTCATTTTTTATGAGTCAAAAACCTGGGAAATTGTCTGAAATCACCATAAATTTGTATAGTAACGCTAGAAGTAGTATTATCAGGTGAATCAAGACCATTAAATGGCACTATCAATTATCAAAGATAATCTTAGGAAAAAAAGGAGCCTACGTTGTGTTTTTGGGGGCCAAAATCGGTGGAAACCATCTGAAATAACTATTTCAATTATTGCGCATGAAAGAAACAATAAATAATGAACAGCAACATTTCTGTAGGTATGCCCGATAGACTAATAAAGTGACCGATTTGTCTTGAAGTGAGGAATATTGTCTTTAAAAAATCTGAAAATGTTATATTACGCACTGGTCCAGTCAATTATTTCGTACGGCATTGTCTCATGGGGATATGCCAGTAATACCATACTTGACCCCCTTTACATTTCCCAAAAGAGCATTATAAAAATACTTATGAGGAAAGAAAGATATTACCCCACGATCGATCTATTCCGTGACTTCAGAGTGCTTAGTCTGAGGAAGATCTGTGACAAGGTTTCCTTAATATATGTGTTCAGGGCGTTCAAAAGGTTTCTTGGAACTACTTGCAAATCCAACTAGATCATTCGATAAATATCATGTGAAACTCCCTTTTCGTCGCACTACGGCTGCACATAACTCATACAAATATCAGGCTGTGAAACTGTTTAATGCGTTACCTCAAGAAATAAGAATGTGCAATAATTTATCTAATTTTAAGAATCTACTCAAGATGTATTTTTATGCAAACTAAGGCTAGATTGTTATTGTTAGTTTTGGTGTGATTGTTACGTACATATTACTGATTTGTTGAATTTACTGATTGTCCACATTTTACGGTGCCGTTCTGCGCTGTGTTTGTTACTGTGGGTATTCGAGATGTTTTAGTACTAAACTGCAGTCCGGCGTATCAAATACGCCAACAGTTATCGCTGCGAAATCGGCATAATCTATCGGAAAAATATTTGCTGTTTGAAGACCATAAGGAGCAACCCTTTCCCTAGCGCGAGGTTTATCCTCAAAAGGGAAAGTACGCATGTTTAGTTTGTTAAGTTATAACTGTACATACAGGAAATAATAATAAAAAATAAAATTAAAAAAGGACTGCAGCGTTTTTGGAATCTACATACCTTGAAACGTAAAAGAAAAAATTTTGAGTGGGTGTCCCAAAAACATTTTACAAACCGAATACATAGGTGTAGGTATTATTCAGAGAATAATTAACCAAAATGAAATTCGCAAGTTGAAGAAGTTCCAGAAGCAGAAGACTATAAGCAAGCTATAATTAATTTGTGTTCCATTTCCTTTTCTTCAAGTCATCTTGTTTGTTCCTTTGTTGTTCTAGGTATTGGTACAGTACCTTTCTTTTAAATAAAGCATTATTGAGAAGACGGTTGTTTTCATTTCCAGAAGCAGAAGACTATAAGCAAGCTATAATTAATTTGTGTTCCATTTCCTTTTCTTCAAGTCATCTTGTTTGTTCCTTTGTTGTTCTAGGTATTGGTACAGTACCTTTCTTTTAAATAAAGCATTATTGAGAAGACGGTTGTTTTCATTACTCGTAATATATAATAATAAAATAACTGAAGTATTCATTCATGGAGCTGAAAGAACGCAGTGGTTATGAGAGTGGCCTGAACCAAGAAGCTATTACAGTGTTGCCAAATCTTGCGCCACGGCCTTCTTTTAAAGCTGGCCATAGTCCTACTGCTCCTCATCAGAAATTTTGTTTCCGATTCGGTATGATGGATGCTACATCTCCAACATGCCCTAAATGCACAAATAAGTCAAAAAACGAGTAGGCAAGCACTCGCTGTGAGGTCAGCCACAGCCTGCCGTTTGCACTCGGACCTCAGAAGAATCCTGTAATTTTGTTGCTTGATTAAGAAATAATGATCCTCGTCCGTTTCTTTATCAAACTTGCACTTCGTTTTGATGCTGTTGTTGGATTGGCTGATTCTGGGGCTCAGGTCTCACTCATTGAGTGGGGACTCTTGGGTTCTCTGCGTGCACTGAATTTGGATACCAACCTCCTCAACATATACAAACTGCTGACAGTTCCAAGTTGCCTGTGTGGGTAGATGAGAAGGAGATAATGTTTCCTGTCTTGGTAGCACCTAATCTTGTGCCATCCCTGATTCTTGGTGTGGATTTTCTGTGCTCCTTCGATATCACCATAAATTTTGCTGACATTTCTTGTCAAAGTGGTTACAGTTCTACTGCTGGGTTCTGTGCACTTGCTGCAGAGCATGATCTGGATTCGGGTCAGAGGGAATCTGTTGAAAAGATCTATCAGAGGCTGGCAAGGCTTTCAGAACCTGATGAAGATGGAAAGTTACATGCGACTAATCTAACGGTTCATGAGATAAGACTTATATGGGTTACTCTCCCTATCAAGCAGCCAGTTAGGCCAGTCTCTGGACCTGCTTGTCAGGCGCTGCATGAGGAGCTCGGCAAGCTTGTCCGGCAAGATGTTGTAGAGCCGAGCCAGTCTCCTTGGTTTTCACCACTAGTTTTTCTGAAGAAGTAGAAGGGCACTCTGCGTGTTTTGTTTTGACGGGAGGAAACTGAACAGTCACTCAGAAGGACTCCTACCCTTTACCTCATATCCATTCATATGTTGAAGGGGGCTAGGTATATTTCCAGCATTGACCTCAAGAGTGCATTCCATCAGATAGAGTTGTCTGAGGAATCTAAGCCACTTACCGCCTTTGCCGTGCCTGGTAGGGGTCTCTGGCAGTACAAGCTGGTGGTTTTTGGTGCTGTAAATTCTGCTGCTGCTATTCAGAGATTATGTGATGCCGCCATTGCTGGGATCGATAATGTTTTTGGATATCTCACACTGCTGAGGAGCATATTGAGTTACTTAATTCTGTTATTGATCGCCTGGAGCAGGCAAACCTCACCATCAATGCTGAGAAATGTGAGGTGTTCTGTTGAAGCCTGCATGTTCCTTGGGTTTATTGTGGATTCAAATGGTCTTCGAGTATCACCGGATAAGATTTCAGCAGTCTTGGAAACCGTTGGTTTGTGCCAAAATTTTTCAAAGGTTGCCAGCCCTTTGACTGATCTTCTAAGGAAGGGCCTTAAGTTCACATGGTCCCTCGAATTTGAGCAGGCTTTTGTCCAGATGAAGACCCTGTTGACCAATGCTCCAGTTATGGCGGTCCCAATTTTGAGCTTCCTTTCTTTGTGCAGACCGAAGCTAGCAGAGAGGGATTGGGAGCTATTTTAATCCAAAGGTTTCCTGATGGAGAAAAAGTTATTGCGTACACTTCTAGAAAGCTCAATAAACTTGAGAGGTGTTATTCAGCAACGGAGTTAGAGTGCCTGAGCATGATTCATGCTATCCAGTGCTGGAGGATGTACCTAGAGGTCTGTAAATTCAGTCATCACAGACCATCACACCTTGTGGTGGCTCAGATAACTGAAGGATCCCAATCCACATCTGACTAAATGGGCCCTGAAACTTCAATAATTGATTACGAGATAGAGTACCGAAAGGGGAGCATCAACAAGGTCCCTGCACGTGCGTTTCAGTTGGTTCCTGGTCAGGTTAGTGATGCCTGGTACCTGAAAATGATGCGGAATGTCGCCGGTAACCCTGATGAGTTTCCTTTGTGGAAGACTGAAGGTGGACTCTTTTATCAATTCCTTGCTGATCGTGACGAGTTGGTGAATATGTGGAAGTCAGTAGTCCCAAAGGAACAGAGAAGCCAGCTGTTGGAGCAAAGTCACGGATCACCATCCTCTGGCCATTTTGGAGATTTAACTTTAAAGTGTATTGCAGCAGACTTCTATTGGCCAAAAATGCGATGGGATGTTCAATCTTTTGTTGCTAGGTGTTCTGTCTGTGCAGCTTTTAAGATACCAACTACAAGACCAGCCGGCACTATGGGTCATCATCATGTGTCGAGGCCATGGGAGCTCATTGCTATGGATTTCACTGGGAAGTATCCACAATCTCCCCGACATAATGAGTATACATTGTCGGTGCAGTGCCTGTTCTCTAAGTTTATTTTGCTTTTCCCCATGTCCAACTGCAGAGTTGCCAACTTGGTCAAGTTGTTGGAGGACAAAGTATTTTGTGTATGGCACTGTGTGTGCCATATGTGTGGGTGTGTGGGTATGGCACTGGGTGTGGTATGCGACAACGGTGCTCAGTTCACATCACGGCAGTTCACTCAACTGATGAAGGATAAGAATGTGCAGGTGCGATACCACGGCTCTTTACCATCCACAGGCTGACCCGGTGGAGAGAGCTTATCGTTACCTAAAATACGTGATGGGATCTTTTATACAGGGCCACCAATCTCATGCATGTTGGGATGAGTACCTGCCTCAATTTCAGCTGGCTATCAACTCTTCAGTGAACGAAGCAACGGGATCTGCTAGCATCTTCTTCAATCACAGGATGCGTGTTTCTGTGATCCTCCTCCGGAATTGGAGGACATAGATGCACCCCAGGCTGCTGTTCGTGCTAATCAAGACCATGTTGCAGAGTTGCATCCTTAAGTACAGCAAAATATTGATAAGTAGTTCTTGAGAAACAAGAAGAGTCATGATGATGGCAATAGGGTCCCTCGCAGCTACCAGATCGGTAAGCTAGTATGGCACCGCACTTTCCCTCAGTCTTCTGCTGCTAACAAAATCAGCAAGAAACTGTCTCCCAGGTATGTTGGGCCGGTTAGTGTTGCAGCACGACATGGTAACGTTGTTTACGGTTTGGAGGACACCAGCATACCAGTATAGGGAAATGACATGTTCAGCATCTTCCTCCGGACCAAACTGTATCCATGGACTCAAGAGAAGATGACTTTAGTGGGGATTCCGAGTAACCAGTAGGTACCCATAATTGCCTGGAACATGGTTTATAAATATTTTGCAGTGCTGCTTATATAATTGCGTTGTTCTTCCTGTTTGGGTTGGCCTGATGTTTGTACAGTGATGTTTTTGTCTGGAGACAGTATGGTATTCTCTGCCTGTGAAAATCCTTTAGTGGTAGGGAAGGCATCTGTAACGGATATTTTTTTTGCCTGCTCTAGAATATTTCAAAAAAAGAAAGACAAAAAAATGCAGTTTGAATCTTCCCTGCCATCGGTTCAGGGCCTGCCACCTCGGATCAACGGCCACAGGAATATGGTATCCTTGCTTGAAGTCAGTGGAATTTATTTCAACAATTAAAACTATCACCAGATGTCTCCTGAATTTTGGTGCATCCACTTTGGGAATCCGCGTTGAACATATTTAAATACAATGAACACCAGAGGAGAGACAAAGAAGAAAAGATATTTTACAAGATGGGACATGAGATTGGTTCGGCTGAGGTTGTTGGTTTCTTTTTTTTTTAAGATTTTGGTCTAGTTGTCGAGTTTCTTGTCCGTTTTAACTTCACACCATTTCTTCGAGATACTGCCCTGTAATTTTGAGGACGTTTGCTTCACTCAGGCATTTACTTTCCTGCAGAGGTGAGAGAGGTTGTACCACATGCAAGGCACTTTTTCTCCCCTTTCCTGGTGGACCTTTCAATGGAATATTCCCTACTTATGTTTCGGATACCACCTACCTCTTCGGTCTTCAGCTAGAGGAACTTGAAAAATCGAGAAATCTTCTAATGCCTCGCAAAATTTAGGCCTAAAACTCAGTTTTCAAGGTACAGACGTAACCTGATCCGTCCCTTTGTTCAAGTTGATTGAAAACTCGATGCAAGCCCCAGTTATAGCTGTGGTACATACTTAATGAACTCATCTCAACATCTCATTTACCAGGGTCTATAGAAACTGGGTGCATGGTAAATGTGGATACCTACTCAGATGCCTGTTCATCCCCCCCCCCCCCCTTCATCTTTGATCTGGGGATAGAGATCCCTATGCAGGTGAACTGTTTGCCATAGATTGCTGCTGTATGGCCGTCATCAGTGTGCTGAATCCTGAATTGCCCTATTTCCAAGCATACTTAGGAGCAGAAGATAAGCTGCCTGCGAAATGGATTTTCCAGACAAAAATTTGTGGAAACGGTATGTTTCACCATGAAACCCCCTACCACTGTGACTCATTCAAACAGCCCTCAAGCCTTATAACCAAAATGGCATGCAATACCCTCCCAACCCTAACCCTAATCAACTGTTTGTTGGTCAGCCAATTAAGACACTGTAATACAGCACCCACAAAAACTTACTTGCAATTTTTAGTTAGTTTTGTTCATCAGGGAGAAGGTGCCACTTTACCCTGCGCTTTGGGTAATGTGGGCCAGGTGTTCGGGTAATGTCAAACCTAATGTCAAATGTCAAACTTAATGTCAAACCAGTCCAGTATTTTCTTGTGTTTGAGCGCGTCATATCAATACACACCTTGTCTCTTGTCTCAACGACTCAAGGCTCAAAAATAACAGCAAACATTTTAGCTAACTAGTTGGGTTAAAAATACAGTGGAATCGGTTCAGAACTACGACGAAACTGTTTAAAATATGAACTTTATTTAAAATAGAAACTGCATTTGATATTATTTTTGACTTATATTACGAGAGATGAGATTTGAGAAAGATATGGTCAGATTTAAAATTTCAACCAAAATAAGGAAAACTGAGGAAGATCTAAATAACTCAGACCTTAGAATCTCCATGCACATGTCACACGCAAAATCATCCATCTCGTCTTCACACAATCCAGTGCACTTGCCATGGGCTCCACCGCTGCATGTGATACCATCCTCCTCTGCTGAACAGTCTTCTGCAGATGATGCAGCTGTCGGTTCCACGTGTCATCCTCATCATCACTTTCAATGCTTTCTTGGCACATTCATTTTTCTTTCTTATTCTTTCCCTCTTCTCTCTCTTCAATTGGATTTGTTCCTTTGTATTCATCCTCTCCTCTGTAACTTCCATACCACTTTCTGTATCCAATAGTGAGAGTTACTTGTTCCTTTTACTTTGCGAACACTCATCAAAGTTAAGTTGCGCACATTTTACATTCCCTGTTGTTTTGGTCTTTCTCTTCTGTTACCCCTTTGCGTCCTTTCTGTTTTCTTTACTCTTATTTTCCCCATTTTCTCCTTGTATCGGTTTCCTCTTTTTTACTTGTGCTTCCTCAAGTTCCTTCTTAATGGTGAGTGTGAGGACCACTGTGCGTCCACGCTGTCTCTTAGTTTTGTTTTGGCGGGCTTAAGAAATGGGCACTGGCTGACTTTGTTGAGGTGCCATAGTGAAAGCTGAGGTTGATGGATCTCCTGGGCCCATAGCATCAACAACTGCTTCTTTTGGGTCTGTGCTTGACAAATTGATATTTTGGTGAGGTTCCGTAAAAGGCTGTCAAAGTCCAGGTCAAAGTCCAGTTCAATAGGGCACGGCGCTACTGTTTTGGTGGGCTGTGGAAACCGGCGCCAGGAGAATGACGGAGGAGGTAGATGGAACTCCTAGGCCCAAAGCGTCAACAACTGTGTTCTCCTGCCTGCCGGACGAACTGATAATTTGATCAGGTTTGGTAGGAAGCTACTGAGGTTCAGATCGATTGCTCACGGCAATTTACTTGCTTCAGGTCGCTGCATGGGCCTTTCAGTAGTTTCCGCTGGCATGAAATCATCATATGAGAAAATATGCTGGTTGAAAGGGTGAACGCCTGTTTTTCTGAAGCCATTTGTGGCTGTCTCCAGAGATGCTGTCTTCATGGGTATGGGGCTAATTCAGTTTAGCTAGACAATCTGCATTTACATGCATGTTCGTGGAAAAGCACAGTGTTCTCCATTGCAAGGCCAATCGGATGGGAAAACGGAAATAGCTGGGTAAAGTGGGACCACGGACCACTATACCCAATCTAAATGGTTCCACTTTACCCGACTATCAATAACAAGAAAAAACATGGCGTCAAAAACGATGGCCAAACAATTATTTGAAAACCAAAAACATTACATTCCTTTGATATTGCACAACAAGCCGAGTTGCTCGTTATCCAATTTGGCACACGTACAAATGAGGAAAAATGACATTAAAAAAAGCTCAAACTTTTTTCAAAAATCACATAAAAATTTAATAAACCAATTTTACCTTTGGGAATGAGCTTGAGCCTAACATATGCCATTTCACGATGGATTTGCAATAACCGGAGTTGTAATAACTACTGAAGTTCAGATTTTTGCTGTGGTACCACTCTACCCGAGGTCCTACTTTATCCTTCTGTCCCCTACCTGCTACAGAATCTATGAGCAGTTTTGAGAAACCTTATATCTACCTATGTTGAATTTTGCTACACTCGGAACCCCGGTGATTTTAAATTTCTGTCAAAAAAAGAGAAGGAAATTAAATTTTTATTTGAAAACAGTCAAGTTGGACATCTGGTGTTTTGGTCCGTTAATTTACAAACACCTGGCGCCCACACAGTTGAAGGAAACTTATATTACACTACAACTAGTATCCATAGTCTGCCTCGAAAGTGGAACCCAGGAATCTACTAGTTCAGCCAAACTGAGCTAGCTAAAAGAAAAAAAGGGAACGAAGTTACATAGACTTGAGAGTAGAATAGGAATAATCTTCAATTATTATAGAAGGAATGTAGTCACCCAAATATTATCAACTTACTATCGGCCATCTTTGAATGACCTGACCAAATATTCATCACGGACACGAATCGGCACACTTTCTTGGGCTGTAGGCGCAACAATTAGACCAGGGAACCAGTATCTCGATTCTTCCTTTTCTCACCCCCTTCAACACATACTACTCTTCCAATATCAGTTTCCTTGAAGTTGGAGAAATCACTGGATTGCTGGAACGACTCATCATCATCACTGCTGGCTTCACTTCTGAAAACATACCCATAAATCGATATTGAAAAAGCATAACAAACAATGTGAATAACTAAATAGATAATGTTTGTGACTATGTGATTGTTACCCAATAAACCTTCCCTCCCCCTTGATATCCATGAAGCAAAATCCTCTACGTCTTGTGGACAAAACTGTAGCTAAGGTTTCTTTTCTACTGGCACCCATGACCTCGCTGTTTATTATTACTTCATATATATCTATATATATCCTGGTACATATTTATACAACTTTTAGATTGAAATAAACATAAAATACGAAAGTTTCACACAAAATACGAAAAGCGACTTTGTGAGGAACGTTTAACGTGTGAAGGGTCTTCAGCTAAGTGGGGAGAGGCCCACACTGCCACCAGCCCTGTCTTGAGACGGGCGCGGGTTAAAAAAAAAAAAATTAGCAGCAGGAGTGGAGAGAAAAACGGTAGTTATGATAATGGAAAAGTGAATGATGGAACGACAGAATAAAAAATAATAATAAGAACCTACATACCTATATATATATATATATATACTATATATATTATATATATATATATAATATATATATATATATATATATATATATATATATATTAAATTAATTAACCTGGTATCATTGTGGCTACCACACACAGAAAAGTTGCATTTAAAGTGGCACCCGTGTGCATGAGGCATCCGTATAAGGGTGCCACTTTGAAATCCCTACGTAGTTTGGAGGTTAATAGAAGAAAAAAATTGAAACGCTTCGAAAGTGCTGCAACTATCAATTATCAATAACTATCGATACACAGAAGGGGTAAATCGATAAGAGGAGTCAGATATATTGATTTGAAAATTGTCACATGGGTGCCACAAACAAACATAGCAAGATGGATAACAATTATACGGCCATAGTTCCCGATTTTTCCAAACGCAGCGCTGGTGCTAGTCGAGAATATACGCAGTATATCATAAAATTGATGAAGACCTATCATTGCGACCTCCGGAGATTTGGCAACACTGTTATCAGAGAATCGGTCTGTAGGGCCATGGGGGGTTATCAGAAGATGAGTGCTTTGGAGTATCAACTCATTTAGCGCAGTCAAATTAGACACCATAAAAACGGGACAAAAATCCTAAAATTTTGAAATGTGGCATGCTTGTTGACAGGTACCTACAGTACATCATACTAAAAGCCCATTGTAATAACCGTGAAATGTTGGCACATCGTGCAGTTTTGGGCTTATAACATCCAAACTATGATTCATACAGAACATTTCACTCGAACAAAAATTAAAGAGCATTAAATTCTACTTAGAATGATTTTCTTAAACATCAAATTTGGTTCAGCCGTCTGGCTGGAATGGGCAGTCTAAACTCGGAAAATTTTTCCATTTTGACTGAAAAGTGTGTTTCACACGCCTGTAACTAAAAATGGGTATTCCAAATGAAAAAATCATATAAATAAAGTTGTATATCATTAAATTCTGCGTTCAAAGCACCCATATTTTTTAATTAAAATTGCAATTTAAAATTATAATTGATCTACTCTTTAATATTTCAATGAAATATTTTGAAGTCCAGCTTTGGCATCAAACGGTGGGGTGGGGGGGGATAGCCCCCTTAAAAATTTGGTGGTTTCGTTTCAAGACATGTAGAATCCAAAAATATATTAAACAATAATTTCTGTCCGTCCGCAGTACGCTGCGCTGTTACCATAAACCAAAATTAATGAAATTCGGTTGGTAGGTTCCAGTTGGGGTCTTTCTGATCCGCGAAGCACAGCGTTACCGGCGGCGGTCCGCTTTTGTTCAAATTTAGTAGACAGTTGGGGTGGTGTAGCACCTAGGTCGTCCCCAATGAATTTGATGCTCTACAACTTTAGTTACCTATAATATAACACTTTTCATTTTGAATAATCGTTTTTTAGTTTAGGACAACTTTTGTCAGCCAAAAAGCTCAAAATTGTAGGAATTTTTCCAGTTTTTAGCTTACCTATCTATAAGATTTACCTGAACGGTCCATCTTACAGGACTCATCTTAATGAAGTCCAACTTTGGCATCGAACATGAGGGAAAAGAAAAAAGTTTAGCCCCCTCAAAATTTAACGGTTTCGTTTCAAGACACGTAGAATCCGAAAATATATTACACAATAATTTCTGTCCGTCCGCTGTACGCCGCGCCTTACCAGACACTTTTCTTTGTTACCACAAACCAAAATTAATGGAATTTGGTTGGTAGGTTCCAATGATTTTGATCCGCGAAGCTTGGCATTACCGGCGGCGGCGGCCCGATTTTGTTCAAATTCAGTGATAGTGGGGCGGGTGTAGCTCCTAGATCGTCCCATATGAATTTCAAATAGCTCGGATCATTAGTACGACCACTGTGCTTGCGCAGACGCAAAATCGAGGTACTCAATTTCTCATCAACCTGTGTTTGTTCATGTTGCCGTCTGAGGACAAGTACAGAAGCCTTACCTATTAATAAAGCGTTAACTATTAATTTTGAAAAACCCACGACTTCTTTTTCCATATTTGTAGAAGTATTCGTAGAAGCTAGGTAAGTACAAATTCGGTTATAAAGTCGTATTCCATCATTCTTTGACCGCCCGATTTCGATGGCATTTTTAGGAACCGTTCTTCAAGCTAGGCGTAGGAATTTTCGTTCTACTATTTTTAAACTACAAGTTATGCTTCATGCATTACAACAAATAATTGTAGATAGAATTTTCGAATCCACCGCATATTTAGGAAACTGTAATTACCTAGCGGGAAGAAACGTAAAAACTCTGCAAATTATTAAACAACGGTTTATTATTTTCCTATAAGGATGCCCCATATCCGAGCGGATGGGGAGCCCAGCCCGCAAATGTTGCAAAATCGGATTCGAACTGAGGATATTATGCGCGTGCCAAGGGTTTGCGGACACAGACCAAGATACATACATCGAACCAAATTTTTGTTCAAGTTGCTAAAGTATGTACCTATCGACCAAATCGAAAATAACCATCTTTCTCGGAACGAAATAATATCGCGGAACAACCGACTCGGTTTCATGCAGCAATTTCTTTTCAACCAATTAAAATTGTAAATTGAATATAGAAACACTGCAAAGTCCTTGTCGCGTGGGTTTATTATTCTTTTAGACTTACCTACAGAAATGTTAGCTGCTCATTTATAGTTTCTCAAAAACACGTTTTTTAAAACAAATTATCTTTGATCAATAATTATACTGCCATCTAATTGTCTTGATTCACCTGTTGATATTAATTTTTGTGTTATTATACAAATTCATGGTGATTTCAGACAATTTCCCAGGTTTCTGACCCATAAGCCTATGCGGCCTTGACAGTTGACATACAAGTGTCTTTCAGTTCAGGATATAGTGTAGAATCAAGAAAAAGAGAAAACAAACGCGGAAAAATAAGTCAGAAGTTGGTTGCCAAATAGATTTGACATTTTGGTTTATTATTTTCAATAATGAACCATTGGAATCGAGCATGGGAAAAAACCCCTCCCCCCCAGCCCTCAAAATTTGATGGTTTACGTTTCAAGGTATGTAGAATCCGAAAATGTAATAAAAAATTTCTGTATGTCCGCCGTACGCTTGTACTGGCCACTTTTCTTAGTTACCAGGTTCAGCAACCAATATTTAAAACGCTGCAAATCCCTGCACAACGGTTTATTATTTTGTACAGATCACAGCTCTCTGTATAGATAACCCGTCTATATAATATAATATGTACTATTCTATACATATTATGTGAATCGCAGACCCTCCGTAGGTTAGTACCTAACCTCGTACTCGTTACCAGGTACCTACCTAAATCACGAGTCAAATGTTGCTAAAATAATTCTGTCGATGACAAACAGTAACTAAAACGGCAAAAAGAAACGCAAATAATGAAGTTCTGAAGAGAAATTGTTGATGTGGAGTGAAATAGATGCCCCTTCTGCGTAGATCACTGTTTTCTGGGGTCAGTACATACCTTCGTGGTCAAGTATAATGAATAGTTGTGTAATAACTTGCCCATCAATAATACTTCAACGGCTGTTCAAGTTGCAAAAGTACCGATCAACAAAATCCAGCCCCTTCTTGGTAGATGAACCTTTGTGTAATAATTTACCGTTGTAAAATAATTTACCGTTATGTAATAATTTACCGTTGTGTAATAATTTGCCGTTGTGTAATAATTTACCATTGTTTAATAATTTACCCATCAACAATACTTCAACGTTTGTTCAAGTTTCACACCTACAAAATCCAATAGTCCATCACTTTTCAAATGAAATAATATCGCACAACAACCAACTCGTCTTCATACAGCCATCCTTGATTATAATCAGGTGCTCCCTAGTGATGATTATCTGGGCCGGATTTATACCGTTGATTCACGATCGTGTTGACGAAGCTTTTTGTTGCACACGAACGGCTGGACATACAATGCTCCAGGTGGTCTCAAAAAATTGTTTAGCTGGAGACAAATTTAATAACGTAATAAAAACCATACCCTTCTATCGAAAGTTTTCGAGCTACTGCGTTCTTAAAATTTCAACCTCAATTTTGAACCCCTTGAGATGACTGACAGTAACGCCGAGCTTCGAGGACCAACCAGACCCCGAACGGAACCTATAACCCGAATTTCATCAAGTTTTTTTCATGGTAACCGAGAGAAGTGGCCAGTAAGGCGTACGGTGGACAGACAGAATTTTTTTTATTGCAGTTTTGGATTCTACATACCTTGAAACGTAAACCATCAAATTTTGAGGGGGGGGGGGGGGGGGGGTTTAGAATCGTTTTTTTCATGCTCGATTCCAATGGTTCATTATTGAAAATAATAAACCAAAAATTAATTTGAAAAATACACCTTACACTTTTGGTAGAGGTCTTGAATCCATCAGCCATTTTATCAACTGAAATGACCCATTTGGATCCATTAGGCGATCAGGGCTTTCCTGGGAGACGCACTAGGGTAGGTTTTGAACACAGAATTCAGTGTTTCTATACCGGTAAGTCATAAACCGTTGTGTAGTAATTTGCAGCGTTTTTCTTTACATTTTCGGATTTTACGTAGGTACCTTGAAATTAATGCTTTCAAAATAATTGGTTTAATGCTCGATTCCAAAGGTTCTTTATTGAAAATAATAACACAAAAAAATAGTACTAACTTGTCCCATGGACAGAAGTACAAAATCGTGGCAACTTATTACAGAACGGTGTATAATTTAAATCACTGTTTTCTGTTGTCAATACCTACCCTCGTGGACCCCCAGGAAAGCACTAAATCGAGTACTGGACCCGGCCGGGCTACAGTTTCATAAATATGCGGTGGATTCAAGAATGCTGTGATTAGTAAGTTATTTGTTGATATTCATGAAGCATGTGTGTTAAGCTACAAAAGTAGGTACCCGCCAGTTAGAAAAATGTAAAATGACAATCATTCTTTATATCGAATAATATCTTGGGACAACCTACTCGACTTCATACAACCATCCGCGATTGATGCATACCATTTCATTAGCGATCATATTGACGAAGGTTTTCGGTGCATACTTCAGGGCCATAATGTGAACGACGGCTGTACATACTCCAGGTGGTCTCAAAAAATTCCCAAGTTCGAGATCAATTTAAAAACCAAAAACCGGAATTAACGGAGCCCTGAAAATGTCGACCCCTATTTTTCTCCCCTTACAGCCGAGCTCCGCTGACCATTCAGACCCCAAATAGGACCCACAAACCGAATTTCATTAATTTGGGTTTATTATTATGAATAATGAACCTTTGGAATCGAGCATGAAAAAATAAAAAATGTAACCCCCCCCCCCCCCCCCCCCCCCACCGCCGCCAACAACCCATCAAACTTTGAAAGTTTTCATTTCAAGGTAGTATGTAGAATCCGAAAATGCAATAAAAAAATTTCTGTCCGTCCGCTGTACGATGTATTTAGCACTTTTCTTAGCTACCATGAACCAAAATTAATGAAATTTGGTTTGTAGGTCCCGTTTGGGGTCTAGTTGGTCCGCGAAGCTCGGCGTTACTGTCAGTCATCTCTAAGGGGTGAAAAATGGGGTTGAAATGTTCAGAAAACCGTAACTTGAAACGTTTCAATAGAAGGGTTTGGAATTTTTTACGTTTTTAAATTGATCGTGAACTATAAAGAATTTTTGAGACCACCCGGAACATTGTATGACCAGCCGTTAGTTTGCACAGAAAAGCTTCGTCAACACGATCGTGAATCAAACAGAATAAATCCGGCCCAGACATCATCGCTAGGGAGCACCTGATTATAATCACAGATGGCTTTATGAATTCGAGTTGGTTGGGATGATGGCTCTTTTGGATTTTGCTGTTAGGCACTTTCGCAGCTTGAACAATGCTTCATGAAGAACAACAAATGATTAATTATAGAATTATTGAACCCCACGCATTTTTATGTAACTGTAATTCCCTTGCCGGTTCCAGTACTCGATTTAGGCTTTCCTGGGTACATTGAAACGGAAACAGTCTTATTTCAGGGAGGGGTTTACACTTTTTATTTTCATATCCGATTCCAGTTGAAGATAATAAACCAAAAACAGGATTTATTGAAAAGTTGTGTATTTTACACAACCGGGTTTACCGGTACAAAAAACCCACGTTTGTACCGGTTTCAGTGACCAAACCATCGTCAGTAACGAAAGTAGCAAAAGACGATGGTTACTGACGATGGTTTGATATTGATCACCAAAACCGGTACCTTTAATAGTGTTTTGAGTTTTTTCGTGTATTAGTGGTAACAGACAACCTTAAAATAACTCCCTTTTTTATTTCGCAATGGAAGGGGGTTTTGTCAGAAATACGGGGCAGTTGTAATATGACCCCTGGTTTCCTTTCTATATGAGGTATCATTATATGACATATAAATTATGGAATTGAATTTCCTTTATGAAGGGTTAATGCGATCCATTTAAATTTGATTACCCAATTAAATTTGATTATTAAATTGAACAAAATCCATTGTTACAGCTTGTAGTAGGGCTAGCGACCTAGTGAAAATTCCGCGAACTGGCCGTTCTCGAATATTGTCGTATACAATTATGTAGGTATACATCAGGCTGTACCAAATTTTAAATTTTTGGTGCTCAATGAAAGCAGAATTTATTGCTATACTTACCCCTTTTCATTCCAAAGGGTTTTCATAGAATGGCCGTTTGTTCAGTCATGAATTGAGAATTTCGCCAAAAATGAAAAAAATACTGGTTTTAGACATACATTACAACTGTAATGTACATCTGGAATTGATGTTTGAGATAGTGACTCGATGCCAAAGTTAATGTTTTTCGGTTCTAGTGGTGGAATGTAGGTCGGTTTGGAAGATATACCTAACTAAAAAATTAAAGTGCCAAAATGTCGATGTGTTTTTGCTCTCAAAAATTAAGCTCACCACCTGTGACCGTGCAAACGCAGATTACTCTTACTTAGCATCAACTGAAGGTATTAAACTCTTATTTAGCATCATCTGAAGGTACTAAAACGGTTTCCTGTTTTTTGTCAATTAATTCCTGGAAAAATCCTAATTTTATTGGCCTAGGATGTTCCTTATAGGTACATATAGAAATGTTTACTCTAATGAAACAGTGACGTTTTAATACATACATAGCTCAATTCATTTCCTTGCTGCAAGTTTATCCATCCAGAAATAGGTAGGGGTTTTGTGGGAGTTGAAAAATCGACCGTATTGGGTACTGCAGAGATGGATTCTAAGTCTAACAATTAAATTAATTGTCTTTTATAACCCTGAATTTGACCTCAATGAGTATATCCCGGGGGGAACTTTTTTAGACTCTGTAGACTTCGCATGATTACTATGAGAGGTGAAGAGCTAATCGCTGGTCGAGTAAGCACAAGCTTTGAAAAGCTTGCATTGGTGCCCGCCTGAGACGAGGACCAGTTGCCACCAACTTTGGGGTTACTAAGATCTAACGCTGTGGCCCCCATGGTCACCCCGGGCTACGATTCTACACTACCAGGTTAAATGCTTTCCCCACTAGAGATTTGGCAACAGCGCATGGTGCCATATTGATAGCACTATGTTCAATGTATACACAAGTGGGTTCTGCAATGATGTGAATTTGGATAATGTATACTTCGGGTGCCATATTGATCTAAGAATGAAAAGATGCCATAATGATAGCATTATGGGATTTCATTTCTGTTTGCAATTTCAAGATAAAAATTAAACCCATCACTTTCTATCAATGTAACGGACCAGTATACGCCTTAAAAATTCGATATATATTATTAGATTGCAAGGGTGCCACAATAACGCGTTATGTGCGGATGCCACTATGATAGCAGGATGCAAATATATATATATATATATATATATATATATAAGTTTTATTTAAACCACTCACATTATCACTCACACGCTATTGTATTATGGGCCTTTGCCCCGTGTCTCCTATTGTACTTGGTTGATTTGCCGATAATCCCTTTTTATCTTCTCTGCACTCGTCAGTGTGACCAAGAGGCTGATAATGGAAACATGCGTTACCAGAAGGCTTGTTCGTTTCGATTCGTTTTCAGGTAACTCATCAAGATTAACAATATATTTAATGCAGTACCTACCTTGTTATTAATATTTTGTGATAATTACGTAATGAATGTTTTCAGAACCGCATCGCAGTTGCCTTCTTTGGCCTTTCACGCTTATATATATATATATATATATATATATATATATATATATATATATATATATATATATATATATATATATATATTTACATCCTGCTATCATAGTGGCATCCGCACATAACGCGTTATTGTGGCACCCTTGCAATCCAATAATATATATCGAATTTTTAAGGCGTATACTGGTCCATTACATTGATAGAAAGTGATGGGTGTAATTTTTTTCTTGAAATTGCAAACAGAAATGAAATCCCATAATGCTATCATTATGGCATCTTTTCATTCTTAGATCAATACGGCACCCGAAGTATACATTATCCGAATTCACATCATTGCAGAACCCACTTGTGTATACATTGAACATAGTGCTATCAATATGGCACCATGCGCTGTTGCCAAATCTCTAGTGGGGAAAGCATTTAACCTGGTAGTGTAGAATCGTGGCCCGGGGTGACCATGTAGATCTTAGTAACCCCAAAGTTGGCGGCAACTGGTCCTCGTCTCAGGTGGGCACCAATGCAAGCTTTTCAAAGCTTGTGCGTACTCGACCAGCGATTAGCTCTTCACCTCTCATTGTAATCATGCGAAGTCTACAGGGACTAAAGATTGAGTAAGGTCCGAGTAAAAAGTTCCCCCCGGGATATACCCATTGAGATAAAATTCAGGGTTATAAAAGACATTTAATTTAATTGTTGGAATCCATCTCTACAGTACCCAATACGGTCGATTTTTCAACTCCCACATATCCCCTACCTATTTCTGGATGGATGAACTTGCAGCAAGGAAATTAATTGAGCTGTGTATGTATTAAAACGTCACTGTTTCATTAGAGTAGACATTTGTATACGTACCTATAAGGAACATCCTAGGCCAATAAAATTAGGATTTTTCCAGGAATTAATTGACGAAAAATCGGAAATCGTTTTAGTACCTTCAGATGATGCTAAATAAAAGTTTAATACCTTCAGTTGATGATAAGTAAAATAATCTGCGTTTGCACGGTCGCAGGTAGTGAGCTTAAATTTTGAGAGCAAAAACACCGAAATTTTGGCACTTTCTAAATTTTTTAGTTAGGTATATCTTCCAAACCGTACATCCTACCTTCCACCACTAGAACCAAAGATCATTAAATTTGGCATCGAATCACATGGTAGCTAAGAAAAGTGCTAAATAAATACATCGTACAGCGGACGGACAGAAATTTTTTTATTGCATTTTCGGATACTACATACCTTGAAATGGAAACTTTCAAAGTTTGATGGGTTGGGGGAGGGGGGGGGGGTTAACAATTTTATTTTTTCGTCCTCGATTCCAAAGGTTCATTATTCATAATAATAAACCCAAATTAATGAAATTCGGTTTGTGGGTCCTATTTGGGGTCTGAATTGTCCATGGAGCTCTGCTGTAAGGGGAGAAAAAAACGCTGCAAAGTCCTTGTCGCATGGTTTTATTATTCTATTGGACATACCTACAGAAATGTTGGCTGTTCATTTATTGTTTCTTTCATGTGAAATAATTTAAATAGATAAGTATTTCTGATTGTTTTCACCAATTCATATTCGATCTTCTCGTTCCCAAAAACATGGAAAACGATACCTCAAAAGCTCATTTTACTAACATGTTACTAAAACACAAAAAGTACCTATTTTTGTGCACATTTTCACCCATAACACCCCTCGGTATATTCCGATCGGGCTGAAAAGTTTCGGGACACAACTAGGGCCTAAATGGAGCATGTGTGCGAAAGATCGAATTTTTAGACCTAAAATGAAGCCGGTACATGTGATACGGCTGACGGACATAGCATTTTTGGAATCTACGCACCTTGAAACGGAAAAGAAAAAATTTTGAGGGGGTGTTATAAAAATTTTTTGCTGAGCGAATACATAGGTGTATTATTCACAGAATAATAAACCAATAGGGGTTGACATTTTCAGGGCTCCGTTATTTCAGGGCTCGTTTTTAAATTGATCTCGAACTTAGGCATTTTTTGAGACCACCTGGAGTATGTACAGCCGTTTGTTCACATTATGGCCCTGAAGTTTGCACCGAAAACCTTCGTCAGTATGATCGTGAATGAAATGGTATGCATCCATCACGGATGGCTGTATGAAGTCGAGTTGGTTGTTCCAAGATATTATTTGATCGGAAGAATTATTGTTATTTATTATTTTTCTAATTGGTAGGTACCTACTTTAGTAGCTTAACACACGCTTCATGAATATCAACAAATAACTTATTAATCACAGCATTCTTGAATCCACTGCATATTTATGAAACTCTAACTGCCCGGCCGGCTCCAGTACTCGATTTAGTGCTTTCCTGGGGGTCCAAGAGGGTAGGTATTGACCACAGAAAACAGTGATTTAAATTATACACCGTTCTGTAATAAGTTGCAGCGATTTTGTTCTTCTATCTATGGGATAAATTAGTACTATTTTTTCGGGTTATTATTTTCAATAAAGAACCTTTGGAATCGAGCATTAATACAATTATTTTGAAAGCGTTTCAAGGTACCTACACAGAATCCGAAAATGGTAAGAAAAAAGCTGCAAATTACTACACAACGGTTTATGACTTACCGGTACAGAAACACCTACGTTAAAGACCACTGAATTCTGTGGTCAAAACCTACCCTCGTGCGTCTCCCAGGAAAGCCCTGATCGCCTAATGGATCCAAATGGGCCATTTCAGTTGATAAAATGGGTGATGGATTCAGATTCAAGACCTCTACCAAAAGTGTAAGGTGTATTTTTCGAATTAATTTTTGGTTTATTATTTTCAATAATGAACCATTGAAATCGAGCATGAAACAAAAAAATTCTTACCCCCCCTCAAAATTTGATGGTTTACGTTTCAAGGTATGTAGAATCCAAAACTGCAATAAAAATATTTCTGTCTGTCCGCCGTACGCCGTACGCCGTACGGGCCACTTTTCTTAGTTACCATGAAAAAAAAATGATGAAATTCGGGTTATAGGTTCCGTTCGGCGTCTAGTTGGTCCTCGAAGCTCGACGTTACTGTGAGTCATCTCTAAGGGGTTCAAAATAGGGGTTGAAATTTTCAAAACACCTATACCATTTTTTACGTAAATATTTTTACGGTTTTAAATAGTTCTTGAACTTGCGAGTTTTTTAAGACCATCCGGAGCATCGTACCTACGTCCAGCCGTACGTTCACAGTAAGGCCCCGAAGTTTGCACCGAAAGGCATTTTCGACTCCAGTGTGAATGAAATTGTATACAATTCAAACCAAATCTCGTAACCAGAGACGCGCCCACAATAGGAAATTTGGCGGAGATAAAATCATTGGTAGGGATCACCTGATTATATTGGCGGAGTATGAAGTCGAGTTGGTTGTTCTGTGTTATTATTTAATTTGAAAAATGATGGCTCTTTTGGAGTTTGTTGGTAGGTAGTGAAACTTGAACAAACGTTGAAGTATTATTGATGGGTAAATTATTGCACGATGGTAAAAATTGTAAATTGTAAATTGTAAGTCGGATCACTCAGGAATGGGGGTCGGTTGCCCCAAAGCACGGAAGCCTATTGGCTTATTGTACTTTTCCTGAGTGTCCTAGCTTAATCAAATAACCCCAGTCCCCTGGTGAGGGTTGTAAGGTTTTTGATTATATTTTCGCTGGGAAATTCCCTCATTGGGGTTGAGGCCCCAAAGAGGTTGTGCCTGCGCTGAGCGAGTGCTGGGCACTCAAATATTATGTGGGATGCTTTTTCGTCTGTCTCCTCACATAGTCTGCATTGGGTTGTTTGTTGTGTGACCCCTATGCGGTTTAGGTGGAAGCGCAGGGGGAGGAAGCCGGTTAATAGGCCGACTATTTGCCTCAGCTCTCTGCGGTTCAGTCTAAGGAGCTCCTCAGTAGCGTTGGAGTTGGGTCTGGCCATCATCCGTTTACTGTGAGCGTGTCCATCTATGCGTGACCATCTTTTGGTGGTCTGTGAGCGAACCCACCGGTTGATGGCCCCTCTGATGGTGGTTTTTGGTAGGCCGACCGCTGGTTCTGGGCCAGTGAAGGGTGTTTGAGAGCCCTTTCTGGCGAGTGAATCGGCGTTTTCGTTGCCTATAATTCCTCTATGGCCTGGCACCCACTCCAGAGTAACTCTGTTGTGTTTCGCCAGGGCGTTGAGGGTTTGCATACAG
The DNA here is from genome assembly GCA_954871275.1 of Leptopterna dolabrata. NCBI lineage: Eukaryota > Metazoa > Arthropoda > Insecta > Hemiptera > Miridae > Leptopterna > Leptopterna dolabrata. Next base: position 53,821,320 of record OX940974.1, on the reverse strand, counting down.
TCCCAGACCACTCTAGATGAGACGATGGGGGCTGTAAGTGCTTTTATTGATGCTTGGCTATCCGAGAGTATGCGGGTGTGGGATCCACGGTGTCCCCTCCTCAGGCTCTCAGAAGCCGCAGCATCAATTGCCACTATTTCTGCCTGGAATACAGAGGTGAAATTCCCCAGTGGGGTTGAAAAGTCCCACCTGGGTCCTGCCCCGTATACTCCGGCACCAGTGCCGTCATCCATTTTTGATCCATCTGTGTACCAGATTATATCATTGGAGCAGCATTTTTTCCAACCATGCCCCGCCCACATCAGCACGGATGCGTATGGGTGTGGTTGATGGAGGGTTTTTGGCATAACATCCGCCACCATGTCAAGTAGTGGTTCTTGTATAGCCTTTAGTATATTGGTATGGCCTGGGTGGGGTGTGTCCCGCCAGGTACCATTCCATTTCAGCCTCAGGGAGGCCATTGCGGCCTCCCCTTTAATGTAGATATCTATTGGGGGTAAGCCCAGTAGAATCTCCATGGCTGCAGTGGGTGTACCATGCATTGCACCTGTGATGGTTAGACAGGCCAGTCGTTGTACACTGGTAAGGGTTTGGCAGGCCCCTACCTGACTGACCTTCGGCCACCACACAGCGCAGCAGTACGTAAGAATGGGTCGTACTATCGCGGTATAAATCCAGTGGACCATCCGCGGCTGTAGGCCCCATGTTTTTCCGCAACTGCGTTTTGCGCACATAAGGGCTCCCTTGCCCCTATTTGCTATGTACTCGAGGTGTTTGTTCCAGGTGAGCGTTGCATCCAGGTAGACGCCCAGATACTTCACCCCACGCTGGAATGACACCTTTGAGTTGTAAAACCGGGGTTCTGAGAGACCTCTCAGATTCCTCCTTCTTGTGAATTGAACCAGCGTGGTTTTATTTGGGTTTACATTTAGGCCCTCTGTGCCACACCAGTCTTCCACTGCTTTCAGAGCTGACTGTGTCAGATCTGAGACTGTGCTGACAAAGGGACCCCTAACTAGGATTACCACATCATCAGCATAGCCCTGTACGTAGAGGCCTTGACCACTGAGTTTCTCCAGCAGAGAGTCCACAACAAGGTCCCACAGAAGGGGGGACAAAACCCCGCCCTGCGGGCAACCCCTTGCCACAGACATCCCCACGGACTCCCCAAGGAGCTCAGCCTCTACTGTCCTGCTAGTCAGCATGGTACTTATCCACCTACACAGGGTGGTGTTTGTTCCATGCCGGCGCGCTGAGTTTATAATTGAGTCTACAGAGGTATTGTCAAAAGCGCCCTCTATATCCAGAAATATACCTATGGCAAATTCTTTAGTTGCTAGCACCGATTCCACCTGTGACACCAGGTGGTGCAGTGCTGCCTCACAGGATTTGCCCCGTTGATAGGCAAACTGATTGGTGTGTAGAGGCCTCTCTGTGAGAGAGGTTTCCCTCAGATACCTATCAACCAGTTTCTCTAATGTCTTCAAAATGAAGGACGTTAGACAGATGGGTCTGAACGCCTTTGCCTGGTTGTACCAAGGTTTCCCTGGCTTAGGCAGAAAGATGACCCTTGCTTTGCTCCATCTTTGGGGTATTGTGCCTGTAGCCAGGCAGGCCCTAAAGAGTGCACTCAGGATCCTGGCTACCCCATGGCCCCCTTCCTGAAGCAGTTTGGGGATAATGCCATCTGGGCCCGGCGATTTGTATGGGCTGAAGGTGCTGATAGCCCACTTTGTGCGTTCAATGGAGACCACACCCTTTGCCACTTCCCAGTCTGCCCTGGTTGCTCTCATACCCTGAGCGCCGGTTGGTGGTTGAGGTGGGGGTCCCCGAACGTCAGTCACCGCCGAGCCAGGGAAGTGAGTCTCTAGTAGGAGCGCTAGAGTGTCCCCGGCTGTTGTGGTGTAGCTTCCATCTGGTTTAACTAGTGTGCCAATTGGATTGATAGGAGCCTTAGAAAGGACTCTTTGGAGTCTTGCACATTCCGAGGTTTTTTCCACCTCTTCACAGAACTTCCTCCATGTGTCCCTTTGTGATTTCCTTATAAGACTCCTGAGTTGGGCCAGCTTGGTCTTATAAGCGTCCCAGTTGCCCGTCTTTTGCGCCCTATTATATAGTTTGCGTGTTTCACGCCTAGTGACTTCTATTTCCCTATTCCACCAGGGGACCCCGGTGGTTGAGAGTTTAGTTGTCATAGGAGTGTGATTATTGAATGAGGTGAGTAGTGCCTCTTCTAATTCTCCCGCTACCGCCTCAATATCAACTATATTGTGTAATTTGGTCCGAGTTCCTCTCAATAAGTTGCAGCGATTTTGTTCTTCTATCTATGGGATAAATTAGTACTATTTTTTCGGGTTATTATTTTCAATAAAGAACCTTTGGAATCGAGCATTAATACAATTATTTTGAAAGCGTTTCAAGGTACCTACACAGAATCCGAAAATGGTAAGAAAAAAGCTGCAAATTACTACACAACGGTTTATGACTTACCGGTACAGAAACACCTACGTTAAAGACCACTGAATTCTGTGGTCAAAACCTACCCTCGTGCGTCTCCCAGGAAAGCCCTGATCGCCTAATGGATCCAAATGGGCCATTTCAGTTGATAAAATGGGTGATGGATTCAGATTCAAGACCTCTACCAAAAGTGTAAGGTGTATTTTTCGAATTAATTTTTGGTTTATTATTTTCAATAATGAACCATTGAAATCGAGCATGAAACAAAAAAATTCTTACCCCCCCTCAAAATTTGATGGTTTACGTTTCAAGGTATGTAGAATCCAAAACTGCAATAAAAATATTTCTGTCTGTCCGCCGTACGCCGTACGCCGTACGGGCCACTTTTCTTAGTTACCATGAAAAAAAAATGATGAAATTCGGGTTATAGGTTCCGTTCGGCGTCTAGTTGGTCCTCGAAGCTCGACGTTACTGTGAGTCATCTCTAAGGGGTTCAAAATAGGGGTTGAAATTTTCAAAACACCTATACCATTTTTTACGTAAATATTTTTACGGTTTTAAATAGTTCTTGAACTTGCGAGTTTTTTAAGACCATCCGGAGCATCGTACCTACGTCCAGCCGTACGTTCACAGTAAGGCCCCGAAGTTTGCACCGAAAGGCATTTTCGACTCCAGTGTGAATGAAATTGTATACAATTCAAACCAAATCTCGTAACCAGAGACGCGCCCACAATAGGAAATTTGGCGGAGATAAAATCATTGGTAGGGATCACCTGATTATATTGGCGGAGTATGAAGTCGAGTTGGTTGTTCTGTGTTATTATTTAATTTGAAAAATGATGGCTCTTTTGGAGTTTGTTGGTAGGTAGTGAAACTTGAACAAACGTTGAAGTATTATTGATGGGTAAATTATTGCACGATGGTAAATTATTACTCAACGGTAAATTATTACACAACGGTTCATTATACCATCTACGTAGAAGGGAATGGAGTTTGTTGGTAGGTACTTTTGCAACTTTTTTCACTCCTCATCAACAATTTCTTTTCAGAACTTCATTATGTGTGTTTCTTTTTGTTAGGTACTGTTTTTCATCGGCAGAATTATTTTAGCAACATTTAACTCGTGATTTAGGTAGGTACCTAGTAACGAGTACGGGGTTAGGTACTAACCTACGGAGGGTCTGCGATCTACATAATATGTATAGAATAGTACATATCATATTATATAGACGGGTCATCTATACATAGAGCTGTGATCTGTAACAGAAGGGTATTCTATACAAAATAATAAACCGTTGTGCAGGGATTTGCAGCGTTTTTCAACTTGTATGAGATGAATTTCTTGAGTCTAATGACCTGATCTGGTCTTATTCGGAAGTGGCGTATGTTGAAAATGGGAATAAAAAAGGGGGAAATCTGACCCATTTGACCACAATTTCTTTAACAATATAAATGTCAAGTGGGATGAAATGTGCCGGCTGAATTCGGGTGGGAACGTTCTGTAAATTCCGAAATTTTAAATTTAGGAATCTAAATCTTACGATCACGTTTGCGTGTTGCGTCTTATTGCCGAACGTCAGAGATGCCTCAGACTTGTCAACATTTCGGGGTATGTCTGTACTGCGCTGCAAGCCGCAATCTTGGGTATTTTGGCTTGAAACATTGAGGCTAGCATCATTCGGCCTTCCAAATTTGCTATTGGTGCCACCATGTTACCAGTGGTACCATCTATCAGAAAAATGTGTTCAGGCCTCCAGAATTTTCTGTGTAGTTTTTGGTGCCACCATGGTACCAGGGAACGACGCCTGTCATCTCTGTCATCTGTCAGAAAATGTGTGTTTGGTATAGTTTTTCATGTTTTCCGGCGTGCTGAATCGAATACAATTACTTTCAACGCTCTGCCAGTCATCCTTACAGCAACTGCTAAATATTAAGCCATAAACCGCTCCGAAAAATATATATTATTGAGCATGGTTTATAGGCAGTGAGCTTATTTTCAAAATTGCGAAATGCGTCTGGTCAGTGGACCCACTAGTATTATCTGATTCTGCATCATATCCTGAATTGAAAGGCACTTGTCTGCCAACTGAACTAGTAGGTTCAGCAGACAAATTTTAAAATGTCAAGTCTATTTGGCAACCAACTTCTGAATTATTTTACCGCGTTTGTTTCCTCTGTTTCTTGATTCTACACTATATCCTGAACTGAAAGACACTTTTATGTCAACTGTCAAGGCCGCATAGGCTCGGGAGACAAATATTAAAATTTTAAATTTTGGAAACAATCATCTGACTCATAAGACTATTGTATTCCCAAATTTAATCCACAAAATTTTAGCGATTGTTTCCTTGATTTGTTGACTATTACTGCAAATGCGAGTCGCGCCGAAACGGCAAACGTTTGATTTCGAATGGCACCTGTTTGAATCATTGGGAAATGTGGCAACAGTACAAGTTCTCCTTTAAATGTTTCTTTTAAAATTCTAGCTTCGATGTTCATCATATTTTTCAATGAAAGCCTGGTACCTTAGCAAAGTCATGCTGAATTCATTGAGGACCCCTGTTGGTTTATTAGTGGTGGGGGGGGGGGGGGGGATGGGTGTAAAAATAGGGGTTTCCCAGTGTTTGGGGTTTTGGTGAACATGAGCTTGCGAGGTATCGTTTTCCATGTTTTTCAGAGCACGAAGACCGAATATGAAGTTGATTCTCCTAAAGACCAAAGAGTGAAGAATTGAAATTGTACCTAACGTTCAGCTCCCGGATTCATTTTTTAAGGGGTCAGAAACCTGGGACATTGACTGAAATCACCATAAATTTGTATAATAACACAAAAAGTAGTATCAACAGGTGAATCAAGACAGTTAAATGGCACTATAATTGATCAAAGATAATTTGTAAAAAAAAAAACGTGTTTTTGAGAAACAATAAATGAACAGCCAACATTTCTGTTCCAGAAGAATAATAAACCCATGCGACAAGGACTTTGCAGCGTTCCTATATTGAAATATTCAATTCACAATTTTAATTGGTTGAAAAGAAATTGCTGCATGAAACCGAGTTGGTTGTTCCGCAATATTATTTCGTTTCGAGGAAGATGGTGTTTTCGATTTGGTCGATAGGTACATACTTTAGCAACTTGAACAAAAATTTGGTTCGATGTATGTCTATCCGTTTGCGTCCGCAAACCCTTGGCACGCGCATAATATCCTCAGTTCGAACCCGATTTTGGCAACATTTGCGGGCTGGGCTCCCCATCCGCTCGGATATGGGGCATCCTTATAGGAAAATAATAAACCGTTGTTTAATAATTTGCAGAGTTTTTACGTTTCTTCCCGCCAGGTCCTTTTCCTAAATATGCGGTAGAGTCGAAAATTATATCTACAGTTATTTGCTGTAATGCATGAAGCATAATGTGTAGTTTAAAAATAGTAGAACGAAAATTCCTACGCCTAGTTTGAAGAACCGTTCCTAAAAATGCCATCGAAATCGGGCGGTCAAAGAATGATAGAATACGACTGTATAACCGACTTTGTACTAACCTAGCTTCTACGAATACTTCTACAAATAGGGAAAAAAGAAGTCGTGAGTTTTTCAAAATTAATAGGTAACGCTTTATTAATAGGTAAGGCTTCCGTACTTGTCCTCAGACAGCAACATGAACAAACACAGGTTAATGAGAAATCAAGTACCTCGATTTTGCGTCTACGCAAGCACAGTGGTCGTACTAATGATCCGAGCGATTTGAAATTCATATGGGACGATCTAGGAGCTACACCACCCCAACTATCACTGAATTTGAACAAATCGGGCGGCCGCCGTCGGTAACGCCGAGCTTCGCGGAACAAAAAAGACCCTCATTGGAACCTACCAACCAAATTTCATTAATTTTGGTTTGTGTTAACAAAGAAAAGTGTCTGGTACGGCGCGGCGTACAGCGGACGGGCAGAAATTATTGTTTACTCTATTTTCGGATTCTACGTGTCTTGAAACGAAACCGTCAAATTTTGAGGGGGCTAAACTTTTTTCTTTTCCCTCATGTTTGATGCCAAAGATGGACTTCATTAAGATGATTCATGTAAGATGGACCGTTCAGGTAAATCTTATAGATAGGTAAGCTAAAAACTGGAAAAAGTCCTACAATTTTGAGGTTTTTTGGCAGAAAAAAGTTGTCCTAAACTCAAAAACGATTATTCGAAATGAAAAGTGTTATATAGGTAACTAATGTTGTAGAGCACCAAATTCTTAGGGGACGACCTAGGAGCTACACCACCCCAACTATGCACTGAATTTGAACAAAAGCGGACCGCCACCGGTAACGCTGAGCTTCGCGGATCAAAAAGACCACAACTGGAACCTACCAACCAAATTTAATTAATTTTGGTTTATGGTAACAGCGCAGCGTACTGCGGACGGACAGAAATTATTGGTTCATATATTTTTGGATTCTACATGTCTTGAAACGTAACCATAAAATTTTCAGGGGGCTACTCCCCCCCCCCCCCCCCCCCCCCTCCAAACATGTTCGATGCCAAAGATGGACTTCAAAATATTTAATTGAAATATTAGAGTTTAGATCAATTAAAATTTTAAATTGCAATTTTAATAAAACATATGGGTGCTTTGAACGCAGAATTGAATGATGTACAACTTTAGTTATGATATGTTTCATTTGGAATACCCATTTTTAGTTGCAGGCGTGTGAAACACACTTTTCAGTCAAAATGGAAAAAATTTCCGAGTTTAGACCGTCAATTCCAGCCAAACGGCTGAACCAAATTTGATGTTTAAGACAATCATTCTAAGTAGAATTTAATGCTCTTTAATTTTTGTTCGGGTGAAATTTTCTGTAAGAATCATCATTTGGATGTTATAAGCCCAAAACTGCACGAAGTGCCAATATTTCACGGTTGTATGATGTACCAATCAACAAGCGTGCCACATTTCAAATTTTTAGGATTTTTTTCCCGCTGGTACCTTTTTTTCTTTTCTAATTTGACTGGGCTAAATGAGTTGATACTCCAAAAGTGCTCTTCTGACAAGCCCCCATGGCCCTACAGCCCAGGAGGGGCTTGGGCTGGTCGACTGATTCTCTGATAACAGTGTTGCCAAATCTCCGGAGGTCGCAATGATAGGTCTTCGTCAATTTTATGATATACTGTGTATATTCTCGACTGGCACCAGCGCTGCGTTTGGAAAAATCGGGAACTACAGCCGTATAATTGTTATCCATCTTGCTATGTTTGTGGCACCCATGTGACAATTTTCAAATCAATATATCTGACTCCTCTTATCGATTTACCCCCTTCTGTGTATCGATAGTTATTGATAATTGATAGTTGCAGCACTTCCGAAGCGTTTCAATTTTTTTCTTCTATTAACCTCCAAACTACGTAGGGATTTCAAAGTGGCACCCTTATACGGATGCCTCATGCACACGGGTGCCACTTTAAATGCAACTTTTCTGTGTGTGGTAGCCACAATGATACCAGGATGTATATATATATATATATATATATATATATATATATATATATATATATACATCCTAGCTCACCCATAACATTAGCCATAACTTTTTTCCAAGATCTCCGACTAAAATAACGTAAAGGTTAATTTGACCCATTATTCAAACTTAAGGTAGAAATCACCTGTAGTGTTCTTTCAAATCACCTCACAATTCTGTTTCGTCGGATACTTCGGATACTGTACCTATGCATATCTTTACCATCTTTCATTTCATAAGGCGTGGGAATGTGAAAGAAAAGCAATCGTTTTTAAACGTATTTTATTCGGAACACATTGAGTTACTTGTGAGTGAAACTGACACTTAGTTCATTTTCACTCACAAATAACTCGATGTGTTAGATGGTTGAGCTCGATACAGAGACTAAAGAGCGGACACAGACAGCAAACTTACCGCAAACTGTTTGGCGCACGGACGGGAGACCAGAAGGCCGTCGACTGAGCAGCTGTGTTCTCAGTCTCCTGCCTCGCGAGAAATGAGAAACAATTAAATTCATGAGGCAGGAGACAATTAATCCTGTCTCGCAAGAACGAGGCAGTCTCATTCTCGCGAAACAGATTAACTGTTTCGTTTCATTTTTGAGGATGAAGCCTTACACAAAAACATTAGGAAAGAAAGGGAACATAATTTAGAATGCATTTAGCATCTAGTGAGTACAAATCAGACGCACTTTCTCATTCGTTTTTATAGGGTATCCCCCTAGTCCTAATCGTTTAAGTCTAGAGTGCTTTTAAATTCTCCCCTGAAGTTTTCCGTCAGATTCAGATGTCTAGAAATAACTTCCCAATCGATTTTGTTTTGATGATCGTTCATGAAACCTTCGGATAGCTTCTGAAACTCCAAAAATTATTCTGCTCGAAATCATAATTATTTGTAAGGTAAAAGTTATATTTTTAACTCACAGGCACTAATAATTTTCACTATCAAAATAAAATAAAAAATGCTATTTTCTAGTAAATGAACGAAGAAAATGAACAAAGATCAGCTACTCAAAAGTGTCAATTTTGAACATACCATGAACAAACTACTGAGTTGGAACAAGGAAAGCCGTATAGGATTCTAAACTTTGAATTTGTGAAGACGAAATACTCGAGAGAAAACAGAGAGTCCGTAACGCCAACTTGGGAGATTTAAGAGTATTTTTACCCGAAAGGTATTAACCGCATTTGAAAAGTCGGATTTCCATGAGCTAGTCAAACATGGTGTCAAGTTGGGAAGATATGCATAATGTAAGGTTTGTATAATATTCATTTTAGTTGAGGCGTTTTAATGGAAGTTATTCCATTAAAGCAATACTTATAGATGGGTGAGGGATGGGGTAGGACATTTTATTATAACACTGAAAAAGTTTCACATCGTTCAATTTCCTCCTACATGTTTTCAAGATGTTTTCATAGCCATTTCCTTCAGATAATTCTTTCAAAACTACTAAATGCAAGTGACCACAGATTGGTGGGTCATTGTATTTTTGGATTTGACCGGAATTGAAACACCAACTGTTTCGGAGGAGATGCGTTTCCGTAAGAATCGAAGTAATATTTTCATTTTTCGGATTTTTGGAAATAACAGGTCCAATGACTACTGTATTGGACAGAATTCTCCAGATTGATAATCCCGCATTCGATCGTTTTAGAGTGATCAGGCAGTTAATCTTCCAAACACCTCGGAAGTTTCGCATCTATAATGCATCGGCGAAACGGTTTAAATCGAAATTACTCAAAGGTCCGTCGTTTTTCGTTTTTTCGGAGGGGATTTTTTTCAAAGTTGGTTTTTTTAAACCAGCTCCAATACTCAGACATTTTGCAATTTGAGCTAGCTTTTCCATCTCGAGATTATGACCAGATGATTTCTGCCTCTTCAGCCGATTTATGTTTAGCAACTATTACTGACGTTGCCACTGCTGCGCTACCTCCCATCACTGCTCCGTGAGCTGTTAGTCCAGGAAATGGTAAAAAACCGCCCATGTGGTTAATTTGTATCTGCTCGTAATCCAAAATCAATTAATTCCATTCCTAGCTTATTACGTTTAGCTTTATCGAAGGCCGTGGCTTGCAAACAATTGAATTTTATGTTTTCCATTTTCCCGCTACTTGACTCGTTTTCAAGCGAAGGGTCACATATCTGCGTTTCTTGTTCTCGGCTCGGATCTTAGCTTGCTAAGACTCGTTTAAAGTAATATTTTTAGTAATCATCGTTATTTATTATACGAAAAGATTTTTTTTTTCCTCATGGAATAACGTGAAAAATACTGACTTATAATAAGTAGGTAGTTTCTAGTAACGAACTCCCATACCGAAAAATCGTTTACTTCTCATAGCCACTCTCACAGCAGTAGCATCAACTTTTTCTTTCAAAATCGCATCAGAGGCGAGTTTCTTTCTTTGGCAGTGTTTTCCACCTCTTCATCCGCTACATGACGTTCTTTCATGTAGCGACGATCTCTGTAAGACCTGTCATTCTGCTTACACCCTTCGTCTAATTTATTAAATCCCGAGTTTCCAATCGTTTATCAAGTTTTGTAAAGGTCCGTAATAGTTGTATCCTCCGAGCAAATGCATTTCCGGTGCAATGTTGTCAAGTTTATTGAGCAACGTATTTAAAACTGTGAGCCATTTTTGATTATTCCCTTAGTTAAACTGCTTACAACTTTTAACAAATATTAGATTCCTTTTGTTTGTAAATATTTTTCTTCAACTGATCGTTTCTGATTTTCACGATTCCCAATTTTGCATTTTGAAAGTTGTTGTTTCTCCACTTGTTCTTGCGCGTACAAATAGTAAAGTCGTTCTAGTAGCTGATGTAGGTTATCAATATATTTTTATTCTACTGGATTTTCAGAATATTTCATCAAACCCTATCCAACTTCAGCTGCTTTGAATTCTTTTCAAATAGGAACAATCAATTCCTTATACTTTTTCCCTGTACTTTATAACTGTCGGATCGTTCTTTTGGTAGAGAGAGTTTGTTTGGATGAGAATTTTTTTGTAAACTATCAAATCATCTGGAGTATACTTGTCTGGTTCAGATCGCAAGGGATCAGTCAGCAAACGCCATAGTCCATGTGTTCCTTTATATGGAAGGTTCTGATTTATAATATCATTTCCATTTACTAAAATTTGTTCATCTCTGATATAAATTTTATCTTCATTTCCCCAGATACCAAATTGCTTGTCATCGTGTCTGATGTACACTCGTGCAATAGCACCAATACCTTTCAATCTAACACTCCCACCAGGAGGAAGTTCATCCCGATCTAATTTGTCTACAACTGATTCATTTTTGGTTGTATCAGATACAGTTTCCTCTGATGTTACGTAGTTTTCACTTTCAACTAGAGCAACAACCCCTCCATCTGCTGTTCCCCCTTCAAGTTCTGCAACAGGATTTATTTCAGTTGTCTTGGTTGGTCCGAAAGTTATTACTTTTCTTTTTTCAACGGGAGAGCTAGTTTCAGTTTGAGCATGGATGTATGGAACAAGGTCTAGCTTTTTCAGATCCTCATCCGTTTGTTTTACAGCGTTTTTAAATTCGTCCAATTTAAACCTGATAGGAGAAAACGAACAATTTATCAGTCCGTTCTTTTCAAAAAGATTTTCTCAAAATTTCTTTCTTATTTCTGTTTGCTTCTTGAAAAGAAATTGGGTTTTTCTTAGAATTTTTCAAAAAAGTTCGTCTTTTTCAAAACCATAATTCTCCGTTTCTTTTTTCTTAGGATTTTCCGTTATTTCTGATTTATTTATTTTTTTAAAGTTTTTCTAAATGTTTCTCAATAGACATTATTTATTTACTAAAAATACATTTTTTCTAATAAACGTTTCAATCGACGTCTAATGTACGTCTAGATGTTTGAACGTACGTCTTACAAACATTTCACAACGTTTCAACAAACATTAGAACGTACGTTTAACATTCGTTTTCACGTCATTATTACATTTTCAAACTTGTTCATATATCGTCCGTTTTTCAATTGTTTTGTAGCATTTACCGCGTGAAAACCAAAATCATCGCTCCAACAATCGTGGCAAATTTCTTTGAATCGTTCAAAAGTAAAATCCGTTCCAACATATTGATCATAAATTGTCTTGATGTATGCGAGGCTCTGTTTAGAAATACATAAGAAATTAAAAATTGTTTCGTATCAGCTGTCCATCAGCTTTTGGGTAGGGCTGCGTCAACTAAATGCAAGGAATATTCTTGTGTCGACCCCTTACATAGTAGTATTTAATAATCTGCTGTTGTTGAACATTCACATAATCATCAAAGACTGTCTAACTGTTCGATTTACAGACAGACGTCCAGTGTGATCAATTCATCACAGCTACTGTAAAACAGGGCTATTTCCGATCCAATTTTCGTATGTTTTCCTCAAGATTTGATCTAATGATTTAGAAAAAACCGTAAGATTTTTGAATGGAACTCCCCATGGTTTGGTAATCAGATTATACAATAACGTAGTTTTTCCACATCCACTCGTTCCAACAACCAAACATCTGAGTGGAAGCAGTAACAACCCCTCCTTTCTACTACTTGTCTCAGAAGGTATTGGATCAATACGGAATTTTTTATTCATTTTGGTTTATTATTCTGTGACTAATACACCTATGTATTCGCTCAGCAAAAAATTTTTATAACACCCCCTCAAACTTTTTTCTTTTCCGTTTCAAGGTGCGTAGATTCCAAAAATGCAATGTCCGTCCGCCATACGCCGTATCACGTGTACAGGCTTCATTTTCGGTCTAAAAAATTCGTTCTTTCGCACACATGCTCCATTTGGGCCCTAGTTGTGTCCCGAAACTTTTCAGCCCGATCGGAATATACCCAGGGGTGTTATGAGTGAAAATGTGTGTAAAAATAGGTACTTTTTGCGTTTTAGCAACATGTTAGTAACATGAGCTTCTGAGATATCATTTTCCATGTTTTTTGGGACGAGAAGACCGAATATGAAGTCGATTTTAACCAAAGAGTGGAAAATTGAGTTTTACCAAATGTTCAACTCCCAAAATTGATTTTTTATGAGTGAAAAACCTGTGAAGTCGTCTGAAATCACCATCAGTTTGTATAATAACACTGGAAAAACGCTGCAAAGTCCTTGTCACATGGGTTTATTATTCTATTGGACATACCTACAGAAATGTTGGCTGTTCATTTATTGTTTCTTTCATGTGAAATAATCGAAATAGCTATTTCTGATGGTTTCCATTAATTTTGGCCCCTAAAACACAAATTAGGTACCTAAGCATTTTTTTTTTTTAGCTACCTTTGATCATTGGTAGCGCCATTTAATCGTCTTGATCCACGTGTTGATACTACCTCCAGTGTTATTATACAAATTGATTGTGATTTCAGACGATTTCCCAGGGTTTTCACTCATAAAAAATAAATTTTGGGAGCTGAACATTTGGTAGAACTCAATTTTCCACTCTTTGGTCGAAATCGACTTCATATTCGGTCTTCTCGTCCCCAAAAACATGGATAAAGATACCTCAGAAGCTCATGTTACCAACATGTTGCTAAACCGCAAAAAGTACCTATTTTTACACACATTTTCACTCATAACAACCCTGGGTATATTCCGATCGGGCTGAAAAGTTTCGGGACACAACTAGGGCCCAAGTGGAGCATGTGTGCGAAAGAACGATTTTTTTAGACCAAAAATGAAGCCTGTACACGTGATACGGCGTACGGCGGACGGACATTGCATTTTTGAAATCTACGCACCTTGAAACGGAAAAGAAAAAAGTTTGAGGGGGTGCTATAAAAATTTTTTGCTGAGCGAATACATAGGTGTATTATTCGCAGAATAATAAACCAAAAGTGTCAACACGTCGATCAAGACGATCAAATGGCACAACCAATGATCAAAGATAAGTTGAAAAAAAAAGGAGCATACCTAATTTGTGTTTTAGGTGCCAAAATTAATGGAAACCATCAGAAATAGCTATTTCGATTATTACGCATAAAAGAAACAATAAATGAACAGCCAACATGTCTGTAGGTATGTGCAGGAGAATAATAAACCCATGTGACAAGGACTTTGCAACGTTTTTTATGAGTGAAATCCTGGGAAATCGTCTGAAATCACCATCAGTTTGTATAATAACACTGGAAAAAGTGTCATCACGTGGATCAAGACGATTAAATGGCACTACCAATGATCAAAGATAAGTTGAAAAAAAAAGGAGCGTACCTAATTTGTGTTTTAGGTGCCAAAATTAATGGAAACCATCAGAAATAGCTATTTCGATTATTACGCATAAAAGAAACAATAAATGAACAGCCAACATTTCTGTAGGTATGTCCAATAGAATAATAAACCCATGTGACAAGGACTTTGCAGCTTTTGGTTTATTATTCTGTGAATAATACATCTATGTATTCGAGTTCGGGTCTAGCGCCCATCGTGATCACACGTGTTGTTTTTTGCTCTTGCTTTCTCTTGCTATTTGACCGGGTTATAATTGTTAATTTGCCTTGATTTTTGCCGTGGGTGTTGCTAATGGCTGGTGTTTGTGTTGAACGCTGGAAACGGTGCGCAGACTGCTGAATTAAAAAGTATTTTAATCACCGAATAATATTTCGATTTATTGCCCAGTGACTCGGGGAACGCCTTGGGCTGATCGGATTCGGTGCGCGCGTTGGTACGACGTGATAGGCTGCCCCCTCTTCACGGATTCGCCGCTCCAGTTCCCACTACTGAGTGAGTCCCCACTTTTTTGTTTATGCAGCGAAGTAATTATTGTAGGGGATTGTCATCAGCGGACGGCTTGCTGTCAGGTTCAGTGCGGTTGGTTCGACCTTCTGGAACGCACGGGTATATACTACACCTACATATTTATCTATACGATTTGAGTAGCGTGTTTACTCGCATCGGCGATTCCCGATTGAAAATATTTTTATGCAGCAGAGCATTGGGGATTACTTCCAGCGAAGTGAAGGTGGTGCGGAACGAACCACCCCACCCAGAAGCGTACCTACTAAACGTAGTAGAAGTTCACCTGATATTTTAGATTCGGGAAGAAAAAAGAAGTTGAGCGTTACGATGGGGGGTGGTTCTGATCCAAATGGAGATGTTTTGAAGAACATTTTGCAGGAGATTAAGAATATAAATGGACAATTCTCTACGCTTGCTACCAAGGATGATTTAGAAACTTTACGCGCAGAAATTCGTGAGCTAAAGGAAGAAAATAAAACATTAAGGGAAGAGATTACAGTGATGAGGGAGGCTGACTTACAAAAAAACCGGCGTCTGGAATTTCTGGAGTTACAAGCAAGGAAGCATAACCTAATACTTAAGGGATTGGTGTTCTGTGAGAAAGACGATCTGTATCAAGTAGTTCAGAAATTTTTTCGGGAGATTCTAGGCTTACCTGACCCAATATGTGTCTCCTGTTTTCAGCGTGTTGGCCCACGATTGAGTTCTGGAGGTCTCCTTTTGGTATCCGTGGTGTCATTGGAGGATAAATGGAGGATCATTGGGAAGACAGGACGACTGCAGGGGACTGGATTTGGTGTTTCGCAGGACTACTCACCGGAGGTTCGTCACAGGCGCTTCAAATTGCTTCGCCTTAAGTCGGAGATTGGGCGATTGAATGCTGGCGTCAAGTGTGTTCTACGAACGGATAATTTGACTGTACAAAACCGAACATATACTTGGAGTGATTCATCCGGATTCGTCAGCAGAGCTGCTAATGGACGTATTGGCGCCCCTGTGACTGGGATTATGGGCTTGAATGTTTCGGCGCTGGTTTCACGATTACGAACTGAGGAGGAGGCTTGGCGCAAGCGTGGCGGTGACGTTCGTGCAGTACCCCCTAGATCTGATGTCGATGGCGGCGGTGTTTCCTGAGATGAAGCGGTCTGTCGGTCGGTTGCTGGTGGAAATGAGAATACGCGATGTCTACAGTTTCTGGTTTACAATATTTCCGGTCTTGCTAATAAGAAAAATGATGTAATGTTTTTTAATTTTATCCAATCTTTTGATGTTATATCCTTGGTAGAAACACATGTTATTGATGATGGTTTTTCTTTATTTGATAATTTTTTTGCTAATTTCGAATTGAGATGGATAAGTGCTAGAAAAAATTCTGTTTTTGGTAGGGCAAGTGGTGGTATAGTTATGGGTATAAGGAAAGGAACAAGAGGGGTTCAGTTTTTGAATACTGATGGATTGGACTTAGTAATATTACTAGGAATATTAATTTTCTGCCAGTGTATGTGAATTGCAATAATTGGGACCCGGATTTTAATAGGCTTAACAATTTTTTGGCTGAGCATGCTGAGTTGAATTTCGTGTTGGCTGGAGATTTCAATGTAAGAATTGCGGAGGAACAGGGGGAAGATGAATTGAGTGGGATAGAGATGGGTAGTTTCAGGGCTAATCGGAACTCGAAGGATAAAATATTGAATGGGAGGGGTACAAGACTTCTGGAAATGTGTTCCGATTTTGGTCAGGTTATACTCAATGGCAGATCTGGGGGTGATCCTAGTGGTGAGTTCACTTTCGTTTCGAAGCAGGGCTCGTCTGTTTGTGATTTGGCTTGTGTCTCGGTTGATGTGTTGTCTTGCATATCGGATTTTTGGATGTTACCTGAGTCATTTTCGGATCACTTGCCGATCTCATTCGCCATTCCGTTCGGGCTCAGGGAGCCATCCACCATTTTATTGCCTCGCCTGAGATGGAATCCTAATTGCGAGAAATTGTATAATGAAAAACTGAGGGAGGCGTTAGGTAGGGCGGATTCAAACTGTGGCATTGATCAACTGGCATCGTTTATTGTTGAGTCAATCAGGCAGGCAGCTGTGGTTTCAGCATCGGCGCCCGTGAACCGCAGACAGCCATGGTATGACTGGGATTGTCAGAGGGCTAGGGAGAAATCGATGAAGCTGCTGAATTTGTGGAGGAGCACTGATTCGGAGGATGTCAGGGTGAGATACTTGGAAGCAAATGCTGCGTACAAGAATTTGACCGGTTGTAAAAAAAGTCAGTTTTATCGGGATATGGCAGATAAGTTTAAGGCGGTTAGAGATAGCAAGGATTTTTGGGATTTGGTTAAAATCTTCAAGAAGGCAAACTTAAAGGAACAAATGTCAATACCTCCTGCTGAGTGGGTAACACACTTCCGTACACTCTTAAATCCTCCAGGTGTCATTGTTCCAATATCGTATGCTGAGCCGGATTTCACATGTCCTACCTTAGATGACCCCTTTACCATCAGCGAGTTGGATAGAGTTCTTGGAACGGTCAAGTGCCACAAGGCCCCAGGTAAAGATGGTGTCCCATTTGAGTTTTTCAAGTATGCATGCCCCGAGTTCAGGGAAGTAATGTTGGGTTTATACAACCATGTTCTCGAGACTGGTTCAGTCCCTAGTTCTTTTAAGGAGGCGGTGATCTTTCCCTTATTTAAGAAAGGCGATTTGGCTAATGTGGCGGACTACAGGGGCCTGTCCTTTATAAATTGCATTGGGAAACTGTTGTCATGCTTGCTGACAAACCGGCTGGTGGAATTTGTTGAGAATCGTCAAATTTTGACTGAATGCCAGGCAGGCTTCAGAAAGGGGTACTCTACAGCCGATGCAATTTTCACGCTAACTGGCCTGGTAAGGCTCAGGTTGAGTCATCCACGAGGAAAGGTCTACGCTTTTTTTGTCGACCTGAAAGCGGCGTTTGATACGATCGACCGGGGTCTCCTTTTCTACAAGCTGACCACCTTGGGGGTTTCTCGCAGATTTGTCTCGGTTTTGAGAGGTTTGTACTCGGGGGTGGTTTCTTCGGTCTGGACGAAGGATGGAGCAACTGAGCAATTCTTGGTGGGGAGTGGGGTTAAGCAGGGTTGCCCATTATCTCCTCTTTTGTTTGCATTGTTTGTGAACGATTTAGTTGATGAGTTGGTGCATGGTGTCAGAGTGGGGACGTCTTCAACTGTGATCAAGGTACTTCTTTATGCGGACGATTTGGTGGTTCTTGCCGACGATCCATGTGAGCTACAGGAAAATATAAATGCCCTAGAGGCCTATTGTAGTCGATGGAGTCTCACCGTCAATTTGGGGAAGTCTAAGGTGTTGATATTCCAAAATGGGGGAAGACGGCGCAATACAGAGAAATGGGAATACAAGGGCGAGGGGATAGAGATAGTTCCGGAGTACATCTACCTGGGCGTGACACTGACCCCAAGAGTCTCTTTTGCAAGACATTTGAAACGTAAGGCTAAAACAGCGAAATACGCCATGAATTATGTTTGGGGGAAGGTTTTTGCGAACCCAGATATCCCGTTAAAAGCTAAACTACGCATTTTTAATGCGATAGTGCGGGCAATTTTGGGTTATGGTGCGCAAGTGTGGGGCTTTTTGGAGTATGCGTGTGTTGAGGCTGTGCAGTTGCTGTTTCTGAAGAAGCTTTTCTATTTGCCTCTCTGTGCCCCAAATTATTTGGTCTGCCTCGAGACAGAACTAAGCACGCTGTCCTTGTTTACCCTGGGCATGCATCTTAAGTATATTTCAAAGGTGGCGGGCATGCCAGATTCGCGTCTCCCAAAAACAGTTGCGAGGGAGATTGGCCGAGAAGGGTTATTTTGGGCTGAGCATTACGGTGCTTTGGCGACCAGGTACAGTCTCCCTAACCCATTGAGATCATTAGATGTGGACCTATTGAAGAGCAATGAAGGCAGAATTCTTGAGGGTTTCCGGGAAGAGCGGCTTGCAGACTTCAGACGTCGGGCTAATGAGTCACAGACGTACACTCTTTATAAGGAATTGAACCCTGAAATAAAATGCGCGAGTTTCGTTCGACAGGCTCAAGGTGTGGGACTGTGTGAGGCCCGTTGGCTCTTCAAGCTCCGTTGTGAGCTGCTCAACGTTAATGCTAGGCCGTTCA
This sequence comes from Leptopterna dolabrata, assembly GCA_954871275.1. Taxonomy (NCBI): domain Eukaryota; kingdom Metazoa; phylum Arthropoda; class Insecta; order Hemiptera; family Miridae; genus Leptopterna; species Leptopterna dolabrata. The sequence continues at coordinate 53,802,470 of OX940974.1, read as the reverse complement.
GTTCCTGCCCAAGTGAGGAATGCTCCTTGTGTAACCTCCATGCACGTGAAGACGTTTATCACTTTTTCTGTGTCTGCCCCGTTCTCAGTGAATTTAGGTGGCCAGCTTTTGGCTGTGATAGTCTTTCTCGGGACGAGGCCATTTTCATACTGCAGGGGGGGAAGGGGTGGCCTTGCATTATAAATTTTTGTAAATCCGCATGGGGATACAGAAAGTTTCTAGTTGAGCAATTTAATTTTTAACCCAGGTTGTACCTATATTTGATTTCTTTCTTTGTTTAATTTTTCTCTGCACATAGATAGTTTTGTTAGTATTAAGTAAGTTTGTAACGACCAGTGATTTTATTTTATTTTGAATTGTGCGGCCCGAACCTCCGGCAGACGGTTAAAACCATGCCGTATTGTTTATACTTACATGGAGTCAAGTGTTCTTTTTATGTTGTCCTTATAAAAATAAACGTATTTCTTTCTTCTTCTTCTTCTTCTTCTTCATCTATGTATTCGCTCAGCAAAAAATTTTTATAACACCCCCTCAAAAATTTTTCTTTTCCGTTTCAAGGTGCGTAGATTCCAAAAATGCAATGTCCGTCCGTCGTCCGCCGTACGCTGTATCACGTGTACAGGCTTCATTTTCGGTCTAAAAAATTCGTTCTTTCGCACACATGCTCCATTTGGGCCCTAGTTGTGTCCCAAAACTTTTCAGCCCGATCGGAATATACCCAGGGGTGTTATGAGTGAAAATGTGTGTAAAAATAGGTACTTTTTGCGTTTTAGCAACATGTTGGTAACATCAGCTGTTGAGGTATCGTTTTCCATGTTTTTGGGGACGAGAAGACCGAATATGAAGTCGATTTTGACCAAAGAGTGGAAAATTGAGTTCCACCAAATGTTCAGCTCCCAAAATTGATTTTTTATGAGTGAAAAACCTGGGAAATCGTCTGAAATCACCACCAATTTGTAGAATAACACTAGGAAAAGTGTCAACACGTGGTTCAAGACGATTAAATGGCACTACCAATGATCAAAGGTAATTTGAAAAAAAAAAAAAAAAAACGCTGCAAAATCTTTCACATGGGTTTATTATTCTATTGGAGTTCTAGAGATTCTTGTTGGCAGTTAAATTTATTGTTGTTTCTTTCATGTGGAATGATTGAAATAGCTATTCCTGATGATTTCCACCAATTTTGGCCCCCAAAACATGAAATATTTAGGTACACTTTTTTTTTCTTCCCCCAGATCATCTTTGATCATTGGTAGTGCGATTTAATGGTCTTGATTCAGCTGTTTACACTTTTTCTAATGTTAGTATACACATTGATGGTGATTTCAGACAGTTTTCCAGGTTTTTGACTAAAAAAAAAACAATTTTGGGTGCTGAATCAATGGTAAAACCTCAATTTCCGCGTCTTTGGTCAAAATCGACTTCATATTCGGTATTCTCGTCCCCAAAAACATGGAAAACGATACCTCAAAAGCTCATTTTACTAACATGTTGCTAAAACGCAAAAAGTACCTATTTTTACACACATTTTCACTCATAACACCCCTGGGTATATTCCGATCGGGCTGAAAAGTTTCGGGACACAACTAGGGCCCAAATGGAGCATGTGTGCCAAAGAACGACTTTTTTAGATCTAAAATGAAGCCTGTACACGTGATACGGCGTACGGCGGATGGAGAAAAGAAGTTTGAGGGGGTGTTATAAAAATTTTTTGCTGAGCGAATACATAGGTGTATTATTCACAGAATAATAAACCAAAAAAGGAGCGTACCTAATTCAAGTTTTGGGAACCAAAATTGGTGGAAACCACCCGGAATAGCTATTTCAATTATTTTACATGAAAGCAACAATAAATGAACAGCCAGCATTTCTGTAGGTGTGTCCAATAGAATAATAAACCCATGTGACAAGGACTTTGCAGCGTTTTTATTTTCTAATAAATAAAATAATATGTTTAGTTTATAAAGATAATAAGGCAAATCTGATTCAAGGCTTAGATTTGAACGCCCTATTGAACTCGATCCAAATAAAGAATCAACTGGGTATGACGAAGTTGATGCGCAAGTGATTAACGTTTGAGATCAACAATTTTAGATTCTCATTTGTCTTTCCTCTTTCTAATGGTGATCATGATGTCATTTATGATATAAAAGGAGCATTTACTTTGAGCTCATTCAAAGCTCATTTGATTGGTCTTCTAAGCGATTTCTAGAACACATTATTATCAGATAAGTTTGGAGTTACTTTGGATAAGTATTCTGATAAAAATAAAGAGTATCTTGGAAGTATTTAAAAAAAACCAAACAGTTTGAAATCTGAACTTGAAAATCACAAAGATGATTTTATACAGAATAATTTTGAATCTTCTTGCAGATATGAGAATTTATGATGAAGGAAACTTCTGCGATTTGTTCAGACTGAAAAATTGTCTAAACTGATGATAAGAAATTTAAAAAAATACGAATTATGTTTCTGAAGATAATCCGAGTGCGTTAGTTCTTTCTGGCAAAATATTCGAGTGACATTGTAACATTGTAGAATACAGCTATACCAACCACGAAGAACATTCTCATTCACACACTGAACACGAATTATCATACGTTTCTTTTATAGAAAAACCATTACATATCAATGCAGTCTATATGGAAACACTGAAAAAAGTGTTCATCCCTCTCAGAAAAGGACTGAAAGAAATAGAATAAATAAAAATGATCACAACCACAGGAAATAATGAGCCGATTCAGTTCAGTGATGCTAAAGTTTACTTGTCCTTGAAAAGTAAATAATTTTTTTTCGTACAATAAAAATAATCAAAATGAATAATAACGGAAACGAAACTCCTTCTGCCCCAACAGAGGGAAAATTACAATTCACTCCATTCCATAAAAACATCTACCCTCAGATTCCTGTTCTGGAATTTAAATCGAATAATTATAGAATAAACCTCATAATGAAACGATACGAATTTTTGGAAAATGAAATAAAAACGAGGGGAAACTTAAGGAAAAAATACTGCGAACTTTCGAAAACATTTTTAGGAACATTGTCTTATAACACTACCCGAGTTGGGAATGATTGATGTTTGTATAGCTCTCCCTGTTGCTATCCAGTTTGGAGTTCCAATCTCGGCCGGATTAACAACTTTTTTTCAGCGATTTTGAGAACTTCGAGCAGTTTTGTTGGAGCAATACGCCTATTTGGATAATAAACCTATGTAATTGCTCAGCAAAAAATTTGTATAACACTCCCTCAACATTTTTTCTTTTACGTTTCAAGGTGGGTAGATTCCAAAAATGCAATGTCCGCCGTATGCCGTATCACACGCATCTACTCTAATTTCGGTCTAAAAAATGAGTTCTTTCGCACACAGGCTCCATTTGGGCCCTAGTTGTGTCCCGAAACTTTGCAACCCAATTGGAATATACCCAGGGGTGTTATGGGTGAAAAATGGGTATAAAAATAGGCATTTTTTACGTTTGAGTAACATGAGCTTTTGAGGTATCGTTTTCCATGTTTTTTAGGACGAGAAGACCGAACCTGAAGTCGATTTTGACCAACAGTGGAAAATTGAGGTTCTAACGAAGTTTCAGCCTTAAATTTACGTTAAATTTTGGTCTAAAATCGTCGTTCTTCCGCACACATTTGGGTCCTAGTTGTGAAGCTCGGCAGCCCGATCAGAATACACCCAAGGGTGTTATGGAAGAAAAATGGGTGTGGAAATACGGGTTTTCGAGCTTTTTTTGAGGTTTTAGTGAACACTAGCTTGTGATGTATTGTTTTCCATGTTTTTTAGGGCGAGAAGACCGAATATTTAGTTGATTTTGACCAAAGAGTGAAGAATTGAGGTTGCAACGAAGTTTAAGCTCCCGAAATTCATTTTTTATGAGTCAAAAACCTGGGAAATTGTCTGAAACCATAAATTTGTATAATAACACTAGAAGTAGTATTAGCAGGTGAATCAAGACAATTAAATGGCACTATCAATGTTCGAAGATAATCTGTATTAAAAAAATAAAATAAAAAGAGCCGAGGTCGTGTTTTTGGGGGCCAATATTGGTGGAAACCATCTAAAATAACTATTTCAATTATTGATCATGAAAGAAACAATAAATGAACTACAACATTTCTGTAGGTAGGTATGTCTGATAGAATAATAAACCCAAGTGACAAGGACTTTGCAGCGTTTTGGTTTATTATTCTGTGAATAATACACCTATGTATTCGCTCAGCAAAAAATTTTTATAACACCCCCTCAAAATTTTTTCTTTTCCGTTCCAAGGTGCGTGGATTCCAAAAATGCTTCATTTTCGGTCTAAAAAACTCTTTCTTTCTCACACCCCCCCCCCCCCCCCCTAGTTGTGTCCCGAAACTTTGCAGCTTGATTGGCATATACCCAGGGGTGTTGAGTGAAAATGTGTAAACAAATAGGTATACTTTAAGTGTTTTAGTAACATGTTAGTAACAAGCACTTTTGAGGTATCGTTTTCCATGTTTTTGGGAACGATAAGACCGAATATGAAGTCTATTTTGACCAAAGAGTGGAAAATTAAGGTTATACCAAATGTTTAGCTCCCAAAATTGATTTTTTATGAGTCAAAAACCTGGGAAATCGTCAGAAATCACCATCAATGTGTATAATAACACTAGAAAAAGTGTCAACACGTGGATCAAGACGATTAAATGGCACTACCAATGATAGAAGATAATCTGAAGGAAAAAAATAGGCGTACCTAATTCGTGTTTTGGGGGCCAAAATTGGTGGAAACCATCAGTAATAGCTATTTCAATTATTTCACACGAAAGAAACAATAAGTGAACAGCCAGCATTTCTGTAGGGGTGTCTAAATATAATAATAAACCCATGTGACAAGGACTTTGCAACGTCTTAGATATAAAAAGGATGCAACAACTGCCCTCCCGCATGAAGGAAAAGTTGAAATAAATTCTTTCGTTTTGAGAGTTTCGGTGATTGAATATGAGAAACGAATCTAAAGTCAACCTGGCAGAACTCAGAAGCGCGCCGTACCAACTCCAGTTTAAAAGTTGGCAGTGCATCGAGCACAAAAACGATCTGGGAAAACGTTAATGTTTTTATGTAACTAATTTTTACAGAAATATTTATAATCCTCTGAGGTGTTGCATAGTTTCCCAAACTGATGTACTCAACGATCAGACGAAAGATAATTCTAAATTTGCTAATAAAGATGTTAGGAATTATTGGTTGGAAGTTGGAGGGAAAAGGTATCCCGAGGAAAATGTTCAACTTGGATTTTGATGAAAACGATTTCTGTTTAGCTTATTCGGTGTATTTAGATTTCAAAAAACCAACAAACTCGAATGATGTTTTACCTTATCACGAACCCGAATTTTTCAAGAGATTATCCCATTTAAAGTATCGATTTAACTGACCAACCGAAAAGTACTTCATGTGGGAAAAGCAACATAATTCAACAGAGCGGTAGCCGCACCACCAGGCAGTTCAGAAGGTACAACGTGTTATGTTATTTTAGTAAGTGGTTCACACTTTATTTATGAACCAGTCAAAAATACAATCAGACAAGAAATTATGTAAGACGTAATAGCGTAAAGTATATCTTTTAATGGGGTTCCCTCCATTAAAATTTTTTTAAACTTTCTATTTTATTTAATTTTTTAATATTATATTTTTTATTATATTAGATATTTTATTTTATTTTTTATTGATTTTTATTTTTATATTATATATATATTTTTTAATTATATTTTATTCGTGATTTCCAGGATAAAGTACAGTGGTCAAGTATTTCAGCGAAACAAACTTTATCTGAAGATCTCATATGTGAGTTCAGGGATAGAGTAGATTGGGTGAATATTGTTTTAAATCAAGCTGTATCCGATGATTTCATCTACGAGTTCAAGGATGAGGTTGACTGGATGTATGTTGCTACATTTGTTGAACGCGAGTTCGGAGTGATCCTAGGCCATTGATTGAATTGTAAATTGATTACAAATAGTTTTAAAAAAGGGATTCTAAATAAAATGGAAAACTTCAGATTGTTGAGAGAACTGGAGGATGGACATTGTCTTTCTGAGAGCGAGTGGAAAGAAATGTCTCAGTCTGAAGCACTGAAAAACCATTTCGTTAGGATATGGTATAAGTACCTGCATCTACCGACTGTAAAGTACAGCTTCCTTAGGGGAACAAATGCAGTTACCTCCAAGCTCCTAAATTTTCCTCCTTTCGGAGATATTTATGTTTGCATCAAATGCGGAAATCAGATCTCTCCTCTAAATCCTCTAGCTCACTCAACAGATCAAAATACCTATGCCAAACTTCAAGATTTTCTTGATAAATCGTTTCCATTGCTTATTAAAACTTACATCTTTTTAACTAAAGAATACATCTTGATTCTTCTTTCTTACTTTACTTGGCTTAGACTAAGCTATTGCTAACATTCTCAGCCTACCTACCTACACATCCTTTTTGTTTTCCATTTCCTGCCTACTAGTCCTTTTCGTTTTCCATTTCATTTGAGTTCTTCATCAGATTCTTAAGATGATCTACGAGTTTTCTTTTTCTATTCCTATTTCATAATGTCCCCAAGCAAGGGTATCTATCCCATGCACTAAGCGCTTTCTTGTTCCATCGATGGTATAGATATCGTGCTTGTCATATCGAAACAACATTTGCTTTGTGTAAATCAGTTTCTTGGTCAACAGAAATTCCTTGAAGACAACAGACATTCCTTCGTGGGCCACAACACGGTCAACAGACATTCCTTCATGGGCCACAACATGGTCAACAGACATTCATTCATGGGCCACACCTGTGCCCACATGAAGACCCCTAGGCGGTCAGAAGCCACCACCACCTGAGGTTGATACGAGGTGATAACCAGCCATTCACCTGATAAAGAGGTTCACCGGCGAATGTGGCCCCCCCCCCCCCCCCCCCATCAGGAGAAAGAGTGCAAGGACTGCGGAAAAGACGACACCCAAAAAAATTGTAAGTGGCATGGGAACCACATTCTTGTTCCCACGACCCAGACAAATAGATTCACCGACTTAACCCACTGAACCCTGTTGTTTTTCACCCTAAAGTCAGTGACAGAGTCCTAGGATCGTTCCAAACCTAACGTCCTTTTCTACCACGTTCTTTTTTATTCTTTCGCTTTCTTGATTTAATTTTGATTCTCAAACGTTTTATGCTTGTAAAGTTTGGATCTTAACCCTCCTCGTTCACTCATCCTTGAATTTCCACAGTACTTTTTTATTTACCAGCGGAATCCATGGACATTTTCCTTTGGATAGTCGGAAGTGTCAAACTGATCAATCATGCTTCTCATGTCTGAGTAAAAGTCGTCAGTTTTGATATGCATTATCAGAGAGTCCGTATCACAATACAAGAGCTTGACATTATCCCCATATTCCTTTTTCATTGGGTTGTAGTAGAAATCGTACATGCATTTTTCGATGTGTCCAAGATGCTCATACCAATGTAAACCGTTGTGTTGAAAACTATCTTGTTCTTTTTCATGTGAACTGCGGTCAAATTCTCTGAGAATATTGTTCTGTGATCGGAAGTTGTTTTGCTGTTAATGATTCCAGCTTCTTTCCATTCGAACATAATGTTATGTCGACTCTGTTTCTAATATTCTCCATCGTTTTCCCAAATACACTGTTGTTCATGAGTTTGAAAAAGTCCTTCTCAAAATCATTTCTCGCTTTTGTTCTAAGATCTGTATTGAAATCTATGTAGATTTTCATCTGTATTGAAATAGATGTAGATTTTTCAACCAATCTGATTGATCGAAATCCAATGCCCTGTGCACCTTCTCAAGCTTCATCCCCTCACTGAGATATTGTTTCAGATTCTTGTTGTGTAAAACGTATCTGTCTTAGTCATAAAACGCTGTCATCAGTTTAGGTAATTTAGTATTGTCAATCTTGTTTCCTGGTGCTAATGGCGGATCAGAATATAAATCGTGCAGTTCCTTAGGAATTTCAAGTCAGCTTCCAAAATGTAACCTTTGGGGGATTCATCTTCGATCTTGTCCATATATACCTTCTCTACCCACTTGAACCCTCCGCATGGAGGATGGTACTTGGACATTGCCCATCCATAAAGGTTGTTCGCATCAAGTATGCTATGTAGTTTGAGCAGTCAACAGTTCCAACTTCACTTAGGTAATTTTCAACATACAGTCCCATGAGAATCCAGGTGTTGTAAATTACCAAGCAGGATCTAGTTTGTAAGTTTTCAGGGAAATATCTCGGAAATGACATCCGCCAGGAGTGTCACTTTTGTTGTAGAGCATAGCGAATTCCCTCATGTTTTTTATTCCAAATCTTTCCCAAACTTCTTGCCCATTTTTAAGTTCGGATTCTTTCACTCCTTGTTTGTTTAGGTGACTGTAAAATTTCTCTATTGGAGGTAAACAGGTTTCATCGTACTTTTCCAGGCTATCCATGTACTCGTAGCTAGTTTTCTCGTCAGCAGTTCCAAACACTTCGGGTCAAAATGTTAACAGTCCTTCAATTGCTGTTTTGTGAGGTTGCTCGTTAGTTTGTCCAGGGAGCTTGCTAGAAATCTGAATGAGTCGATAAACCTTATCTCAATTTTATTTATTATCGCCTTTCCTATTATATCTACCTTTCCGGAGTCGTACCTGAGGACCTTGAAAATGAGATGTACTTTTCCTCTGTGTTTGGTATCAATCATATTTCCCCTTCTTCTTCTCAGAGTTCTTTCACGAATAAGTGTGCGTCGTAACCAGTGAGATTGTGAAAAAATACTGTTACGAATCTAGGGTTTTGATATTCCAAGTTGCACAGAGAATAGGCAGCTCCCTTAAATTCTCCCGATCCTATATGGTCATGGTCAGCCACGCGTCGTTTATTCGTTTCACATTCTTTTTCAGGTTCTCCAATTCCATTTCCATCTTTTAGCGAATTTTCGAAGAAAAGGAAGCTATTGTTCTCGGTCCAAAATTTTTAAAACTCGAATTTCCGAAAGATTTTTATACCAAAATCCGTTTCAGACCATCCTGAATTCACTGCCGAAAGACACCAAAAATTATATGTATATATATATTTATATATGTATGTGTCATTCCAGACGATAACTCTAGAAAGAATTGAGATAAAAAGTTCAAATTTGCACGAAAAATCTGTCTTGGCAATCGACAGGCTAAGTTCGTAGATGGGCAGAATCGGGTCACTCTAAGGGGGAGTTTTAGGGGGGGAAATTACCCATAAATTCCCAAAATGAAACAGTCTGACAAGTGACACCTCATTTTAAAGGTTTTTGTACGCTGAACACGATGGTGAAATCAGAATTGCGATATCTCATTCCGTTCTCAAACTGGAGCACTTTGAAGATGAAGGAACGTGGTTATTTCTTGAGATGTTCTTCCTGGTTCGTCTGCTCTAATCTGATAACGGAATGGGATATCGCAATTCTGACTTCACCATCGTGTTCAGGGTTGGAAAATCTACAAACCGAGGTGTTACTCGGCAAAAAATGGAACAAAAAATTTGTTACGTATGCCCATATTTGATGCATACCGAATTAACCGAATAGCGTCATACTTGAATACCCATAATTACCCAATAAGTTTAAGATTGTCCATATTTGAATGGGATATCCCAAACATCACATTTTACATAAAATCAGTTATTTCTTCGAAAATTCGCTCTTATAGCCATGCTGCATGACTGTGGTTTTTTTCGTATTAGTTTCCATGTGTTTCCATTGTGTTCCATAAAATGTGACAAAGCGTTTTCTGTTTCCACGAATTTCTTTTCGAGCATTGGGGGCAGTCGGTCAAAATCCCTCTCGCAAATATGACACGTTGTGGCATTTCTGTATTCTTGCTCCTGTTCACTCGTCAAGGGTTGCATTGGTACAACTTTATCTTAATACTCTTGGGCTATATGTAAAACGGCTATATGTAAAACATCCTCTTTCAGGTTCTGTTAGAATACCTTCGGGGAATCTTGCCCGGAATATTTGACAGGAGGTTCGTAATACCCTTTAGATTACTTTATGTAATAGGCAAAATTGTTGGGTTCGTGTTTCTGTATATTATTAGTGAATGCACACATATCATCGGGTTGACAAGTTTGGATTTTCCTCAACATACTTTCAAAGTCGGAATAGATAATGAATGGGACTTTCATAGAGCGTCTGTAGTTGTCAAACTGTAACATGTTTTCGTAAGCTTTGGTAGTTCTATCCTAGCAGTTTTGTGGGACCCACAGTACTCTTTATGTTCCTTTAATTCGTCTTGGGTTCCATAGCTATTCAAACACATTTTGCATAAAAGTCGTTTGTGGCCATCCTTTTATGCCTAACCAGTTTCCACAGATCCTTGATCCAGCAATAATGTTCAGTTTCCCCATCTTTCAAATATAACAAGTCAATGTTTCTGTCCTTTTCCTCTTGAGTTATTTCCAGGGGAACGATAGTTTTTTCATCCATACAGTAAACATTGATGGAGATCCCGTTCTTTTCTCAAACTTTTTCACGTCTGTAAGCTTCATAGGGAAAATGACATCTTTCAGCGCTTCATCAAACTCATGTTCCCATCTTATGTACTCTCTCCTATTCTACTCGTATTTTTGTCAGCTGGATGTAAGGCTGAAAGAACATACCAAAGAAAACACTTACCTATTATCGTTATTTTTCACATTGATTATAACTCTCTTACTTTGCAGATATGATGGGAGTGGAACGTAAGATGAACCTCTCAAGGGAGTGTACCTACTTGTTAACATTCAGTTCCAAATGCATAATTTTGTGAAGGTGCCATTGAGACCCTTTTATTTCGAACGATTCCATCACATTTAGAATTTTCTGTTTCATTTCATCGTAGTAGTTGGTCACTTCTGTAGACTGCGTTATTATTACACTCTTAGTCTTAAAATTGATCATTTAGTACTCCATGTTACTTTCGTTAGTTCCTTTCACAAATTTTGCTAGTAATACTACATTTACTATGATGTTCTTTTTGGAGGATAATGCGTTTGGGTAAATCAGAAGAGAAAGGTTCCCTGCGGAGCAATGTGTTTCGGTACAGAGTCGACAATGCGTTTCGGAACAACGTCCACGAGGACAGAAACTGAGCTGTCTGTTGTTTCAGAAGTAATCGCGTTTCGCTTCGTTTCGATGTTCATGTGCAAGGATTCAACATACCAGTGGTTTTCGCGTTTCTTCCGGCAAAAACAAAAGAGATTTATTGCAAGTTTTGGATGAACGTCAAGACTCTGACTTTGTCTCTCGCCAAAACGGATTTCAAAGTGACCATTTTCCACATAGACTTCGAAAAGGCGGCGCACAACGCAGTATTGGAGTGTTCTCCGGACTCAACGATTTACGGTTGCACATTCCATCTCTGCCAAGCCTGGTATCGTCGACTACAAAGCAACCATCTGTGAAAACAATACATAGCAAAAAGTGAGACTGGTCTGTGGCTGAAGAAATTTTTCTCGTTGAGCTTCCTTCCACACGAACAGGTGTACAATGCATTCACCACTTTAATGCTCGACGCCCCTTTGGAAGCAATGGATTTTACGTATTACGTATTGACGAACTATATTGAAGAACAGTGTTTTTCCCCCCCGAAAATATGGGCAGCTGCCCCCCCCCCCCCCCCCCCAACACCTCATTGCGAACCACCAACGGAGTGGAGTCGTTCCACAGCGACTACAACAAGCAATTTTACTCGCCGCATCCCAATGTTCATCTGGTAATCACTGTGTTGAAGGAAACCAGGCGGAAACAAATTTGAAGGCAACAAGCGTGAAAAAAGGTAAAGAAAGAAGCAACTAACCAGAATTGTTATCAAAATTAGTTCCAAATTATTATTGAAAATAATTAACATAAAAATGCATTTTTGTTTAAAGGAGCCAAAAATACGGTGAAGAAGGCGACCCGTGACATGCTGCAGGCCCTCGACGATTCCTGGAAGCAGTATACCACCGATAACGATATTTTGGCTTATTTGGAGACCGTGAGTAAACGCTACTATCATTACGTTGCTCCTGACGATGAGATGTTCTCTACTGAATGATCCCTCCGCTTCGTAATAAATAGAAAATAGCCTCCGTTTCCAGTCTGACTTATTTTACCCAATCGCATTACAACTTGCCTGAGGTCTGTACCCAAACGCATTGCAAATTTTACCTAAACGCATTGTGGTTTTCATCACTATTACCCAAACGCAAATCCCTCTCTTTTTGGCAAGTTCTTTGATGAGTAAACCCGTAAGGATACTTTGAATATTGTTCAGAAACTTCGATGCGTCTTTGAAACCTTTCGTATTTTTAATGTCGTAAGTTGCTAATCTAGATTTAAATGCAGTTTCTTTGTGGCCTACTTCCGTTCTCGGGTCTTTGGTTCTTTCAAATATTTTGTTACTGAACTTAAATACTCTGTGCAGTTTTCTCAGTTTGTCAAATACTGCTTCAGTGTTTTGGGTTCTAGGATTTTATTCATTGTCCGATCCGGATCGTTTTTGTCATAACGTTTAGACTTTAGATGCCTAGGCCATTTTTTGTAAGTGGTACTAACATCACATGTCACAATGTTTCGTCGAGTAATTATATTTATTTGTAATTTTATTATTAAAAAAATACATTCTTTTCAGTTCAATTTTATTAGGAAGTTTCTTCTTTTAACTTGCAGGCAAAACACGGTATCTAATGTGGGGACCCAGTAACTACACCTTTGTACAAACAGAGATTCATTGGTAGGGACGATTGTGAATGTGTTTAATGGCTCAATAGTACCCATTACAACACTTATTTGAGAATGATGAAAGAGTGTTCGAGGAGGTAATGGCTGGTGTTACGGGTGAGCTAGGATTGGTATACTTATGCTACTTCTATATAATCTAGCTTTGATCATAGGCTCTCTCGTGAAGTTAGTAAAAGGAGTTGTAACTTACGCGCCAATCCTTGTTCGACGCCCTCTTCTACCACCAATAACTGGGGTACTGAAATGTTCAGGGTGGGTAAGAGGAAGCTGATCCAGAGTTTCACTTTCTGCAAAATGCTTGCCACTCTTCAAGCACAACGCAGTACGGCGTAAGGTTGTGATGTCACCATCATCAAAAACTGAAAATAAGTTATGGAAAATATTCATTGCATAACTCGGAACATAGTACCATGTGAAACAAATGTGGGCACTGACACTAGAATTTTAACAGGGGTAAATTAAAATCCAGAGATTTACAGCAAGTTTATGGATGCTACTCCAAAATTTTGTGCATTGACGAAAAATGATATTAGCTACAGTCCTAACACGTCAACAAGAATATTGATATTTACTGCCATCCACTCATCTATGAAATCCGAATAGTTAGTGGTTGGGTGGCAATGGAGCTCAAACTGGCAATCTGTTTTCATTGACAAGCATACTGGTAGATAACCACTTGTGATGAGTCAGACTATTTCGAAGTTGTTGCAATAAGCATGGTTAGATGTTTTACTCCACCAGGCGACAAAAATCAAAAGGAAGAGAAAATTCTCACTGGGGTCCCACTCGAGTACACCCAAGAGAAACAGTAGGAAGGATGCTGTTGAAAGAGTATAATGATGAGGTTATTAGGCACGCTTATGGACGTGAAACTGGATCAGCTTTAATGAATCTATGAATTGATGTACTTCAAAGAGAAAATGAGGAATTTAAAATTGAAGTGAACTGTTTCAGTTCTGTAACAAACAATCAGTTATTGTTAGTTACTGACAATGGTTTGATCACCAAAACCGGTACCTACAACAGTGTATTTTTTGTGTATTAGTGGAAATAGAGTACCTTTCAATAACTCCATTTTTATTCATTGAAACGGCTTTCCACGATTTCGTCACGAGTTATATAGTTCGTGTTAACAAGCAGACTAAGGGAAACGACCCTCGGTGTCAACTGTAATTACTAGGATGGAGTACATTCTGCGAGACGTTGTTTAGCTCAACTGCACAAGGAAATTCGGGCTTTATACAAAGCCCGACCGCAGGCCTGTTGTCCGTCATGATGCTCTACTGATTAATAACAAACCGTTTGAATGGTCTCAGGATACTTTAGGGAAGAGGAAATGGATTGCGGTGTTTGAATTCAGTTGTTGGAAATGATGATTTCATTTTTATTTGAAATGAGTGTTATTTCTATAAATTTTTGAGGAAGGAATTGGATGGGAAATTCTTGAAGATGCTTCCAGCCATGTATCAGATTGAGGAGAGGCTGGCCCTAAGGTAAGTGGTGCTGGGTCATGGCACTATCTCACGCCACTTGCACAAACTGCAAGTGGCGCTTGCTTGGGTTAAGCTTATAATATTCTGTTTTCGTTTTTCAGTTTTCAGACATTTTTAGTTTTTATATATTGACAATGTCCACTGTCGGTTTTCCCTGTGAAACATGTTGAAAAACATTTTCTAGAAAAGTGGACCTGAAAAACCATGTGAGACCCGTTTTCACTGCCCGTACACCACCTTGCAGTTTGTGCAAGTGACAAAGGATAGCACTGCAAATCAGCAAACTTTACCCAGGGCCAGCCGCTCCTATCCGACTGGATGGGCATCAGCCAGTCAGGGTTTGTCAAGGGTCTTCTACATTGAGTGAGGAATGAAACAGGGATTCCCCCCCCCCCCCCAAGCCCATTGCTTTGGGGGGCCACCGACGTTGTCGTGATGGCTGAATAAAAGGGGGAATTACACACAACATAGTCTTAGGGATGTGTTGTTCGAGGTGGGCCTTAGGTGAACCTACAGAGAGAGGGCAGAGTTGTGGCTGATGATAAATGGGTCTATGAGGGGAAGGAACTAGAAATAGTGTCATCATACAGATATCTTGGTGTTGTTCTCACGCCTAGTTTGCCATTTACTGAAAACCTTAGAAACAAAATTTCATCCTTCAAAAAAGCTATTACAAGGAGTATCGAGGATTTCTCAAAATGGTGAGACCGAACTCAGGGGAAGTATGAAGTATTCAATGCAGGACAATGTTGACACACACAGCAGAAGGGCGGGGTTACGAAACTGTTACAGGATTGTGCAGCAGGTGCAGACCTTTCATAAAAACCTTGTTTTGCCTCCCATCTAAATACCCCAAGCTATTTAGAGCCGACATAGCTTTTCACTTACACTCCAATGCAACTATATGAAGAAAACCCTGAGAATACCGAAGTTGAGGTTTCCCAGAATTGTTGCAGAGTAACCTGTGGTTAGAATATATACTGGGCAACAGATATGAAAGAACTCGCAGACCACAATGAAGGATCCTTTGTACTGGACCTTGGCAAACCTCAGCAGTGAAAGAGGCAGACACACAGCCTGCTGTGACTAGGAGGGCAGCTCATCACAAGGAGGTTATGGCCTGGGCTCTTGGATCGAGTAATCCTACGTACAGACTTCAGGGTCCGACCTATTGATGTGAAGTGCGAGGAACCTCATGTGTCCACATACATACGATGATGGCTGGTGAAGCTGAGAGGACCTCTTCTGGGGCTCAGCCACATATACCCTTCCTACCCCCTTCGACAGACCAGAAGACTTCCACGCACAATGGGTGCGGGAGGATGTTTTCTATTCTGTGGGAGTTTGCCCTGTTTTGTTCAGACACCCACACATTGGCACTCCAGCACTCAGCAGAGAGCAGGTCGTCTGGCTCCTGAAAGGTGATCGGTTGAAGGATTTGACTTTTTTTGTTTTCTTTTATAGCACGAAATTATAGAGCTGAACTAGTCCTTGAATTCAACTGGTAACACCCATTCATTTGAAAGTCAGATTTCACTTGACTGGTCCATTATTGTTTTTGTTATATTTAAAAATTAATATCTTAACTTAGCGACTACTGGATAAGTACCAGTCATGCAGTTTCCAAACCCTCCGACAGACAAACAAAAAATGTTCCTAGCTGTAAGTACAAAGCTTATAATGTATGTGGTGAATTAGTTCAAACAAATGTGTTTTCTTTTTCTTATTCGTCATATTATCAATATTCTGTAAGACCTACAGAGAAGAAGATAATAATACAAGGTAGAACACTTACCGACAGTGTATTGACTACAATCCTGAATCTTAGTTATAGTAGCTTCATAGTATTCTTTCTTTTCAGGGTGTCTAACTTCCACCACAGCCCCATTCTATAAAACGAGAGATTAAATGTGGAACAAAAATTAAGCAATAAGCACTCATGATGTTTCAGTGAACTTCAAACAACAAATCAACAGAAGTACTAACAAAATCTGATATCATGCATAAATTCATCCACTAATCTTGGTAAATCAATAGTGGCGGTTGAAGAAAAAGCTACTCTTTGACAAGAACTTACTCTAATTGTTCCTTTAATCTGATCATCTCCAACGGTATAGCTGCCAAGTCCATTCTTGAAAAGTACCTAGAAAGAGAGTAAACCGCATACTAGGAATTACTAGTTCAATACTTCAATTTATCGATGTAATGAACAACACAGGAAAAGCCATGCTTCGCAACATTGGGTGCACAAGAGGGTACTTATTCCTGCCACGCCTAATTGCTAGCATCTTCCGTTGCATCCCATCAGTGACGCCAACACAACAGATCAATCAGTAGACCTGTGTAGGTCTACGGAATTTCCAGATGAATTAATAATGTACTCCCCAAGAAATTTAGGAATGTCAAACCCTAATTTTGCCTAACTTGCTATTGTACCACTATTTTTGCGCAACAGTCCTTCAAAACATCAGGTGTAAACAACTTTCCTTGCTCAAATTAGGGTGAAATAGAGGGTAAGTACTATGGGCCATATCACTGCAAATTACAGACGATAATATACATAGATATGTATAATAAATCCACCGGGCTACAGTCGGGTATTAACAATGAGATCAGAAAACATGTGCAAACAACTGGCTAATGATGAGGTCGCTAGCCCTGTAGCAGGACTACGTTCAGGTACTGACCTGGTCCCTCCGGCAACTTTGAAAAGCCAAAATCTGACCAGTCAATCTCACCTCTCTTCCTGACGACTGGTTACTAGCAGGTCAAAGAAAGGATTCGGAAATAACTCGCTCCTCTGCCAATGTGAAATCAGGAATTCATAGAAGAGGTCAGAAATAGTTACGATCTACGTTCAAGCACATTATATAGGAAATTCCAATGAAATAATCAGTCTTGGTGCGTTCCAATTTTATCAGATGCTTTCCAATAGCCGGTTGTAAATCATTTTCACGAATCTCCATCACACCTCGGGAACATTTCCAACTTTTACTGGTTCCAAATTTGTTTGAAAGGTCATGTATAACTGCATGACATACAAAATATCAAAAACTAAATCTGGACGAAGTCAAATTAAAAACCTCTATCCCTTAGCAGACCTTTCATATCGACATTTAGGGAAAGCTGAGAGGCAAATAAGATTCGAAGAAATACTTCGAATCGATTCGATAAAAAAAATAAGTCTCACATTGTACCCAGTTAAAAATCAGCCCGGAACCAAGAAATCTAAGCCCTAAATAATATTGTGGATCAATATGTGCCATGTGCCAACTTTTTATGGACCAACTTGCCTATTTTTGCACCTCAAAAATTCGAGTGATGGGTCGTTTTGGTTTATTCGCTCAGCAAAAAAATTGTATAACACCC
The DNA here is from genome assembly GCA_954871275.1 of Leptopterna dolabrata. Taxonomy (NCBI): domain Eukaryota; kingdom Metazoa; phylum Arthropoda; class Insecta; order Hemiptera; family Miridae; genus Leptopterna; species Leptopterna dolabrata. The sequence goes on along the minus strand of OX940974.1, from coordinate 53,784,869 downwards.
CCTCAAAATTTTTTTCTTTTACTTTCAAGGTGCTTAGATTCAGAAAATGCCATGTCTGTCCGCCGTACGCCTATCATGCATACCGGATTCATTTTCGGTCTAAAAAAGTCGCTCTTTTGCACACATATTCCATTTGGGCCCTAGTTGTGTCCCGAAACTTAAACTTTTCAGCCAGATCAGAATACATCCAAGGGTGTTATGAGTGAAAAATGGGTATAAAATAGGTATTTTTTGTGTTTTAGTAACAAGAGCTTTTGAGGTATCGTTTTTCGTGTTTTTTGGGACAAGAAGACCGAATATGAAGTCGATTTTGACCAAAGAGTGGAAAATTGTGGATCTATCTAAGGGTCAGCTTCCAAATTCATTTTTTTATTAGTCAAGAACCTCGGAAAACTGTCAGAAATGACCATCAATTTGTATAATACCACTAGAAAAAGTGTAGAACAGGTGAATGAGACAATTAAATGGTACTATCAATAATCAAAGATAATTTGAAAAAACCAGTCATGCAGCATGGCTATAAGAGCGAATTTTCGAAGAAATAACTGATTTTATGTAAAACTGTTGTATCTCAAGAAATAACCACGTTCCTTCATCTTCAAAGTGCTCCAGTTTGAGAACGGAATGAGATATCGCAATTCTGATTTCACCATCGTGTTCAGCGTACAAAAACCTTTAAAATGAGGTGTCACTTGTCAGACTGTTTCATTTTGGGAATTTTTGGGCAATTTTTCCCCCCTAAAACCCGATTCTGCCCATCTACGAACTTAGCCTGTCGATTGCCAAGACAGATTTTTCGTGCAAATTTGAACTTTTTATCTCAATTCTTTCGAGAGTTATCGTCTGGAATGACACATACATATATAAATATATAAATATATATATAAATATATATATATATACATATAATTTTTGGTGTCTTTCGGTAGTGAATTCAGGATGGTCTGAAACGGATTTTGGTATAAAAATCTTTCGGAAATTCGAGTTTTAAAAATTTTGGACCGAGAACAATAGCTTCCTTTTCTTCGAAAATTCGCTAAAAAAAAGAGCGTGATTTGTGTTTGTGGGGGGCAAAAATTGGTGGAAACCATCACAAATAGCTATTTAAATGATTGCACATGGAAGAAACAATAAATGAACAGCCAAAATTTCTGTAGGTTTTCCATTAGAATAATAAACCCATGTGACAAGGACTTTGCAGCGTTTTTTCATGAAACCTAACGTAGGATTCGAATCTGCAATAAAAAAAAATAGGGGTTCTCAGTTGAAAATACGAAGTTAGTGTGCATGAGCAGGTCCAAAAAAATGTCACTCAGATTTTACACGTAAGGGGGGGGGGGGGGTGTTACCACATGAAACGTTTTTCAAAACCCCCTTCCCTTCTTAAGGGAGATACTTCGGTTGGCCATAAATTTTCGTCACCCTGAATGAATTGTACAATCAGTTGTTTGTTACTGAGGACTGATCTATCTTGAAAACAGTTTAATAACCAGTGTCATGTCGTTTTTAGAGGACACTAAACTCTTGCAAGGCATTTTCATGTGATAAAATTATGCCTGAAAAGGGCATCAAAAAGCACTTTTGCTAAAGAGCAATTAGTGTGAATGAAGCACTTACCTTGCACTTAACACTTCTAACAACTTTCCGAATCTTTGCTTCACAGAAGGCACCTTTATATTTGGCACTGACACCTGTCCCAACAGGCAAAGATGGAGGTTCATCGGCCTAGAAACACAAAAACCATATGAATTGAAAAACAATTAAGTATTATGAATCAGAAAGAAGGCCTAGAAAAGCAGAAACCATATGAACTGAAAAACAATTAAGTATTATGAATCAATAATTGCATGATACTTATACTTCATACTGACAGCATTATTTCACGACAAAGGAAACAGTTCTGGTGGCAATGATAAGTAATTCACAAACCATATTTGGAACTCAAGTATCTTCTGACAGTGTGTTCTCTGATGATACCCGAAGTACAAAAGCTATCAAACCTGGAAGAAAAATAAGATTTTTGGTCACAAAAGCTATTTTTGAAACACGAAAATTTAAACAGCTGCTAGTTAACACTTTCAGTTTTTGGTTTATTATTCTGTGAATAATACACCCATGTATTCGCTCAGCAAAACAATTTTATAACACCCCCTCAATAATTTTTCTTTTACGTTTCAAGGTGCGTAGATTCAGAAAATGCTGTATGTCCGTCCGCCGTACGCCGTATCATGCATACGGCTTCATTTTCGGTCTAAAAAACTCGTTCTTTCGCACACATGCTCCATTTGGGCCCTAGTTGTCCCGAAACTTGGCAGCCCGACCGGAATATACTCAGGGGTGTTACGATAAAAATAGGTATTTTTTGTGTTTTATTAAAATGAGCTTGTGAGGTATTGTTTTCCATGTTTTTTAGGACGAGAAGCCCGAATACGAAGTCAATTTTGACCAAAGAGTGGAAAATTGAAGTTCTGACGAAGGTTCAGCTCCCAAAATTCATTTTTTATTAGTCAAAATCCTGGGAAATTGTTTGAAATCACCATCAATTTATATAACAACACTAGAAAAAGTGTCAACAGGTGAATCAAGACAATTGAATGGCACTATCAATTATCAAAGATAATTTGGAAAAAGCTTTTGCTCCTTGGGCTGCGTTACAATGTCATCCTGGTACCAAGGCCATATTAAAGGGCAAGGCGTTCTGAAATACCTATCATATTATCATGTTAACTATTTCTATTCACTCAATAAGGCCTTGAATCGTCAATTTTTATGCTTGAATTCACTTTTAGCATTCTGTTCTAATGTTTTCTGAAGCTTGATTTTTATTCGTCCAAGGAAGTTCCTGTTGAAAAACTAGCTTTCAAGGTCCGCTTCGTATGACTGATTCATGTACTGTCATCAAAGATAGATGACTACACAAAATTTTAACTTCTTTTCAATTAATCAATTAATGAAGGTATGTTTTATGATTCATGTATTATCATCGAAGATAGATAACTATGCAAAATTTCAGCTCAATTTGACAGTGAGCGAAAAATCGATTACAAGATTTGACCAGCACTCTTAAGAAAGCTTTAGTAAAAGCTTTAATAATAAAAAAATTATGAACCTATCAAGAAGAAGTACTATCGATAATCGTCAAACATGACGTATTTTCTAATATTTTAATGTATCTATGGTGAGGGACATCATTCTGGCATCGTGGAAAAGTTGCCCATGGTCGAAGTTCCGGAGCTAGGTAAGCAGTTCACGAGGAAGGAGGTGGAAAGGAGGTTAGAGTGTGAAATGTAGAAAGGCTCTGGGGGAGGGGATGGTGTCACAAATGAGATTCTGAAGATGCTTCCCGAGAATAGTATTGACTTACTGGTCGAAATCTTCAATAAGTACCGAAGCGTTGGGGATGTGCCTCGCCCGTGGCATACCATCCTCCTTCACATGACAAAAAAGAAATGGGAAAAAACGCTTCCCTCCAGCTACCATGGCACAGCTTTGGTCAGGGGCGTTCCGTCCATAAGGCCACTGCCCCGGCACCCAAAAACATGAGAGTAAAAAAGACCAACCATTGCTCAGTTGGCATCTGAATTTCCCTCCGCACACTGTACCTACCTAGCATTTTTCACAAGTTCAACAGCCACACGCCAGAGTTCTCTGGCTATGGATAATCAATATTCTAGCAGAGCATCCATGATGGTTCCTTAATGTTAGCTCCATACACCAAGCATGTTATCAGAATAAAGGGACAGTATTGATGTCCTGCAATCGGAACCTAGGCTCCTGAAACTGGAAGGTAGGTCCTGGGACCTAGTGTTGCCATGGCAACCGAAAAAGTGGCCCATCCGCCCATTCTCAGTCGAGTAAAAATGTTGTATGCCACACCTACTTTGGGCCCGGCCTCATAATCTAATTTCAACCCCAAAATCGTTCATTTCACAATCGATTCAATCCTTTCGATTCAATTTGTCATCTCGATACGAGATGCTTCTTCTTCTGATTTGTTTTTTGTTGTCTCTGAATCACTTGTCCGACATCGGCTCATGTCGTGACATCTACAGATGACAACTAAGCTGAGAACTGAATCACATTCGCTTTCTCTGCCTGACCGTTTTCATTTTTTTCGTCAAGTTTTGCGCGTTTTGCGTTCGGTCAGGTTCCCATGACAGATTTGTACTTGTGGTACCTACGTGCGTTTTGTCCTGTTCGCTGTTTGTGGATTGCTTCTCCATTCAAGGAGGTACCGGCCGACGGGTCATTGTTTTGTTGTATTTTAGTTTACTATATTTTAGTAACACATGAATTTTTTTTGCTGAATATCACTCACAGTAAATAAGCAGCCTTGGGGTATTTTGTAAACATATCTGTTGGTTTTGTGTTCTGGTCTGGTGCCCCACCATTTTCAGACCCCACGCACCTCTACTGGCTTTGGTTAATACCACACTAAAGCTGTTCACATCTCTCCTGGCCGAACAAATCAAGGAGTGGGCTGAAACAAAATGTATCCTGCCGAAATCTCAAGCTGAGTTTAGATCTGGGAGGTTCGGGTCAGGCATTAACTCTCTACTTATGCGGTTTCTACCCATTTTCGAGTCCAAAAGAAACAAAATTTGGTATGTCTGACGTGACGAAATTCACATATTAACCATAGATGTATCAAATAAGGGCGGCTGGTTAACTACTGATGAATTTCGTCGAGTCCCTCCTTTCATCTGAATTCAACCAAATAATCTCATAGGTTTTGTTCTCAGATTTATTTTTGTGACATCAGTTCACCTTTTTATCCAACCCCCCTTTCTTGAGGTTCGCTCGGCCACCCCTCTCCTCAGTGATATAAGATTTCTTTATTAAACGGGGAGAGTGGGAGGTAAGAGTTGTCTTGGGAAAGGGAGAAGTCGGAATCTGGACACTTGGCTGCTGTGAGGTCTGCTGACGAGAAGGCTCCATGTGTCCACTTTCCTGCTGAATTAAGGTAGGAACTGGCTTCTGTTCTCCCAGTCCAAATAATTAGAGTTGTATAAATTCAACTATATCCTTGAAAATGCAAATACCTAACGAGTTTTCCGAATCTAGGTACTTAGAGAGTCTTACCGTCAACATCAATTTTTTTTTTTCTAAAGAAATTTTCTTTGGCAGTTGGCCTTTGTTTAAATAACTCGTAGTGGTTTGATCATGGGAGACGTAACTTAAGAATACACTGGGATAGGGTCTTTTTTTTCCCCTTCAAAGTTAATTTTGCCCACAAAGGTTTTTTTTCGTAACTTAACTCTATCCCCTAAATGAATAAAAATCTAAGAACTCTTGTGATGGTGGTTCTATTTTTAAAAGCCTTGATGTATGGGTTTTTTGTTTGTGTGTTTTTTTAAGGGTTTTTGCCGATGGGAAAATTTTTCGTTTCAACTTAGCACAAATTAAAATGTTAATTGTTAAAGTAATATTTCGAAATCAATATTCAAATTGTTAATTTAGTCGAACGTTAGGTTATTTTAAATGTTTATTTTGGGTAGAAGTTAGACATTTTTCTTAATTTTCATTCAACACTTGGCATTAGTTCCTTTTTAGATTGCTAAGGATTTTTGAATTGAGCTAAGGATTGATTGAATTTTTTTTGTACTCATTTTCTGTCTGTTTTCTATTTTATTTTCATTCTTAGTTCATTAAATGATGAGGGCTTGAATATGGATTTTGTTCCATTTAATTGCAAAACCCATATCCTTTCTTTATTATTCATTTTTGGTGGTGTTTTGGTGGTGCCCAACTCTTAGGTAGTACACACCTTCGAAGTTTGAACTCGTCAACTAGGTTCCTTTTTCTCTTGTTTGAAATTCAGTTTACATTCCTGATCATTTCCAAGTTATCATCAAGTTTCGTTTTGGTTCAAGTGCAGTCTTCATTGGATTATTAAATGTTCTCCTTGTTATTTAGTTAAGCGAAATTATTGCCTTTTATGTTGCGTTTCAATTTAGTAGCTATGAAGGTGATCACCTCCTACCATGCGCTATAGGCTGCTAATGTCAGCTTGGCAGCTCTTTTCATAAGGTCCTGATATCAAGTAAATCGTGGGGTTTACAGTTAGTCTGGGGGGAAAATGTATCATTCTACTTGAGATTGTTGTAATGCAGAACCTTGTGGACCTCCCTGTTCTTTGTGGTGGACTCAGTGGTTTCAAGTGCTAGCGAGTCTTCGATCCGCCTTTGGAATCATGACTTGTTCTCCATCGAAACTATTTGTGGCCTGTGCTAAGGGATGAGGTGGCTCCTTCGAGAATTATTGCCCGATTGATCTCCCTTTCCCCCTTAGCGATGTGAGGACTTTTTCCATTTTCAAATGACATGGGAGTCGTATCTGGGGAATTCGAAAGTTTGTATAAGGTTATTCCAAAATTGTCGGAGTTTAGTTTGAATGATCTCAGGTCCTATAGTTGTTCTAGTAAGGAGGCAAGTCAATTATTGATTCTTGTTTTCCTCTGGAGGTGATCTAGAATTCATGCAGGAACGTTTGACACTACACTGTTACTTTCCACACTTAGTCTAGGTCAGTTTTATGGGAAGGTTTGTTCCCAACGTGAAGGATCCGTCGCCCATTGTTGATTAATCACCTGATTGAAATTCTAAATGTAGAGACGTGAAGTACCTAGGTACACTATTAAATTGTGGGACAGGATAAGCTCGAAGAAATAATGAGACCGACGAATGGTATGAGAATCACTTGCTTCTTGAGGTTTCGGGTTGGTGTATTAAGAGTAGCTCTACCTTGATTTGTTATTGAAAAGAAAGATAATTCTTTTTTGTTACTGTTTCCATCCTCATTTAAGAGATGGAAACAGTTGGTGGAACGCCCCCTTTATGTTATTAGGGTAACGAACAGTAGTGCTATTCTCCATAGATTTTCAATTTTTAACATGTTAGATTTAGGAACTTAGCAACAATTCCTGTAACCCAGGAAAGATTGTAGGAGTAGTGTAGGAAGGGTTTAGCGAAGGTATTTTTGGGGATTTCTCTCCGTAATTGGGGGAAAAACCCGATCAAAACTATCTTTGCCCTCCCTACTACGTAACAGTATGTGTAACGACTGACCTTTCCAGAGTATTTGATTCACTTAAGCACGCAGTATTATGATCAAAGCTCTCAGAGTGGGAGTTAGCAGCAAAACATTGGAGTACATTGTGCCATGTACCTACCGATCAGCCTGTTTCAAGATGTTTAAACTCCCCAGATTATTTTGAACAAGACATAACTGAGGGCGTCCTTCAGGGTGATTCAGTTAGTCCGAGAATGGTCATGAGAATTTCATGTCGGAAAGGGGTTGCTCGGGTGTGAAAGTTGAGGGTCATGAGATCATGCTGTTATCATTTGCGGATGACGTCGCCATCTTGGCCGACTCCGTCCCGGATGCTCAGAAAAAAAATGAATGTGTTTTGGAGTACTGCCAGGTGAACTCTCTCACAATAAATACACAAGTTCTTGTGTTTGGTCATAGGAAGACTGTAATGAAATACAAGGATGTCTAATAATGTTGCCAGCCTTGAAGCTAAGCTGTCACAAATCCAACACGATACGGGAGCCCTAAACAACAAAATAATAATTCAGGCCCTAGAACGTGAAGTCAATCGAAACAAACTAGTTATACGGGGCATACCGAAAGGAGACACCAAAAATCCGAGAATTGTCGTGATCAATCTCATAAGAAGTTCACTCCATATAGAGGTAACTCCAGTGGATATCCTGGACTCATTTTGCCTAAATAAACCCTACCAAACCGTATCAACTGCTGTTAAATTCTTCTCAGAACTAATCTGTCAGTGTTAGTGCTATATTAGTGAATTTTTCTCTCGAAGCATACACGCTGATCATGTGGAATTGCAGAAATATCGCAGATAGTTGAAGGAAAATGGAATAGAATCGTGGCTGAGTTACAACTACTTGATGAGCAATACTATGCCATACTACCTATACGAGGTGACAGAACAACTTTCAACGTTTCTCGATAAACCGCCCAAGCAAATAAATCATCAGATGAGACCAAACAATTTCAAAGCAAGCCATCACTTCAAAATAAAGAAATGGGACAGAAAACTAAAACACCCAGAAATACTCTGTATCAAGAAACAAATACCGCAAAGCAACTTGATCAAACCTCAAGAAAGCTCAACAGCAAGGATTGGCTTACCAAATTGCTCAAATCACCCATGAACTCGCCTAGCAAACGAGCCTAGGAACATACCGGGGACGCCAATGACCAGTACCCAAGAACCAGGTTGAAGAAGAAGCCAGGACATCAAATCCAGAGGTGACGACCGGGCAGCATAGCAATTTATTACAGTTTTGGGATTTCAGGGAGGAGGAGGAACCATCCAATAACCCACACAGCCCAACTTCCCAAACACCATTAAATCCAAATGAACACAACAATTATACAGGTATGCTACAATCCAGTAACTTGAAGACAGTGTTTTGGAATTGTAAAGGGTATGTTCACTGTTCGGGACCTCTAACATAGAAATAAATCAATGTTCGATTCTATGTTTATGCGATACATGCATGGCTCATTCAGACGCCAGCAAGGACACCACATGTTGATAAATTTTAAACCTGAACATTCATTCTGAGTTAAACCAAAAGATCGCAGTCGTGTAAGTGCGAATTTCAATGTATGGGAAAATTACAAGTTGAAGTAACTAATTCCAGTCTGTATTGGTTATTCACATGTATAACCGTAAGCAATGATATTTCTTTCACCATAGGTTGCCTGCATATAAACATAAACACTAAAATAAGACTCGTTCTCAAAATGCTTAGAGCAATGATGTCAGATAGGTACATACACTTATGAACCAATATTTATTGGCGGCGACCTTAACGCCCGTGTTGGATTGGAGAATACAGGTTTTAAGGAACTTTTCGAGGGCACAATCCCAAGTATAGATAGGCGAAGCTGTGATTCCAAAGTCGATGATACACGGATAAAATTGTGTGATTTTATGGGATCATAAATATGGGTTTTGGTTTATTATTCTGTGAATAATACACCTAGATGTTTTCGCTCAGCAAATATTTTTCGAACACCCCCTCAACATCTTTTTCTTTTACGTTTCGAGGTGCGCAGATTCCAAAAACGCTGCAAAGTTCTCGTCACGTGTGTTTATTATTCTACCAGACATACTACAGAAATGTTGGCTGTTCATTTACTGTTTCTTTCATGTGCAATAATCAATATAACCATTTTTCATGGTTTCTACCTATTTTGGCCCCCCAAAAACAGGAATTAGGCTCCTGTTTTTGACGAACTATCTTTGATCATTGACAGTGCCACTTAACTGTCTTGATTCACCTGTTGATACTACTTCTAGTGTTATTACACAAATGTATGGTGATTTCAGACAATTTCCCAGGTTTTTTGACTCATATAAAATTAATTTTGTGAGCTGAACCTTCGTTACAACCTCAATTCTTCACTCTTTGGTCAAAATCAACTTCATATTCGGTCTTTTTGCACTAACAAACATGGAACAGTACCTCAAAATATTACCAACCTTCCGGAGGAGTCCGTCGTCATTAGCTGGTAGTGATGACGGACTCCTTCGGAAGATATTGTAATATTACTCCTTACACTATCGGAAATAACCCTTTAGATTTAATACCTCACAAGCTCATGTTCAAGAAAACCTCCAAAAACCCCTTGAAAACCACTATTTTCCCCCCATAACACCCCTGTGTGTATTCCGGTCAAGCTACCCAGCTTCAGAGCACAACTAGGACCCAAATATGTTCCCAAATGGAACACAGGAACCAAACTGTATGCGGAAGAACGACGATTTTTGACCAAAATATAAGGCTGAAACATTGTTAGAACATCAATTCTTCGCTCGCTGGTCAAAATCGACTTCATAGCCGGTCTCCTCGTCCTAAAAACCAGGAAAAACTATACCTCACAAGCTTCACACCATACCACAACACAAAAAAACTATTTTGAAATCCATAACATCTTTGGGTATATTCGATCGGCCTGCAGTTTCGGGACACAACTAGGGCCCAAATGGAGCCTGTGTGATGAACTGGAATTTCATAACAATTCAGAGGCTGCATAATTAATTGTATTGGTGCTGTCATACTAGGTATCTGAATGATGAATTTATAAGGGCGATTTCCTTGGCAAGTTTAAAATTCCTGTATTATTGCTAGGATACTTAGAACTAGGTAGGTACCTACTACATTATATTTTTGGGAAAGTTTGGACAGGCAATTGTAAAATTAAGTCACTGCTTGCCTCAGCGAAATGTGAGTCAATCGGCGAGACGAGATCTGGCACATAAACAAGTTGAGGTCTATAATGATTAAAAAACAACAAAGACAACAAACATAGCAAGGCAGAAGTTGATAGCTTACATTACCACTAGTCAGCGAAGACAGGTCAAATAGATGATAATGATAACACATTGTTACAGCAACTTAACACAACTGGTATTCTTTAAGGTTTGACTGGCCATTGAGATAAATTAAGCAGCACGAACCGTATCAATAGGCATTAAACTGTGTTCAAACAAATTATCTATAGTCCAGCGGGATCTGACTATATTTCCAAATAACTTCCATCAGGCGAAATACAACCGTCAACTACCAATAACAACTAGAACTAGGGATGGCAACGATACATCGATGTTGTCAAAACATCGATGTTTCCATGCCATCGATGTTTGGCCGTTGTTTCAAAACATCGGTGTTTTACAATATCGATACATCGATGTTTCCAGTTTGCCATAAGCTTTTTCAGATTTCATGAATGTTGCAAATCCTCCGAATCTTCACATCGGCCACGATATTGCAATCGCAAACTATTGTACCAACATCGAGTTGGTACCAACATCGAGTTGGTACCAACATCGAGTTGGTACAATAGTTTGCGATTGTAACCTACCACTTACCAAAACGAACCTTTTTTCTGTTTATGATCACGTTTTCATGGCGCTATAATCCATCGCAGCTGGAAGCGAGCAACTGTTATAAGAAAATCCATGGAGGAAGGACCAGTCAATTTAAAATCGTGTGCATATGGATTCTATTCAACACTATAATATCCAGGGATAACCGGTTTATGAAAAGTTACATATATAATATTGCAAAATGAATATTACACGAAAGAAGATTATACATTAAAATAAAGGAAAGCGTAATTACTATAGATGAATGGTGGTGGTTCTCAGCTCCGTTGTCCTCCTGAAGAAAAAGAAAGAGATAGAGCGAGGGAGAAATTGCTTTATTCCTTAAAACATTTTACAAATTTTTGTAATATACAAATATGCTAAGTTCAAATTAGAGAGTACAAATTAAGTTACAAATAAAAGTACAAATTAGGTTCAAATCAAAAAGTACAAATTTACAGGTATCAAAATAAAATTTTAGTTACAAAAATATTTGAGATTTAAGTTATCAAGGTAAGTGTCAGTATTTTAGATGATGGGAATCCCACAGTAGGCCAGGGCCTGTACGTGGGCAATACAGAGCAGGAGGAGGAATAAAAGGAAGGAGAAGAAAAAAAGAGAAGAAGAAGAAAGCGCTACTTGTTGGGAATTGCTCTTATATTATAACTTTGTTCAGCAATTCTATTTTTTATCCTTATAATTTTTGTTAGAAGAGGGATTTTTTATATTTTTTCATAATAGCATTTTTGTTAAAGAAATCCCTAGTTTTGGTGTTGGCGGCATTGTCATTTTTATTCTGTTGGTTGTCGTCTACAATTGGCTCGGTATTGTTCGTTGTTCGTTCCTTGAGAGAAAAAATGTGATATCTTGTACGTTTTCGTTTAGATCGGCAGTTTGTTTTATATAGTTCCGCTAGAACCTTTTCCTTTTATTGAGATCAGCTTGTGTCTGAGTTGTGTGTTATTTCTTCAATAAAGGCTGACGCTTGTAAAGTTGATTGGACTGGTGTTTTCTGCGATTGATTCGCCCCGTACTCTCCTTCAATAAGTTTGTGTTTATTGACACTACTCTTGGGATTTGTAAAAGATAGGTGAAAGGGGTTTGAACTGTCCAAGGGTGGGGATCGACCGAATCTGGTGAGGGTGAGAGGGGGATTCCACAGCTCTGCACCTGCAATTTGGAAGAATTTATCAGAAAATGAGGAGTGATGTCCCATGACCAAGATGGCCCGGGAGTGGTTGGAGAAGGGGAAAAAATGGTCCTCCTCACCATCTCAGGTCCATTGGCACGGGCTGCACACCCTAGGCAGTTTGGGTGCACTGCTGGACGGTGCACTGAGGATGCCATATGCTTACTGCTCAGGAGGGTGAAGAGCTCAGCCCACAAATATGTGATGGCCATTTTCTTCGACATATCTGGAGCCTTCAACGGAGTGCGGTGGCCATTGGTGCTCAGTGAGCTGCAGGATCTGGGAATTCCCAGGAATATTTATAGACTGCTGGGTAGCTACTTCTCTGACAGGTTCGCCGAAATACACTGCGCTGCAGGCCAGGTCAGGACGAAAATTACAAGAGGATGCCCTCAAGGTTCGGTCCTTGGGGCTGCCGCCTGGAACCTGGTGTTCTCCGGTCTCTTGCGTCTACTAGATGACCGGCGCATATTCTCCATCGCTTATGTGGATGATTTGGTGGTGTTGATAGAGGCGAGAACACGACGGGAAATCCTTGATCTGGCAAAAGACTGTTCTGACCAGATATTGCAGTGGTGTTCTGGGGCCAGGCTGGAACTGGCAGCTCACAAAACCCAAGCAATTGTGTTCCGTGGGAGGGGAGACACCAGGCATCCTACCAGATTTTCGGTCGGTTCGACCAGGCTGGAAGCATCCCCTACAGCAAGGTACCTTGGTGTGTGTTTACATCAAGGACTTACGTGTAATTCCCATGTCGGCATGCTTTTTGCCAAAGGGGCGAGAGTCTCCAGTATGATGGTTGGACTGTCTGGGGCTGGATGGGGAGTATCATTCGATAGGCGCATGGCATATTACAAAACAGTCTTCCTGCCGACCATCACATATGCTTCCCCAACATGGTGGGATAGGCCCAACAAAGAAATGCGTAGCAAGGTGCAGCAGATACAGAGAGCAGCTCTACTGGCAGTGACCAGGGCCTATAGGACAACCTCCACAGCAGCTTTACAGGTTCTGGCAGGGACGCCCCCCCCCCCCCCCCATGATCTTCTTCTGGACCTTAGGGTAGCTACATCCGCTTTGAGATGGCCGGATCGCACATGTGCAGAGGCTAAAAGTGAACTCATTGGTGCTGCTGCCCTGGAGTCAGGAAATAAGAAAAAGATAGAAGCGATGCAGAGCTATATCATGACTGAATGGCAAGAACGGTGGGACCTGAGTTCGAAAGGGCGTCTGACACACAGTTTCCTCCCCAACGTGCGTGAAAGAATGACATGCGGCCATCTGCAGCCATCATACCATGTGACCCAGTTACTAACGGGGCATGGAAACTTCAGTGAGAAGCTGCACTTTTTCAGAAAACGAGACAGTCCTGATTGCCCTTGTGGACCGCGGGTGAATTGGCTGAGCTCGTGGGGCGAGTGCCCACAGTACGGAGACCTAAGGACACGTATGTGTGGCGCAGCAACTTTCAGAGGACCCCTGCAGCAACTGATAGATGGCAGAGAGGCTTATGAGCGATTTGCAGATTTTGTATGAAACTGGACCTTGAGGAGAGGAGAGAGAGTCGAAATGGCTAGTCTAGTTAGTAGCACGTAGATTTAGGCAATGGGGCAAGGAATATTTATAAAAGTACTTCCCATAGACTACTGTGATATTAGGTTAAAGCATACAGCATTAGGGCAGGGGGGAATATTTATAAAAGTACCCCCTGCGAGAGCTCTGTGATATTAGGTTAGTATAATATGTGATTATGTGTTGTGTGTGAGCGAAAGTAATTTATAGCATGAATGTGATGTAAAGAGTGAACCTGTTTGTGATGAGTGTTTTGTGCGTGCATGTGTGAGAGAATGAGGGGACCGATGAATGAGGGGAGTCTGCTGGCCTCGGGGAGGCAGCAAGCAACCTTTTCATCATTTTGTTAGTTTTTTTATTTTCAGCATTTTATTAATTTTCTTTTGTTTATTTTCTTAGGGCTGTCGGCCTCCTGGCCTACGAAAGCCCTAACTGACGGGTGCCAGGACGCCATATTAGGTAGGGTGGGCCCGGGGCCGGTAGGTTCTCCCCATCCTATCGGTCTGGAATGCTGGATGGTGTATGAATTGATAAGTCTTTATGTAATTGTCGGTATGAAAGTAATTTATTGACTGAAAGGTAACGTGCACATAGTGTTTAAAAGTGGAATTTCGAAGAACCAGAGCCGCAAGAGGGAAAGTAACAAAAAGCCTGCCGATGATGGAAGAACCGCAAGCTATAAGAAGAGGCGGGGAGTACTGAGGCCGAGCTATCAACAACAGGACGCAACGTCAGGATGCAATAGGATCCAGCGCGACATAAGGGGCATTGGTGAAATACGCCACCAATAACAAATTATCACCAACGTTTTCAAATTACAGGCTTCAAGTGAGGACGAAAAAATGTGGAACAGTACAGGAAGTGTGGGGAAACAAGGGAGTAAACCAATTTCCATTTCAAATAGGGTGGAGTGAAATTCGATAGTCGTTTCAGCGGGTAAAGACTGCCATAAACACCACGACATATTTGTCCCACATGCTCATCCCAAGTTAAAGTTTTATTTATATAGAGACCCAGATTGGGGACAACAGGGGAGTCGGGGATAACTAGGTATATACCATCTGTCGCGAACGGCCAGTTCGAATATGAATTCAGGATAAGGATATGCGTATTAAATTGTCTTAGATATACATCCCCACAGAACAGGAGACTATCTTTCTTTTATCCAGTGATTTATTATAGTCAATTGAGATGACTGTATGAAGGTATGATTGGACTGTTGTTGACGAGAAGGTCTCGAGGGAATGGTGGAATCCTTGTTAGCAAGAGTGCCAGGTGCCTTTCTGTGGGGACAACCCTGTTTGCCATGACCTTGGCCCAAAGTTCAGACTTGATTAAGTTCATCTGACGTCCCCATAGAGTGGCGATGGCAGGCCAGTGTAAAGGCCCCTAGTTCTCAGGTTTCTCACAAGAGAAGCATGCCTAAGGTCGAGGCTACGATAGGAGCGGTAAGTGGCAGGTAGAGCCGCCTGGGTGCCGCTCTAAAAATAGTTTAACGGCCCTCACCAGAGACTGGCTACAATAGAAGAGGTCTTCGCCCGAGTGGTTTGGGCACCACCCGAGATCCCGCTCGCCGCTAGGATCTGACAAATATTTTCCCTTGCCGCTCAGTTGGTGTCCTAACGTCTTGGTGTCCTGGACTAGGTATGGCACAAAAATTCCCAGACGAGGAATACGAAAATTTTATCGCACTGGTCCAAGCCTGGCCATGCCTGCGGAATGACAGGCACAAGGACTTCAAGAATGCTACAAAAAATAAGAAGCTCTGGGATGAGGTTGGGTCAATCATGGGCATTTCTGGTAAGTGCAGAAATTTATTATGTTAGAAATTATTAAGTACAATCAGTAAGAAAATAGTTACATTGCGTTATTATGTAAATCTCAAGCGAGAAGAAATTATATTAAGCGTTATTGTCCTTGAAAAACTGTATAAATTTCTCTTGTACATGTTTAGCCAAAGATGTGGCATTTCGGAATTCGCCTGGAGTTGTTTTTTGAACGTAACGATGAAGTTTTTAGACCGAAAATGAAGCCGGTACATTGCATTTTTGGAATCTACGCACCTTGAAATGGAAAAGAAGAAATTTTGAGGGGGTGTTATAAAAATTGACCGAATAGGGTAAGGTGCTGTACCTTGCACAAGCTTGTACCTGGAGCCACCCTGGATTTCCCGAGTTGAGAGAAAGGATAAAAAAATTTCTAGTCGTTGATTCCATAGCCTTGTCAATACCATGAGGTGTGAAAATAACTTCGAGATGGTGGACGTGACTATTATCTTCTTAGACGGTTTCAAAGTTTTTTCAGTGTTGTGATGTACATCTTGGGCGGGCCTTAGTGGGGTGTTCAGAACCACAGTTAGTACGAACGTTTTTTGAATTAGCGTGTAATGCACAGAGGAATGTTCCATCTAACAGATAATCAAGCCAGTTTTTATTAATTCATCGACAGATGGAGTTCCTGCCCTGTTTTCATGTTTTAGGGAAATGTCTGTACCTTGAGCCACTTTTGTGTTCGTACCATGAGCCGACTCAAGGTACCTGGCTCATGGTACAAACATTTTTTGTGGAATGACCAAAATTGTTTTCTATCATTTGAATCGTGACTCCTCTTCTGAAAGCGAGCTTGATTTTGACGGAGTAGCTTCGGAATGATCCTGAATGATGATGAAAGTGCAGGTGATATTGCATGGGATGACGAGTCTCCTAACAACAATGTGGGCAAATGGGTCCTTGTTAAATTCTTGTGCTCGAATGGTCAAAAATTTTATGTAGGGCAAATCATGGGCATCTATGATAACTTCCGAGCTTCTGTTAAGTTTGCAAGAAAGAAAGGGGCATTGTTTATCTGGCCTGTTGTTGAAGACGTGTGTCAGGTAAGAATTGCCGATTTTGAAAATTGGAAGGAGAGGAGATATAATATTTAATCTCTCATTCCATGGGTTGCGTGTAATGTAATTATATTAAGTTCCTTTTTGTTTTTATTCGATTGTGGAGGGTGACAACTAGATATGTGACCTTTATTTCTATTTTTGGAAATAGATTCAAAATGAATCAACCAAGTTTTTGACTATTTCAATATTGCAAGACTGGTAAGTCTTTTACGACTTTAAAGACTGATAATTTAAGTCGTCGTTCATTTCTTTTGTTCATTGAAAAATGACATATACCTATTTATCTGTAAGGATGTTCACAGGTGCAAGGGTTTTACTCGTAATTTCCAAGTCTTTCTAAGTCAAGTTTTTCAGGCAAACTAATTTTTTAAAACTATTTCTGGAGTTAATTTTTAGTCAAATTACAATTTAAAAAATCGTATTCTGTAATGCTTGCTTTATTTCCCTACTATTATTCGAAAACTAACTACAAAACAAGGGTGGCTCAAGGTACATTCATGGGTGGCTCCAGGTACAACCTATGTCTGTACCTTGAGCTACTTTGGGAGGGTTTAGGAAAATGGATGCTGCACGTACAGGAATGATGAGGAAAATATTTTAATGACTGAGGATTGTGGCCAACTAGTTTCTCAATGGATGTGGACTAGTACCCGTGAAATCGGATCATTATTAACTTCAGGAAAAATCGTAATCCAAAAAGTGGCTCAAGGTACAGCACCTTACCTACATAGGTGTAATTATTCACAGAATAATAAACCAAAACCGTTCAGGATCTTCTTTCACTTTGAGGAATAGCAGGTGGTATTCCCCTTCAGAACTTCTCTGTAAATTAATGGGGTGAACACCAAACCGTCTTTTGAGCACAGGTTTTCCACGCGACCTTTTAAAAATCCTCAATGAATTTTCACTCAACATGAGTAAACGCGCACTTTTACTGTTCGAAGGCATGATTTCGACTGTGGGATCCTCGGTTGCGCCACTATCACTTGCTGCTCATCACTTGCCGCTCACCGTTCACCTCTCACCGCTTACCGCTCCTATCGTACCCGAGGCCTAAGAGTGTGCACCTGACAGGACAGGAATTAGATCTGATTTTAGTACAGGCACATGAGGTGCACTGAGTGAAGTTGTGTGGAAAGGGGTAGCTGTAAGGGGTGGTGGAGGGTAAGTCAAGCCCTGAAGGAGTACTACATTGTGCAACATTGTGTGTACGGTTCGTGCAATAGTGATAGCCGTTTCGGGAGACCAGGATATAACCAAGGCACACGGTTTTTCGCGTTTCCGAAACCCTGTCTGGAGTTCAGAAAAATTGGCGCCTCTCGGTACAACCGTTTTCCGTCTGGGGCGTTTCCGACCCTGTTTTATTTACCCAAAAGCACATCTCGCGATGCAAGGTATGTAAGGTACGTGGTAGTGGTGAATTAACTGTTAACCACTGCTTCACGACATGGTGGAGATGCTGGGATCTCAGGTATTTAGTAATTGATATGCGTCAGATCTTGTATAAAATTTGATGTTATAATGAATAGTATAAAGTGTTGCCAGGTTACCAACCTAACAGTTGATAAATGTCAAAAAACCCTGATCGGAGATAACAAAAGTGGTACAGTTGGTAATAGGTGTTCTTAGGTTGGTCTTCTGGATGGTATACTATCTCAAGCGTCCATGCAACCTGTCTGGCATGGATGCTGTTTCAGTATCCAGAGACATGGAGGTGGATATTGAGGTTCCATAAAATGGAATTAATTTACAATTCTCCATAATGGAAAAGAAGGGCAAGCGCTAGTGTAGTTATAGTGATTCTCTTTCTCAGTTTGTGGGACTAGGTAAAAGCTCACAGATTAGCGTGTCTTGGGCATTGCGTAATTTTGCTTATTGAAACCTGCCCCTTTTAATGAAGACTTTAGAATCAATCCTAGTCAGTTACTGGTAGCCACATAATAGTTGGATATTTCAGAGAAAGTGAACGAAAGGTTATATTTTGGTTGTTTCAGTTACAAAGAAAATGTCACCCCTAACATTAATCACTCACAGATGGAGGCTGCCTCTTTGATTCGGATTGACGTTTTGGTGGGTAGGGTCTGTGAGGGGGTGGATGATGGCATCGTTCTCCTCGACCAGGCGAAGCAGGGACTGGGTTTCACAGAAGAAGAAGAAATAAGTATAAGAAGATTTAGAGTATCGGTTCAGGGATTTATAAATGAGATTCAAATTTTCATTGGTCGCTTGAAGAATGGCAGTGAGGAAATGAAAATGAAAATTGAGGAATACCTACACGAAGTTTCAAATGACAGCCGAGGATTTATTAGTCGAGCTTGAAACACTTTTTATGACCAAATCAGCTCAAAACCCTGTATTATCTACAAACACCGTCTCATCAGCAAATTATGATGCTGTCGGAACGAGTCTGCTTCTTAAAATAGGGATAAAATTTGATGGTAATGTCCTCAGTCATTTTGGAACCGTTTCTCCTCAGGCATAGACCAAAGAAAAAACTTGAGCAATGTAGACAAGCTGGCGTATTTAGTGGCTTCCCTGGAAGGGGAGGCTCATGCGAACTATAAAATT
Source organism: Leptopterna dolabrata (assembly GCA_954871275.1). Taxonomy (NCBI): domain Eukaryota; kingdom Metazoa; phylum Arthropoda; class Insecta; order Hemiptera; family Miridae; genus Leptopterna; species Leptopterna dolabrata. The sequence continues at coordinate 53,765,741 of OX940974.1, read as the reverse complement.
GCTGTTGACAAATTGACAAGAGAGGTTTGGGAAAAGAGGTGTGCTTATTGATGCTCACTATGTTGCTTTATACAAAATACCTCCAGCCAGCAAGCCCATAAGAGAATGTCGCCATACCTTGGACGAGATAGAGAGACACCTGCGTGTTCTGAACACACTTGGTGAGAATATTAATCATAATCAGTTACGTGCAACTACCTACCCTTGAAAAATTTCCTGACGAAATTATCTATGACTTCTGAATGATGAGTGACACCGATAATCAGTCAGTGGAAGAAATGAGAAAATTTCTTGAAAAAATGATCTCAGCCAGGGAGACGTCAGCCAGCCTGAAAGGCAATCGAGAGACGCAGATTCAGCCAAACGAATTTAGTTTCACTACTGATGCATTATATTCCGGAGGAAATATATTGAAGCCCAACCCTCCAACTCATCATAAGGATGATAAGAATGCTAGTACTCCGAAATGCCCACCTAGTGAACAGAATAGAAAGGGTTCAGTCAAAAATTGTAACCGCAATTTCGTCTCAACTCAAAAGCTTCCACAAAGAGACACAGCACCCACATTCAGGACTAGAGGAAATAACTCTCGGGAACCACCAACTAAGAGACCTAGATGAGAGAATGTCTTTTGTAGAGGCGATCACTTTAATGACGAGTGTGCCAGGTATAAGACACCGGAAGAACGAAGGGCTCGAGTTTCTGAGCTGAAACTTTGCTATCTTTGTTTTATTGGGCGACATATGAAACGGGACTGCCCAGTAAAGCGTCAGTGCTATCACTGTAGATCATCCGGGATCCACAAAAGGAGTCTATGCCCCAAACTCGAACATCCTCGCCAACCCGAAACGAGTACCTTGTTTTCCCAACTGAATGTGGACACTACAAACCCTACAAATGGCTGTTGCTACCATCAAGGGACCATCTAAGTGGACACAAGGCAGAATCTTATTTGATACAGGCAGCCATAAGTCATATTTTACCTCAGCATTATCCAGAAAGTTGAAACTGGCTCCCATTGAACAAAGTACATTGACAGTTTATACTTTCGGGTCTATGAGTCCGAAACCAATCAACACTACTTCGGTTTCCCTAAGCATAGAAACGAATATACTGGGGAGTGTATTGAAATTTCGGCATATGAGGTGTCAACTATAACTAGTATGATTCCAGCATTTCCAGCTATTAAAAACCAATTGCAGTTGGAACACTCAACATTGGCTCCTGATTATTCAGCTGATTGTCCTGCTGACCTTCTGATTGGCAATGACTACTACTGTTCCTTCATTAGTGGTGGAATAAAGGAAGTCAGAAATTCACTATACCTTGTACAATCTTGTCTTGGAGAGATTCTCTCTGGACGATATGAGAAACCATCTAATGAGAGTGTACTAACTGTACTGACATTTGTTCAAGGGGGTGGAAACCATAACTATTGGAGAAGGGAGCATAATATACGTAGTGGAATCGGGATTCAATAATTACGTGATGTGATTTAACAAACGCACTGAACGAAGTATATTATATTTGGAGAACTGCACAAGAGAGATAATGAGAAAATGCACACTCATGATAGATGGTAACAGTGAACAGTGTTGCCACTGAATTATTTGTGCTATTACACAAAACTAATACTCTCCCTTAATAGGGCAAATAGAGAAAAAAGCATGCAATTGGTTGGCAACACAACAACCCAACTGATGCACAGTTAACAACAAAAATGCAAACTTTAGAATTTGGTACATTTACATTTTACATCAAAATGGCGCAACATTTTAAACTTTCATATTCATATCAGAACAACAACGAGAATGTTTGGTCAAACCTAGACCCTTAGTAAGAACATCCGCGACCATGTCCTCAGTAGGCATGTAATTTAATCCAATTACACGTTGTTCAACCATATCACGAACATAATGGTACTTAACACGTATGTGTTTTGTTCGCTTGTGATAAACTGGGTTTTCTGAAAGTTTGATTGCACTCTGGTTGTCATTGAACAATTGGATTGGCCCATTAGAAACAATTGGACAGGAATGCAATTTTGGAAATATTTCTTGAAATAGGCCATTAAAGTAAACTGCTTCTTTGGTAGCTTCACAAATTCCGACATATTCGGCTTCAGTAGAAGACAACGAAACACAATTTTGCTTTTTGCATTCCCATGAGATGGGTGCATTGGCGAGCTTGAAAATAAATCCTGAAAAAGATTTAGAATCTATTTCATTATTTGCCCAATCGGCGTCGACATAGCCTGTGAGATGCTTGCCAGTCTTTTGAAAAACAATACCCATGCTTTTGGTACCTCTCAAATACCTCAGGATTCGTTTACAAGCCAACCAATGTTCTTTAGTGTGCTTAACATTAAATTGACTTAGAAATGTCACACAAAAACTTATGTCTGGACGAGTACATACAGAAAGGTATAATAAAGAACCTATCAGTTGTTGGTAGGGAACATCATAAAACTCTCCCTCAGTTGAAAACTTATGGTTTTGTTCCATAGGCGTTTTAACAGTTTTCGCGTCATACATGTGAAATTTGGTCAATAGTTTGGCAATGTACTGCTCTTGACTTATTTTTAAAGTTTTACTCTTGCGATCGCGGTCAATTTTCATACCAAGACAATGCGAAATTGGCCCTAAATCTTTGGTTTTGAAATTTTTACTCAATACAGACTTTAATTTTATAGCTTCCTTTTTGTTATTGTAGAATACAAAGAAATCATCTACAAAAAGTGCGACAATAATAATGGATTTTTCTGATACTTTGAAGAAAATACAAGGTTCGATTTTTGATTCTACGAAACCAGCATTCAAAAGTACGTCATTAGCCTTTTTGAACCATAACCGGCTGGAGTGTTTCAAACCATAAAGACCTTTACGTAAAAGGCACACTTTACCATCACTGCCAGGAATTTCAAAACTTTCAGGCTGAGCCATGAAGATTTCCTCGTCAATATCACCGTTAAGGAATGCAGTTTCAACGTCAAGATGATCTGCTTCGAGATCAAGCTCAACAGCTATAGCAAATAATAATCTGAGATTACTATACCTAATCACAGGAGAGAAAGTTTCCGTATAGTCCTGGCCAAATTTCTGCGAAAAACCTTTAGCGACTAAACGGGCTTTGTGACGAGCAATTTTTCCATCTTTGTCTCTTTTAATACGGAATACCCATTTGTTTTGAACAATATTTCTATTGGGAGGTCTGTTTACTAATATCCATGTTCCATTTTGATTTAAAGACTGAATTTCTTGTTCCATAGCCTTTTGCCATAATTTCCCATCAGGACTAGAAAGAGCCTCAGCAACCGAGTTTGGCTCAGAATCAAAGTGAACTGCAGAAAAAGCATTATCCAAATTAAGTTCGTAATCCCTATATTTTTGATTAGGATGAGGAGCACGCTTTGGATACCTAGAGTTCTCCGGAACAAGATTATTGTCTGTATCTTCAGAACTTATGTCATCTAAATCAGAATCACTCACCAAATCGATAGTTGGTAAATCTGGGATAGAGTCATTTGCACCACAGGAATGGAAACTTGATTGCTCTTCTTGAGACGTAACGTCAGCAGTCATGTCCTTGGTACGGATGTCCTCTGTGATTACATCTGATGATGATGTGGCAGCGTCTTGTGATGCTGTGTCTGAAGTACTTGGTGATGGTACTTGGTCCTTTGTATTGGCAGCTTCTTCAGTTTCTTTAGGTTGTTCGTTCTTTCCTGAATGGGTGTTGAGGCCAAGAACCAAATCAAAGACATTGTGAGTGTCAGTCGCAGCTATCCCTTGACTCCGTTTGTTTTCAACTGGGATTTGCTCAATGAAGACCACATCTCGTGCAATAGTTATTTCAGATGTTTCTTGGTCAAAAAGACGATAACCTTTGGAGGTTTCGCTGTACCCTACGAACAAATACTCTTTAGCTTTTGGGTCAAGTTTAGATCGTTTCTGTTTGGGTACGTGGCAGTATGCTTTGCAACCGAATAGCTTGAGGTGACCAAGGTTGACTTGCTTGCCAGTCCATTTCTCTTCCGGCGTCGCACCCTTTATCTTTTTGGCAGGCGAGCGATTTAGCAAGTATACAGCCGTATTGGCTGATTCAGCCCACAATCTTTTGTCTAGATTTGCCTCTTCCATCATGGCTCTGGTTTTTTCAAAAATCGTGCGGTTATAGCGTTCTGCGAGTCTGTTTTGGGCTGGTGAATAGGCAACAGTACGTTCATGCTTGATACCATAGTTTTGACATATTTTAGTCATGGCTGAGTTGCAATATTCGGACCCATTGTCCGTCCGAACTGTTTTTATTTTGCAGCCAGACTGACGCTCGACATGAGCTCTGAAGTGCTCAAACTTGGTTGGAGCCTCACCTTTGTTTTCTAAAAAATAAACAAATGTTTTCCGAGAATAGTCGTCAATAAATGTCAACATATACCTCTTGTCTCCAAACGAAGGAAGAATAGGCCCTGCTATGTCCGAATGGATCAGTGATAGCTTAGATTCAGCCACTTGCTTATCAGGGTTGTATGGGAACGGTTTGCGTGACATTTTGCCTTTGACGCAGCTCGTACAGATTTGTGGAGCTCCCGGATCCTTATACTTCACACCTGCAGCTAGTCCATTGCGCAATAAATTCATGCTGTGATGGTTGAGGTGACCCAACCTCAGATGCCATAAATTTTGGTCAGATTCCTTGGGGACGGTGTAGATAGCATTTGCGCATTCAGGTTTCCTGACATCAAGCTTGAAGAGACCATCATAGTGACTGCCGGTAGCAAAGGGCTCTCCCTGAATTGAATAATCCGGATTGTCATAGATTTTGCATCCATTCTTGTCGAAAGTAACGAAAAATCCCTTCTTGACAAGTGAACTCACGGAAAGGAGATTTGCCGATAAACATGTGTGACTTCAGAGACCATGCTTTCTTTGCCATTTTTCAGAATAATAGGAACCCGACCCTGTCCCTTAATTTTTAAGGTTTGACCACTCGCGACAGATATTTCATTTTCGGTCTGAATACCTTCATATATATCAAACAAGTTATGACGAGCACAGTAGTGAATAGTTGAACCACTGTCGATGTACCAGTGTTCGTCATTCATGCCAACACCGAGAGCAGTGATCAAGGACTTTTGTTTATTTTCATTTCCTTTTTGGCCTTTCTGCTCGGGGTGTTGTCGTTGCTGCTGATGGTTTTGGGTCTGTTTGCCTCCTGGGTCCTGATTCATTGGACATTGATTTTTCCAGTGACCCTTGTTGCGGCACCGGAAACAATAAGGTTTTTTCTTCTGGGTATACATAGCACTTTCTTGAGTATGAACCCGAGAACTGTCCCATTTAGTGTCCTGTAAAAGTTTTGTTTTTACAAAATCGCTAGTTATATTTGTTGCAGAATTTTCCAAAGCCATAATCATAGGTTCATATGACTCTGGTAATCCTTGAAGCATAATAGCCGCAAGTAGCTCGTCGTCGATTGCCTTATCAGCCGAAGCAAGCTCTTGTGAGAGAGACATAGCCTCGTTCACATATTGCTCCATAGACGTAAATTTTTCGAGTCTGATTGAGCAAAGAAGACGTAGCAAACGCAAACGACGGTGCAGTCCTTTGTCCTCAAATGCCTTTTGAAGAGAACACCATGCATCTCTTGCAGTTTTTGCGTTCATAACGTGCGGGTAGGTAGCTTTGTCAATGGAAAGATTTATTTTAGAAAGAGCTTTCTCTTCTTGACGAGCCTTCTGGTCGGCTGGCGTTTTATCTTCTACACCAGCGTCCTCCATAACCTCGACATATTTCCGAAGACCTTCGTGTTTCAGTAAATTGGTCATTTGGAACTTCCAAGTGTTGTAATTTTCACGACCCTTCAATTTTTCTAGGCTCGCGAGAGAAGATAAACTTGACTCACCCATTTCACCAAAGTAGATTTGAAACGAAGTCCTGGTAAAATCACCAAAGTAGATTTGAAACGAAGTCCTGGTAAAATCACCAAATCACTTTCCCGTCACGTTGTCTGGGCGACATAACCTATTGGAGAAGGGAGCATAATATACGTAGTGGAATCGGGATTCAATAATTACGTGATGTGATTTAACAAACGCACTGAACGAAGTATATTATATTTGGAGAACTGCACAAGAGAGATAATGAGAAAATGCACACTCATGATAGATGGTAACAGTGAACAGTGTTGCCACTGAATTATTTGTGCTATTACACAAAACTAATAATAACTATTTCACAATGCCAGACCCACCATTGCAGGATGACCCCATCAAGAACCTCTGGGAACTTGAAGGTATTGGTATTAACGACCAGGGTTGCCAACTGCTGGCAGAAGAATACGGGACACTATACATATACACACACCTGGTACTGGTTGCTAGGTGAGTAATGAACACCTCAACCTTTATATTATAATAATGTTGAACAGCACACTACTCACCACACTACTCACTTCAGGTCAAATAGGCGAGACAAACAAAATACACTGCCAAGGTGATGGCACAGGAGCTTCCTCGTCACAATCAGAGTGACCCATTATAAAATAGAACAGACTGGGAAGCAAAATAACATTACATTACATTACATTACATAACGTGAAATATAGGTACATACATATTACATAACATTAAATTACATAACATTGCATAACATTACATGAAATATACATATTACATAACATGACGTCCATAATACATTACGTCCATTATACATAATTGCGAAAGTTATGCGTGTTTGAAGAATTTCACGTTAGCGCATGCGCAGGGCGAACCGCTGGCTCTATCATGTTGAAATTTATATGGGACCTCAATGGGCCCTAGCCGCTTAATCCCTGAGAATTACATTGAAATTGGGTGAAAACTTTGGTTACTACGGCTGTAACAAGGAAATTGAATCTATTTCACGCCAGCGCATGCGCAGAGCGCACCGAGGGTCCGATCATGCTGAAATTGATACTGGAACTCACTAGGCCTTGTCCAAACAACCCTTGAAAATTTGAGCGAAATTGAATCAAAATTGTGAAAGTTATGCGTGTTTGTTGAATTTAACGTTAGCGCATGCGCAGGGCGTACCACTGGATCAATCATGTTGAAATTTGTATGGGACCTCAAGGGGCCTTATCCGCACCATCCCTCAAAATTTGAGCTGAATCAATTCAAAATCGTGGAAGTTATGGCTGTAACAAGGAAATGTGGACAGACTCACAGACCGACAGACACGGAACCAAATTTGTTCAGTAGGCTTTGAAACGCAAAATGCAAGTGGAAATTTTGATTTCTGAAGACAAAAATTTTTTGGCTCACGAAAGTGAACACAAGGCTTCCGCTGCTTCGCAGACTCGGAAGCAAAATAGACGGAATACCTTTGTTTCAACGTTTTATTTTTCAGGTACATACCTAAGTATATTTTTAAAGGAAAGGAAACATTTTAGGTAAGGAAAGGAAACATTTTAGGTAAGGAAAGGACCTACCTACAAGTAAATTACCGAGAAAATGGCATGAACAAAATACCTAGACAGGAACAAATTATAAAATAACAGGTAACTTTTTGTTCTCAGTCAATTCCAAATAATTTTTCAAAACAATATATAAAAGGCATCATAATAATGTGTATTCTGCACTTCTTTTTTAATATAAAATAATAGATCACGTTCTGTTTTTAGTATTTGTAATCCAAAATAAGTTTTTCTTCAAACAAAATATTAAACGCATCACACTTCTAAAATTAAATCACTTGAAAATAATAAATCACGATACCCTGAAATACGGGACATATAGCGTCCCGGGAAGGGTTTCGCCGGGACATGGAACAAATGGACAAAATAAGGGACTGTCCCGTAAAATACGGTAGGGTTGGCAACCCTGTTAACGACTCACCCAAAGTCTTACAGCAAGATGAAATTGTTCAGTTCTTTAACAATACAACAGTTTTTCAGGACAATCGTTATTATGTTAAGTGGCCGTGGGTTCAATACCCAACGGACCTACCAGTGAATTTTGGATTGGCGTTGGGTAGACTTAATTCCCTGCTGAAACGAACCGAACCTATGATTATTGAGCAGTATGGCTCCTTGCTTAAAGAGCAACTAGAGAGTGGGATCATTGAAGTAATTGAAACCACTAATGTTTTGCCAAAAGGACATCCTGTCCACTATTCTGCAGGAAAATAAATCTACCAAACTCAGAATAGTTTATGATGCTTCTGCCAAAGTCAAAGGGCATTGTAGTTTGAATGAGTTCCTCTACAAAGGTCCTCTGATGCTTGAAGAGCTCACTAAGTTGCTCTTGAGCTTTAGAATGTACCCTATCGGGATAGTGGCTGACATTGAGAAAGCCTTTCTTCAAGTGGGATTGCAGGATGAAGGCTGAGATGTCACAAGATTTTTGTGGATAAAAGACATTGCTCGTGGTTCTGCAGATGAAAATTTGATGCATCTAAGATTTGTCAGGTTCCCTTTGGGGTTGTTTCCAGCCTTTACTTACTTGCAGCTACTGTCAAATTTCATTTACAGAGAAAGAATACTCCTAACGCCATTCACGCATCTCAGCATTTATATGTTGACAATTTGGTAACTGGAGACAATGCTCTTCAACAAGCCGATTCTCTGTTTCAAGAAACCAGGAGCTCCTTTCAGGAACTGTCACTGAACATCTGGGATTGGAACTCCAACTGCAGGGAACTCCTGCAGACGATCCCTAAAACACAACAAAGTAGTCAGAAAGTGGTTTCTGTTTTAGGCCTCAAATGGGATACCAAGACTGATACCTTGTCAGTAGCAGTGAGCCCATCCGTATTTGAGGAGCAATTCAAAACCAACCGTGACGTACTGAAAACTCTGGCGTCTGTGTTTGACCCTTGTGGTTTCATAGCCCCTCTGTTGCTTCTCTCAAAATTGTTCCTCCAACAACTATGGATAGATAAGGTTAAATGGGATGAACCGCTATCAGATGAGAAGCTTAAAACGTGGTCAAAATGCCTAGAATCACTAAAAGCAACGACTCAGTTTTCTACACCACGCTACTATCAGTGCTCCACCACTAATAATCATCGAGTTGATCACTCGAAGAAAGAAATTAATTGTTATACTGATGCCTCCAAGGGCGCTTATGCGGCTGTAGTGTATCTTCGTTGTGGGTCGGATAGTGAAACCACTGTTAGTTTTGTTATGTCACGATCCCGACTGACCCCAATTCGTCAAAAGGAACGTCTAACAATTCCAAAACTCGAACTAATGGGTGTGTTGATTGGCGTCAGGGTAATCAATTACGTGGAGAAATCCTTGAAAGCCCAGTGGGATAAAGTGTATCTTTGGACAGACAGCCAGGTTGTGTTGAGTTGGATAAAGTCTGAGAGATTGTTACCTCCTTTCATCAGCAAACGTATTTCAGAAATAGTGGCATCAGGCCATATACAATTCCGCTACGTCCCATCTGATTTGAACCCTGCTGATTGTGCCACACGTTTGCCTGAAAATCACTGTCTTTCACCACTGTGGCTTACAGGACCAGGATGTCTTCAATCCCTGCCACAATTGTGGTCCTTGGTACACATAACTAGTTTCATCCCCTCAGATGATACTGTTTCTTCATCTCATGAAAACAGCAATACAAATTGTCATATTCCAGCCAACCTCGACTCAACCTCAGTCGTCCTGGAACCATCTAAATAGAATGTTGAACCCCAATCGAATGCTACACTGATTGCTCTACTCGACTTGGCGAACAGAGACATCAGACACTTGCAACAGACTTTCAACTAGAGATGAACGGGGGTACAAGTGCCCTCTCCAAATCTTTGGGCTTATTTATTGACGCAAATGGACTTTTAGGCCCATGACACACGTGCGAGTTTTAGACGCTTGACGCCGCGATTGTTTCTCGCAGCGTCAAAGCGGTACTTACTTATTATAGGGTTGAAACACACGTGACGTGCGAAGTGAAAGTAGCGAGTTTTACCCGCCGCGTCAACAAAAGGGGGGAAGGTATGACGCTTGGTACCTGCTACCCACCGGGAGCTCGCGACGGGCAAAAGACGCTTGGCGTTATAGCAGTACTCAACCGACCATTGATGGTAACACACAACTCGCCAGCGGGGATTTTCTCGTGTGTAATATTATAATTTGATCTCGTCACTGATCTTGCCCAACAGTTCATCAAATGAAGAAGTACTCATTCGAAAATAGTTGAAGAACTTGGTTTCATCACTCCTCAAGTCCATCATCATTGAAGTGAAAGCACCTTTCAAAAGTCGTTCACAATTGAACGGATGCACCCAAAATTTCCTCTCTTTCTTATATTTAATAATTTTATACGCGAAATAAACTAAAACTTTATTTTTTTTAAATCTTTGCGCTTCTAGCACACTCTTACAGAAGCGAACCATCCTGTTCGATAGGCAGACAATGACTGAGCGCCGGTGATAGGCGGGTACTTTCACGCTGTCGTGTGTCATGGAGAGGGAAACATGACGCCGCGAGATTTCTCAGAACCCTCGCGGCGTCAAGCGTCTAAAACTCGCACGTGTGTCATGGGCCTTAAGGTGTCAGGGAAGGTTACAAAATGCAGCCCTTCCTTATGATCAAAAATTCCCTATTCTGATACCTAAAAATACTGAATTTACAACCAAGCTTATTTGTAATGTCCATGAACACAACTACCATGTTGGACCAAACCACACTTTATCACTGGTGCGTCAAAAGTATTGGATTCCCCATGGAAGATCTCAAGTGATGAAAGTGATTCGGAGATTTCAGAAGTGTATAAAGTATGGTGGGGACCCTTACAGGTTACCGGCATTCCCCCCGCTACCAACTGAGAGAGTTGAATATTGTCCTGCCTTCACCTACTCAGGACTTGATTATCTTGGCCCTCTAACAGTTTCAGATAATGGGATTACAGAAAAGCGGTGGTGTTGTCTCTTTACTTGCATGTTAGTCCGTGTAGTACATCTTGAGATTGTAAACAACTTATCGGCTGATGAATTTCTCTTGGACTAAGGAGGTTTGTCGCATCCCGGGGGCGACCACTGTTGATAATTTCTGACAATGCCACACACTTCAAGTTGACATCGGATGTACTGGCATCAAATCTCTACCAGCAAGGAAAGTTCGAGTGGAAGTTCATTACCGAACTTGCTCCGTGGCAGGGCGGGTTTTATGAGGGTCTCATTGAGCTAGTTAAACATTCCCTCAGACGGACTCTAGACAAATCGATCCTTACTGATAGTCAAATACACACTGTCCAGAACTGTTCACGTCCATTAACTGTTGTAGACTCCTGATACGAGTCATGTTCTTACTCCTCTCAACTTCCTAACTGCTTGTGGTCCCCAGATTTTGGAATCTCAGCCAGTGGATTCCACTGATACGTTCACTGTCACAAAACGACAATTGGTTGAAGGTTGGAAAAAAGGGAACACTTTGCTCAATGAATTTCGTTCAATGTTCATTAACCAGTACTTGGTCTCTTTGCGAGAGAGACATGTCAAGGATCACAAATAACCTCTAAATGTCCGGAAGAAACCCTGAGGTGGGTGATGTGGTACACGTCAAAGGTGATACAAACAACAGAGCCCATTGGAGGTTGGGTAAAATAACTGCTCTATACCTGCTGTATCAGAGTGGATTGAGATTGCATCTAAGGCCATTCAGGCCCATCGCAATCTTGCTGGTCTTCTGTGCCGCTGTCCCTTCAATGCCACCCTCTCTTGATGATACAGCAGGCCCCCCCCCCCCCGTCCCCTCTGGTGTAAGTGCCCGGGATGGACCACGTGGAGGTGCCAGTTTTACAGGGATCTTCTTGGGACGGGGGTCGGCGCTTTGCCTCCTCTTCTTGTATCTTGAGGTTTTCCCGTCGCTGCCGAATTCCTCCTCGTTTTGGTGCCTTGGCTGTTGCCACTCATTGCTCGGTATGGTGAAGTAGAGCGACCACTCACCACCCGCCATGCTACTTGCTAATATCACAACCCAACATCACATTTCTATCCCTATATACTACGACCATGCACTCTATAAGTTACTCTCATTCGATAAATACAGTCACATCAAGAACACAGACACATTCATACTAGCCGGTAGGGCTGGGGAAAGCCCCACCAGCACCCTCGAGCCCACCCTTCCTAGGATGGCCCCACCGGTACCCGCTTTATAGGGCTTTCATGTGACCAGGGGGCCTACAGCCGTTGAAATTAACAAAAAGGAAATTAACATGGAGTCGCGAAGCCACCTGTGCCAGTTTGGCTGCACCAGGGGCCGCAACACGGAGTCCGCAACAGCCACCCTGGTGGAACTTATCAGGAGTGCGGGGCAGTCGCACGTCTTGGCTATCTTCTTCGATATCGCGGGGGCCTTTAACTCCGTGTGGTGGCCCCATGGCCCTCCAGAGGCTGAAGGAGTGTGGGGTCCCGCGAAATGTCTATTTGCTGCTGCGAAGCTACTTCAGCGACAGGAGGACCATCATGGATACGGGCACGGCGGAGCAGTCGACGGCGGTGACAAGGGGCTGCCCCCAGAGATCTGTACTGGGTGCGGCGATATGGAACCTGGTGTTTGCCGATCTGCTGGCGCGTACTTTTGATGGCCCCAGGGGAGAGTCACGCATTGACGTGACCCTGTCGACCTCGCCGGTAGATGAGTGGCTCCGCCACTGGGGGGTCCAGTTCGCGACCATGCGCTGGTCACCTTCAGCCTGGCACCGGAATCGGGAGCCCCCCCCCCCCAGCAGCTACAACACGCTTCATCACGAGGACTGCGAGGTGGAAAGCCTACAAGGCGGAGCTCCAGTCGGCCATGGCTGACTACGCCCTCGCTGTGCGCCAAACCCAGGACAATCTGGATGAGGTCCTGCGAGACCTCAACAGTGCCGTCCTGACTGCGGCCACCAGAACCCTCAAGAAGGTTGTAAAGGGAGTGGTGAGGGGGTTGCTGTGGTGGGACGAGGAGGTGGCAGAACAGCGGAGGGCCACCCTACGGGCACGCAGGCGAGCAAGGAGGTCCCACAGAACGGACTGCTCTATACCATTGCACAGATGACCTTATTCGATCGGCTCAAGTTACTCTTGATACAGGAACGACGCTAACCAGGTCATTATCTCACCCTAGAAATACAGGACCGTACTAAGAATTCACGTCCCACCACTCCTGAACAAGTGGAAGACGTTTCTCCTACCCAGTCCCCATCACAGCCATTCTCTTCAACAGTCCAACCAGCAGATCCTAGAATTCGATCTACCTTAACAGAGACCCCTAGCAGCCCTAACCCCACAAGCCACACCCAGGACGATTCCCACTGCAATAACATAGATGGACAACCACCTAGTGAGCCGGATGGACCAGGCCGTGGTCAACCAAGAACAGCTGCACAACTTACACGTGAGAAAATTCGGAAATGGACCCAGCAGCTAGTTAACTTGGCCCATTGATATACGTTTTCCCCCCATACTATCAGTTCATTCGTTGCCTGTCTTGGGAAATATATTGTACATATTCTTGGAACATAATATTGTTTTATTTTGATCACTTCTCAGCCTGCTTCAGTTATTCTGGCTTGGTGAGCGGTGTCCTACAATATGCTATTTAGTGATGAGTGTCGCGAACAGCGAGTTCGAATATGAATCCAGGATAAGGATATGCGTATTAAGTTGTCTTAGATATACATCCCTTGAGCCAAAGAGGTAATGGCGTCTAGGGATGAGGTGGGTGCAAAGTGGGTCACTTGTTTTCGTGGGGATATAGCTGGAGAAAAAAGGGAGAAAAAAAAGGTAACAGAATAGAGTAAGACAACGAAAAGGTAAGTTGTTAACCAGTTACAAAATTACTTGGAATAACTTTCTTTTATCCAGTGATTTATTATAGTCAATTGAGATGACTGTATGAAGGTATGATTGGACTGTTGTTGACGAGAAGGTCTCGAGGGAATGGTGGAATCCTTGTTAGCAAGAGTGCCAGGTGCCTTTCTGTGGGGACAACCCCATTTGCCATGACCTTGGCCCAAAGTTCAGACTTAAAGTTCATCTGATGTCCCCATAGAGTGGTGATGGCAGGCCAGTGTAAAGGCCCCTAGTTCTCAGGCTTCTTCCAAGGAGAAACACTGTTTAGAGATAGCAAGAGTGCCAGGTGCCTTTCTGTGGGGACAACCCCGTTTGCCATGAACTTGACCCAAAGTTCAGATGTGATTAAGTTCATGATCTGACATCCCCATAGAGAGGCGATGGCAGGCCAGTGTAAAGGCCCCTAGTTCTCAGGTTTCTCACATGAGAAGCATGCCTAAGAGTGGGCACCTGACAGGACAGGAATTAGATCTGATTTTAGTGCAGGCACATGAGGTGCACTGAGTGAAGTTGTGTGGAAAGGGGCAGCTGTAAGGGGTGGTGGAGGCTGCTAAGGGTAAGTCAAGCCCTGAAGGAGTACCTGTAAGAATGGAAATGGCCCATTCTCACATCTTAGCAATATCTTGAACGAACCCAGCGTGAGAAACGCCACAAAAAACATTTCCCGCTGACCGAACTTCCTGCCAGGATCAGCAAGAAAATCCGGCTGGGACCTTGAAGCCACGCTCCTGTGCCCAACTTCACCAAAACTATCCCTACCATCAACAGAGGTGATAAAAACTGTTGAAGGATAGGAATCGAGGCCTTTTTCCCAATATTCATCGGAGACGAAGTTCTATCGCGCCGTGGCATGAGCACGCACAGTACCCAGTGCCATGCTAGGACGATCTTCGCCATGGGCCGCTTGAGGAACTTGACGACCCCTCACTCTACATCCGTCACCCGGAGAAACTAGCCAGCCTCTCAGGATATCTGCCGCCTTAACGCCACCGACTCGCCACACTCATAGTAAAGCGAACTTTCCTACCGTTGCGCCTCTTACCGAGTACGAATCGCGTCTCATGTGAGACAGCTGTGCACTGGAGAGCATAGGGACCCCTTAAAGACTAATTGTAGCATAGCAATAGGTATAATAGTAACAATAATAAATTATAATGTGAGTTTGCACAATAATAAACCTAAGTGAATTACAATTTCAATAGTGTCCTTTCTCTCTCCTAGTGACACGTCAAAGGCGGCATAATACATACTAGTAAGTGCTCGAACTCTCCTGTAGCCATCAGCTTCAGGAAGACAGACTAGTTAACGAACTAGAACAAATCGGGCACCTTACAGTACCTAGTTTTTATAAGTGAAGTCAGTCCTAGTGATGAATAACAGTCCACTCGTAATAGAAGGAGTATCCGTCACTCAATCAAAGATAGCGAATTTCACGTATTAGGCAGGTTTAAGGAATTCGTGGTAGTGGTGAATTAACTATTAAACTATTGAAGTGAATTAACTATTCGATAGTCGTTTCAGCGGGTAAAGACTACCATAAACTCCCAGATTTCCAAAATTTCCTCAACCGTTCATCATTCTCTCCATCTTCTGAAACAACTTAGGTTCATTACCCCTTTTCGCACTAGGTTAATGTTATTCAAGAGTCTTCTCCTTCCCGTCTTCTGTTACTGTGATTCAGTGTTTATGCACGACCTTGATTCTTTTGCTAGAAGGCGCCTCGAGGTTCTCTTCAATTGCTGTATAAGATACGTTCATGGTCTCAAACCAAGGAGCCACACCTCGTCCTATGCAGCCTCTCTCCTTGGAATGGAGTTTTTCAGTTTTACTAAGTTTAGACTGGGCTGCTTCCTGTCAAAGATTTCGAACGGGACAGTACCAGTTTACATCCTTGATTTGTTTGAATCTGGCCGATCCTCCAGAGCCAACACCTTTTCCGTGCCCGAGCATAGAACTAGATTCATGAGCCGGTCCCTTTCTGTGGAGGGAGCAAAGTTTTGGACGTCTCTTCCTCTCTCCCTTAGATCTGCCAAATCCTCAACCTCTTTTAGATCTGGTCTTTTTGACCTGATCATTTCTGACGATTTTGTTACCTAGCTGGTACCCTTTTGCTCTTCCTTACGATTTTTTTTTTTTTTTAATCTTCCCCGCTTAATTTTATGCTCTTTCTCTGCTTATATATGTATAAATTTTTTTGTTTGTTTTATGTTCTTGTATACCTATTGCTTTATGTCATGTTTTGCTGTCATTTGTTTTCATCTTATGGACTTCTACCGTGTACCTCGTTGAGACACTAGTCTCCTGTACATTGATAAATAAATAAATAAATAAATAAAAATAAATAAATAAACACCACGACATATTTGTCCCACATGCTCATCCCAAGTTAAAGTTTTATTTATATAGAGACCCAGATTGCGGACAACAGGGGAGTTGGGGATAACTATACCATCAACAAGAATAGGGGGAGTAGGATCAGTGGGCAAATCTTTGTTGTGGATCAGGATTGCTTGGGATTTCTTGGAACTGATACTAATTCCATTGTTGGCAGCCCACTTGCAAACCAAAGACAAAACAGTATTTAATTGACTAATGGAATTGATGATTTCATATTTTTTTGCTGATATGTACATTTGGAAATCGTCAGCGAATCAGTGGTATTGGCTAAAACGAAGAACCGATGGCAGATCATTTATAAAGCAGGAAAAAAGGACAGGTCCCAGGGCAGAAACTGACAAGGACTCGGAAATCTGACTGCCAAGGACTACTTTTTGATTTCTAGATGGGAGATATGAAGAAATGAGTCCACAAGCAAATGATGAAATCACAACAAACTGTAATAATTGTTTCGAACCCGACTGAAAAGAATTTAACAATAAATTACATGTTAAGAATGAATTAAGTTGGAAGAGGATGAAGTGCTCAACGAATTTGCAATGGCAAAATACTAAAGGGAATTCTGAATGGCAAAATACTAATGGGTCTAAAATCTGAAAGTTTCAATTGTTTGGGAATTTTGGACAATAGCAGACTTCCAAGATGAAGGATAGGACTATGACGTGAAAATGAAACTGAAGAGACGTCATATGAGTGACAAGGGCAGGCAGGAGAAGCATAATAAACGAATGTGATACCTATACAGTCAGGACCAACAGCATTTGAAGTCACCTTGCCAAAAGCACCCATAACGCTATCAACCTCAACATTATGAAATGAAAAGTCTGAATGTGTGGCAGGAATAGGAGGAGGTGAGGGATCAACAGATTGGGCAGACAGCAGGGGATCACAATTCGTGAAATGTAGGTTCAATTGGTTGACATCGAATGAGGTGAGTTCACTTCAACGGATTGGCTTAGGCCGAGATCTTTGATAATGGCCCATAGTTGTTTGGATGGCAAGACTGGATCGAGCTTAGAAAAGCAGTGATCTCCATTAGCTTTCCTGACAAGTTTCTTTATCCATGCGGTCAATCTATCACGCCTCTCAGAAACGTCCAGATCACCAGTCAGATCATACTCCGCCTGTGCCTCATCTCGCTTAGTAATGGCATACCGTATTTCAGGAGAAAACCATGGGTAAGATTGTTTTCTAGGACTGAATGATTTCAGAGGGGCGTGATTATCCAATAAACCAGTAACTTTACTGTAGGTATAGAAAATCAGTTTTATAGTTGACATCACTGGAGGAATAAAATGGCGTCCAATCGATAGCATTTGCATGAAATAAAAGTGCTTTACTGTCCACTTTCTTCAAATTCCTATATGTAATAGTTTTGGTTTATTATTCTGTGAATAATACACCTATGTATTCGCCCAGCAAAAAATTTTTATAACACCCCCTAAAAATTTTTTCTTTTCCTTTTCAAGGTGCGTAGATTCCAAAAATGCAATGTCCGTCCGCCGTCCGCCTTATCACGTGTACAGGCTTCATTTTCGGTCTAAAAAAGTCGTTCTTTCGCACACATGCTCCATTTGGGCCCTAGTTGTGTCCCAAAACTTTTCAGCCCGATCGGAATATACCCAGGGGTGTTATGAGTGAAAATGTGTATAAAAATAGGTACTTTTTGTGTTTTAGTAACACATTAGTAAAGTGAGCTTTTGAGGTATCGTATTCCATGTTTTTGTGGACGAGAAGACCGAATATGAAGTCGATTTTGACCAAGGAGTGGAAAATTGAGGTTGTACCAGATGTTCAGCTCCCAAATTTGATTTTCTATGAGTCAAAAACCTGCGAAATCGTCTGAAATCACCATCAATTTGTAAAATAGCACTAGGAAAAGTTTCAACACGTGGATCAAGACGATTAAATGGCACTACCAATGATCAAAGATAATTTGAAAAAAAAAGGAGCGAATTCAAGTTATATGGGCCAAAATTGGTGGAAACCACCAGAAATAGCTATTTCAATTATTTTATATGAAAGAAACAATAAATAAACAGCCAACGTTTCTGTAGGTATGTCCAATAGAATAATAAACCCATGTGACAAGGACTTTGCAGCGTTTTTTTCTCAAACTTGAATGGCGGACATTTGTACCTACAAACAAAAAACTTGAGATGGCCGAATGCAGGAATCAGAAACTGGTCGTAACCAACAACCCTGGCCCATTCTTCACAACACAAAGGTCACTTAACACGTTGCAACGTGACGCCGATCGGCGTCATTCCATCCCTATCCAAGAAGACTGCATGACGCCAATGGGCGTCCTCATTCTGTTTATTTTCAATGAATTGTTTTGAAGCCCAGCGTGGCTGGATAGTTGTGTAATTTTCTGTAGGCCTTCGTTGGATGATGCCCTCTCAAAGGGCACTGTTTTCACCGATCGGCGTCATTCTATCCCTATCATCGGCGTCATTCCATCCCTATCCAAGAAGACGGCATGACGCCAATGAGCGTCCTCGTTCTATTTATTTTCAATGAATTGTTTTGAAGCCCAGCGTGGCTGGATAGTTGTGTAATTTACTGTAGGCCTTCGTTGGATGATGCCCTCTCAAAGGGCACTGTTTTCACCGATCGGCGTCATTCTATCCCTATCATCGGCGTCATTCCATCCTTATCCAAGAAGACGGCATGACGCCAATGAGCGTCCTCGTTCTATTTATTTTCAATGAATTGTTTTGAAGCCCAGCGTGGCTGGATAGTTGTGTAATTTTCCGTAGGCCTTCGTTGGATGCTTGGATGATGCCCTCTCAAAGGACACCGTTTTCCTGGAAGTTCTTGTCCTCCAGGTCTCGTATTGAATGTGTTGAGGTCTCAGTATGGGTAATGTGAGTTGGGGAGGAAGGAAGGGTAGACAAGCTCATACTAGCAATCAAATCCTGCAACTTCTTTGAGGCTGATGAATTCACATGATGTGTTAAGGTCACGGAGACAAATTATTTGAGGATAATAGGTAACGACAGGAGGTAGTGCTTCCTCAAGGTCAGTGCGCTCTACACTGCAGTCCAGTGAACTAGGTAATTTTACAGGTTTTCAACCAGTAAACCTAGGTGGCGTTCACCTGCCAAAGTAGAACCACCCAAATTTAATAAATTATGAACTTTTTATTTAGTTATATACCAAATATTATTTCCAACGTCTCTACTTCCTAAAATGTTCCAAATTTAACCGCTGTCTTTCTTTTGGACATTTCCCTAAGATCTGGAAGTCCGGTCTTGTCACTCCAATTTATAAGTCTGGTGACCATATGATGCAACTCATTATCAGCCCGTTTGTTCACTGTCCTTCATCCCAAAATTGTTAGAGAAGTTAGTAGTCAATAATTTAACACCATTGTTTAAACCATTGATAGCACACCATCAACATGGTTTCTGTAAAAACAAGTCAACCACTTCAAACCTTTTAGTTTTCACCAACTACATATAGTCACAGATTGAAAAAGGATACCAGGTCGTAGCCATATACCTAGTTTTGGTTTATTATTCTGTGAATAATACGCCTATGTATTCGGTCAGCAAAAAATTGTTATAACACCCCCTCAAAATTTTTTCTTTTCCGTTTCAAGGTGCGTAGATTGCAATGTCCGTCCGCCCGCCGTATCACGTGTACAGGCTTCATTTTTGGTCTAAAAAAGTCGTTCTTTCGCACACATGCTCCATTTGGGCCCTAGTTGTGTCCCGAAACTTTTCAGCCCGATCGGAATATACCCAGGGATGTTATGAGTGAAAATGTGCACAAAAATAAGTAATTTTGTGTTTTAGTAAAATGTTAGTAACATGAGCTTTTGAGGTATCGTTTTCCATGTTTTTGGGGACGAGAAGACCGAATATGAAGTCCATTTTGACCAAAGAGTGGAAAATCGAGGTTCTACCAAATGTTCAGCTCCCAAAATTGATTTTTTATGAGTGAAAAACCTGAGAAATCGTCTGAAATCACCATCAGTTTGTATAATAACACTGGAAAAAGTGTCAACACGTGGATCAAGACGATTAAATGGCACTACCAATGATCAAAGATAAATTGAAAAAAAAGAAGGAGCGTACCTACCTAATTCGTGTTTTAGGGGCCAAAAATGGTGGAAACCATCAGAAATAGCTATTTCGATTATTTCACATGAAATAAACAATAAATGAACAGCCAAAATTTCTGTAGGTATGTCCAATAGAATAATAAACCCATGTGACAAGGACTTTGCAGCGTTTTTTCCAAAGCGTTTGATCGGGTAGATCATAATTTACTCTTGTACAAGATTTATGCTCTCGGCTTTCAAGGAAATATGTTGGATTTTGTTTACAGTTACCTCACCGATCGTTCGCTGCCAGTGAAAATTAGAAATCCCCTATTGTCCCCCTTCATTCCTTCTTCCGGATTTCCTCAGGGCTCTCATCTCGGTCCACTATTATTTCTCTTGTTTATAAATGATATAATTTCCTGAATCAGTAGTGATGTCCAAATCTTCATATTTGTAGACGTTAAAATCTATCTCACCATAAAATCTGTCAGAGACCCCATCAAACTTCAACTAGCCCTCAATCATGTATTACAGTGGTCCCATCAAAACTTTTTAAATTTAAATTATAATAAATGCAATGAAATGACCTATTCCCATTCAGACAACATCATAATTTTTTATTGCAAATTACATTCTTCCCCAATCTGCAGAGTCAATTCGGTGAGGGATCTGGGAGTTTGGCTCGACCCTAAGCTGACATACACTATGCACATAGAAAAAACAACTATTGCTGCCTGCAAAATGCTGGGTTTTGTAATGCGGGGATTATGCAGACACGAGAGGCATACAATTCGGTTACACAAAAAACTGTAGGTACCTATTAAAAGAATATTCACATGATGCAATATGGACAAGTTGTACATCTCAAGGGAGAACGAACGGAGTGGGGAAAGGAGAAACAGTGTTGCCACAACTCTACAAATAAATTTGTCTAACACCCTCCCTATTTGCGGAGTCCCTGGCATCTGATACACTCACTGAACTTGTCCACATCAAGCGCCTTAGTCAAGGAGTCGGCGACCATCTTCTTAGTTGGTATGTATATGAAGGCCAGAAGCTTTGCCTGCACTTTCTCCCTCATAAAATGGTGCCGTACATCAATGTGCTTGGTCCTTGGCTGATAAGCACCATTCAACGCCAGATTCCTTGCTCCCTGGTTGTCGCAGAAGATCTGAGTAGGAACCTTCAAAGACTGCTCAATCTCTTCAGAGAGACCCCTCAACCATAAGGCCTCCTGCGCTGCTGCAGACATTGACATATATTCAGCCTCTGTTGTTGACAGGGCCACAGTGGGCTGCCGTTTAGTGCACCAGGATATCGGGGCATCGCACTTGACAAAAATGTAGCCCGTCACTGCCCTTCTTTCATCTGGGTCACTGGCCCAATCAGCATCGCAGTATCCATGAATGGGTCCAACCTTCGAACCATCAAATTGTAGCATATATGAAGCAGTTCCACGGAGGTATCTCATTACCCATTTCACACCTGCCCAGTGTGACATGCCTGGATTGTTGTTGAACCTGCTTAGACTACTAACAGCAAACGCTATATCTGGCCTTGAGACTTGAGCTGCAAATAAGAGGCTGCCAATAGCTTCTTGATAAGAGATTTTCCTCATCTTGTCCCTTTCTTCGTCTGTGGCTCCTGGGTTTTAGAAAATTTCTCACCGCTGCTCATCGGAGTGGATACTGGATTCGCTTCATCCATACTGAACCGCTTGAGAATCTGCTCAATATAATTTTGCTGATTAATCCAAATTTTCTTTGATTGTCTGTCACGAGTTAATTCAAGACCTAAAAATGATTTGGCTTCACCAAGGTCGGTCATCGTGAATGATCTTGAGAGCTGTGACTTCACCTGACTTTTCAATTTTCTGTCATTTGAAAAAATCAACAGATCGTCCACCCAGACAGCTACTACCATCACACTTTTTCCTGTTATTTTGAAATAAACACAGGAGTCAAATTTTGATTGAGTTAAGCCAAAGCCCTGTAAAACTGCATCCAATTTTTGGTTCCATATTCGGCTCGCTTGCTTGAGTCCATACGAGCTCTTTCGAAGTCTACAAACTTTCTGAGTTCCATTGCTGAATCCAGGTGGCTGGGACATGTAGATTTCTTCCTCCAGGTCCCCCTGAAGAAATGCGGATACTGCGTCCATCTGATCGATGTCCAGATTATACTCTGCAGCCAGTGATATAAGATATCTGATGGAACTATATCTGACAACTGGGGAGAATATCTCTTCGTAATCCACTCCCCTCCTTTGGGCGAACCCCTTGACAACAAGCCTCGCTTTATGACCAGTCACTTCCCTCTTCGTTCTGAACACCCATCTGCATGCGAGGGGCTGTTTTGAAGCAGGGAGTTCGACCAATTCCCAGGTCTTGTTGTCCATTTGAGCTTTATATTCACGCTCCATGGCGCCAACCCACAATTGATTGTCCTCACGAAGTAACGCTTCGTCATAGGACACCGGATCTGACAGCTCAGAGCCTGAAGAGAAAGCTGAATAGGTCACATAGTCCTTCAGTGCAGTTGGAGTTCGCTTATCTCTCTGAGGTCTAGTCACGGTCAGCGGGTCTTCATCTTGACTGTAACTTATTTCTGTCACTGTGGAGGAATCTTCAATCTCCGAAGTGCTTGAGATAGTAATGTGAGGATTGCTGTCAGGCTGTGAGTCACGCTCCTGAGAACCATCATCAGTAGATGACCCTGACTCTGTTGCGTCATCTGAGTCAAGACAGGAACTGTCCTCAACATTTACATTGTTGATATCGGATTCGTTGGGGAACACATAGAAGGTTCTGTCAGCACCATCCAAAGTGGCTTCTAGCAATGAGCTGCCCCACTGATGTTCAGAGAACACTACATCTCTTGATACAAAGGTAAGATGCTTCTGGGGGTCATACAACCTTTACCCTTTTGTGTGTTGACAATATCCCACAAAAATACAAGGAGTAGATCTGGCGCTGAGTTTCGTCCGCTTCGGTGCAGGGATGTGTATATGCCTTACAGCCAAACGTACGAAGATGTTGAAGAGCAGGCGTCTTAGCTGTCCACACTTGTTCCGGGGTGGTATCAATAGACTTGCATGGCGACCTGTTCAGAAGGTAAGTAGCACAGTTTACAGCTTCAGCCCAAAAAACGGTTGGGAGCCCTGACTCTATCAGCAGACATCTTGCACGATCTAAAACAGAGCGGTTGAGGCGCTCTGCCTTTCCATTTTGTTGCGGAGAGTAAGGACAGGAGGTCTGATGCACAATACCTGATGACTTCAAAAACTCACTCAATTGCTTGTTACAATACTCCCCTCCATTGTCTGTACGTAGGATTTTAATGTTACGACCGGATTGATTTTCAACAAGTGATTTGAAAATTTTGAAATAATCGGTGACTTGATCCTTTGATTTCAAGAAATAGACGAATGATTTATGACTGAAGTCATCTAAAAATGTCAATAAATACCTGGAACCTGCTAAACTGTTTACCTCCATCGGCCCTACGAGGTCTGAGTGCACTAACTGTAAACAGTTATCGGTGGTGGAGTCACTCTTAGGGAAAGGTAAACGGTGGCTTTTCCCGAACATGCAGATATCACAGACAGTAGTAGGTTTTCGACTAGGAAGATCGATATCGTTGGAAATAGTACTTAGCTTACGTAGGCTATCATAATTCAGATGTCTCATGCGCTGATGCCAGAGCTTCATGTTATCACACTGCGCAGACAAGGCACTCGTAGTGATAGGAACGTCCAATTTGAATAGATTGTTCACTAAACTGGCAGAGGCAATGAGTTGTCTCTGACTATTAAACACTTTTGCCCCACTGCTATTGAAGACCACAGAATGCCCTTTACTGACAATTTGGCTCACTGATAGCAAGTTGACTTTTAGTTCTGGAACATAATATACGTTGTGAACATCAACTTCCGATTGTTGACCTGAAATAGTCACTGGTAACGATATATCGCCGACGGTATCTGCCGTCATTCTATCATTATTAGCGGCAGTGATAGTAATCTTTTCAGCCTTTCTTGAGTTAGTCAACATTCCGTAGCTCGTACACAGATGACTGGACGCACCACTGTCAAGAAAAAATTCGGAATTATCGATCGCGTAGAATATGCTGCAAACAACGAAGTATCGGCACCCTTTTTCGGATTGTTTACGTTCCTTTTGTCAGTTGCAGGTGAAGAACAGGTCTTTGCGATGTGTCCGTAACCGTTACATTGATAACACCTAGGGCCTTTGTAGGACTTCTTATCAGCCTTCCCTAGTTCGGAGTTCCTGTTCTTCTGAGCTGCTCCTTTAGGCTTGGAACCGGAACTGTTACCGTACAAAGCGGAATCAAAATTATTTCCAAAGCCCGATTTCACGATGGAAATGTCTTGTAACAATTTTGTTACAAGGTTTGGACCTTGTTCAGGATTCCTTAGGCAGAGAGGCCTGTCTGGTTTTAGGCCACCGGATTACTGATGCGTAGGTAACAATCGGCCTGATGACAGCGGTATGTAACCACATGATCATCTTTGGCTTCAGCCCCCATGTCTTGCTGAACATTTTCTGTCTGGCCCAGAGAACATATCTAGCTCTATTTACAATATTCTCAATGTGTGGGTTCCATGAAAGATGGTGATCTATGGTAACCCCCAGGTACTTGACTTCAGTTTTAATTGACCCTTGTCATTTAGTCTAAGTGCCTTAAGTTGCAGCTTTCGTCTGTTGGTGAAAGCTACCAGAACTGTTTTGTCCGGGTTTACATGCAAGCCCTGGTTTTTGCTCCATTGCTGGACAATATTTAGGGCTCTTTGCATTCTGTCAGAAACTGTGCTGTCAAATCTGCCTTTAATGGTAATGGCTAGATCATCAGCATATCCGACTACATCAAAACCTTCCTCCTTGAGAGTGAGCGGCAGTGAATCTGCAACTAGTAGCCACAGCAACGGGGAGAGACCCCCCCTGCCAACATCCCTTTGCAGTAATGACCGCAAGGGACTCCCCCACCCCATCTCGGAAAACACGATTCGCTTCTGCAGCATGACCTTGATCCATTTTATAATTTGTGGATCTCTCTCCTTTGCTGCCCTCTCTATGGATACATATGAGGTGTTATCAAAAGCCCCTCCTATGTACAGAAAGCAGCATAGAGGTTATCTCTCTGGTACTCAGAAAACTGCTGGCACATGGACTATTTGTTGCAGGCGGAAGGACCAGTATTTTTCCACTGAAGTCAGGAGTAGTGGAATGGTCCTTTTCCTAAGCATTCCTGACTGGTGTTCGGAAAAAGAACTCGTTACAAACTTTCCATTTACAGTTTCCTTCTAAACTTACGTATAAACTTCTATCTATCCAAAAAAATGGTGCTAATGCACCCAAACATAGTTCCCTATAAAGTCATGAAATGAGAAAACGGGAACTGGAAGCAACCTGTCGTAACTGTTCTCCTGGGTCTGTCCTTCACTGTCACGTGGAATACTATCTGTTTTTCTTGGAAAATTTTCAGGTTCTCCGATTTTTTTCTGTCCCCTGTTGTACCTAAATAGTCGTTCCCCCATTGTAAATACGGAAACAAACAAAAACGATCTTTTGAGTCCCTTTTCTTCTTATTGATAATTATCGTCTCAAGTCAACTTCATCTTGTTATTTGTCAATATTTAATGAGTCGTCAATTTTGTATATATTCAGACTCCTCTGTAACTTCTTTGTGTATTTTACTTAAGCGCTACACAATGGTTCCAAATAGGAGGGTTTTTTTAACGCTTTAACGGGGAAATACTCCTTCTTAGATTGTTCGCTGAATCGATTAGGGCATTGTTAGGGATGTTACTGTATGGCAACCAAGTCATTTAATGGGTATGAATGCCTAAATTTTCTTTTCCATGTGGGGCCATGGAATGTCAGGCTGGCCATTTCAGTATCAGAGGAAAACTACCCCTCCTCAATTATTTTATTTACGAAAGCCTTGAAATTTCATGGCCCACGATCCCTTTATCTAGACGCGCTTCTTACCTCGTTTCAAGAGACAGGGAAAAGGGGTAGTAACGGACTACCTCTCCTACTGCGCCTGCGCACACTATTGCCCTCCATGAAGGAGTAAACGTGTAGCAAGACTTTTAAGTTCGTTATTAGTGTGTGCTGCGGTGTCAATCCGAACGTACATAATTTGTGCTTCCCCAAAATATAAGAACTATTGTATTCAAAAGGAATCTTTCTTGAACACTGCCCCTCCTTTTGATATATTAAGAGCGATTTTCGAAATATATATACATTTTTTCTAGAAAATTCCATAAAATGTTAGAAGGTATGTTAATAATAGGAGAGTTGAAAAAATTATAACTGAATGTGCATACATTAACAAAAATATTTCATTTTATTAACTCCCATACCATTACCAAACAGTGAAATTGGCAGCAATTTTATCACATAAAAACATCCTCTTGAATGGATGAAAAGTTTTTGATTCATAAAGTTGTTGAGCAAGATGTAAGACTATTGTGATTGTTTACACAATCTTACAACCTTCAATTAATAAAGATGGTTAGGTAAAAATAGAATATTTATCCATCATTTGTAAATTTACCTAACAATCCAAAATAATGAATATTATCACATCAGGCAATAAAACTATCATAAATAATGTTATAATTACATAACAACACTGCTACTGTACATATTTATACAAGAGTTAATTGTTCCCTCAAACAGAACCTATAAGTAAGACTTCATTCCTGAAGATAATAATAATGTAAACATAAAAATAATATGGTTTAGAATATTCTTTCCTATTAAATCACAGTGTATAAAGTAGATACACGATGGTGTTACTAAAATAAATGTTCTGGAGAGCGTCAACTAGTCAAGGCACTGAACGATTCATCAACGGAACCTACTTTAATGGCACATTAGTATCATATTTACAATTACAGTAGGTACACAGCATGATGGTTAGTTAAATGTAATAAGAATTTTTTTATAGTTCCTTTTACTCGAACTAATCATGACACTTGAAGATAAATTAAGGCTATGAATGGAAGATAGATTAATGCAACAAACGAAGATTAGCAGCAAACTATTATCTTCACAGTAAGGGATAACTGGGGTAGAGGAAGAACTTGGAGAGTAGTTTGGCACTGAATTACATTTCAGAAAAGCTTGAAAATACGAGAAACAGACCCTGCCAGGGATTAATCACACCAAATCTTAACATGAAGTACATACCTACCATTTTCACTATATTAAAAAACAAGCAAATTAAAAAGGTCATGTGTAATAGATAATTGTAAAGAAATCATTTAATAAGAGCTGACGAAATCTTTCTCATTATTCACATTCTTTCATTTTTCAATTTTGATAAGTGTTATTATTCTACATCAACCCCAACAAAACACCACTGGTGCAACAATCCTACACTACCTAAAAAAGTTTGTGAAATTATAACATTCGCTGATGGTATTTTTACCTTTCGCAAATTGAATTTGAATGTTTGCCATAAGAATTAAACCTTTGTAAAATAGGTTAAGTGGAAAATACGCATGAACTAGGGACTAATCACCTGAAGAAGAGGCAATAACTTGAATAGTAAAATTAAGAATGAATTTTTCAAATTGATTTTCTCTCCAAGTTCATTCAAAACTGAAAGTAATAGCTAGATTCAGTAATAACTTCATTTCAGCACCAAAATTTAATTCAATTTGCAAAAGGCAACAAACAAGTTGCTAATAACATTCAATACACTACCTAATAAAGAACAATAGTTCAACAGCAGAAAATTCCAAAATAACGATCATTTTTTTTAAAGAGAGAGCTGCAAATAATATTTAGAACAACTGCTTTTCTAATCGTCAAAGTAGAAATTTCAAGTCAGGCATTGCAATTTCTCAACTAAACGAAAAATAGTGAGTTAGAGGCTCAAAATGTCCCATAAAGATGAAATTTTAATATAGTATTGGATAATGATTAATAATTAAACAAAAATTCAAAACTAAATAAAATATCCCAATGCAAAATCATCCTAAGAACGACATAAGGCTTGCGGAGACGCTGAAAATAAATTTTTCATTACGAGTGGAAGTGCAAACTCAACATAGTTTATTTTCATCATGGGGTCTCAAGAAAATGTTAGAGTTTAAGATAGTTATAGGCCTTGAAAATCGTCAGAGTTAAATTTATGATTCAATATCTGGAACTGTTCATGATTGGCATAGGTTCAAAAAAGTAAATGAAAAAAATACGCCCATTAATGTGATCAACCAGTATCCAAATGCAACAGATTAACGTGATCTTCGATAATTCAATTCAAATAAAACAGCTGCACCAAACAACATCTTGTGCTCACTTGATTTATACCTTAATCAGATAAATGTTCAACATATTGCGAAAAGGGGTAATAAGAGGACAGGAGCAGGAGTGGATACTGACGTAGCGGCCTGTTTACAGGAATCAATTGATTAGGGCCAATCTTGTGAAACATCAGACAATGTTTGCAGGATATATTGATGTCAAGAACATATCTACCAAGCATAAATATAGCATTCCCAGTTAATTATTCTGCTTTCTTTGGGGTATACTTGTGAGTACTCTAAACAACCCTAATATGACAAAACAGGTATGATGAACAAAACTAATCACAAAAATTTTAAAATACCAAAAGATCAACAACAAACATTTCAACAACAAAATTACAGAGCACTTTCAACAGTAAACCCATGATAAAACTAAGGTCAATAGGGATAGACATTGAAACAGCACAAGAATTAATACCTATCAATTTACAGGTAAGATATGTGAAATGCACTGGAAGGAAGTACGTGATTTTCAAAGATATTGCTTTCAGTAATTTAGGCAGTGGGGGTTTACATGATAGGAACAATGAACCAACAGAACTGGACATTGTGATAAAACCATAAGAACAATTAACTAACTGTGGGGAAGAGAGGTTGATTACGAAAGAGAGATTAAACAAATAAATAACTTGAAAAAGTGAAAAACTTATTCAATAGAAATAATTCGAATGATGATAAAACAACATAATCTAATTGATAAATTATTCCAGTTTATAACCCTGTAATGAGGAAAACGTATAATGGCAAAATATTGTTTCCAGTTACACAATAGATAGGCACTCTTGAAATGACGAATCTTCAATTTTTCGGAACAAGAGAATCCTTCAAATGGGAGCAGAAGACCATCATGATACTTTAGCTTTTCCATTGAGAGATATAGTTCTAGCCAGGGTAGGTACAGTTGAATTCACAACAGCATGTTCGACGCTCTTTTGTAAGACTGACTCATAGGTTGGCTTCATAATCTGTGGAAAGTTACATAGTCTAGAGATTATCAAACATATTATGTAAAGCACCTTGCTAGAAAGAACAAATTGAAATAATAATAACAATAATAATAATAATTATTATCATTATTACTATTACATTAGCCCAGTCGACTTATACAGACTATAGCTTATTGTAAGAATTAATTGGCAGATCAAAAAAAGATATCAGAAGATTCGTATCAGTAGAACTCACTTATTTAACTTGTTAAACTCTGAACAAATTAGGAAAAAGAAGTACCTAGGTACCATAATGGACAGATGAAAAATGGAAAAACGAATGGTACCATCAATCAATAACAACTTCAGCACCTATAATTACTATGGCTGAGGCCTATGAAGTAAATCAAGAAGAACAAAAGCAGCATGGGTACTACACTACAGAGAGGGGGTGGAGAATCCATGGAAGCCTGTTAAAGGTCCTCACACACTAGGCAGGAACAGGATGGGAAACAGCCACGGGACACGGGTCGTATTTTTTCGCTTCTGTGTATTTGAATGTAGATACGCACACTAGGTGGGACGCGGCGGTCACGGCATGGCGTAGGAACAGGACGGGTTCCGCCGCGATCGCTCTCAAAGCGAAAAACGGCGTTTCCTGGCACGGGACGTTCTCCCTCCACCGTCAAATTTTTCTCCATGTTCATGCTCGCCCTCACACCAGTGCCTTTCTTTCTGATGCCCTCCCCCGACATCTTTGTTCTCTCAGATTAGGTTGTTTGGTTGAGAATGGAACTTACTGAAGAAACCCTCATTGTAGAGGTAGAAAAATACAGAGTGCTGTATGATCTATCACACCGTTTGTATTATTATAAGAAGATCAAAGAGAATGCCTGACAGGTTTGTATTACGATGATGATGAATCACTCATAAATTAAACTTGCATGACAGAAGAACACAATAAAATGAAACCACTCTCACTCTGAGAAACAAATGGGAACTAGGTGGACAAAACCTCGTGGACAAAAATGTTGTTTGAGAACCAGGAGAGCTTGAAAGGAGGGGAGTATGGCGAGCGGTGGGGGAAAGAGAGTTGAGGAAAGTCCTGCCTAGTGTGGGTATTGGTGCAGGACGGGACAGTGGCAGCCGGCCGGCGTCCCGTGTCCTACCCACGGCGTTTCCTGTCCTGTTCCTGCATAGTGTGTGGGAACCTTAACACGGTGATGGAGAGGGGTAGGGTGGGGGGGGGGGGGGGCTCTGGGGGATCTCTGATCAAGCTCTCACAGTTGTCGGAATATGGAGCTCTCGGGCCCAAAAGCTAGTTGGAACCCCTATGCCCATCCCCACGTCCTCACTCTGCAAGTATCCTGTGTTGGCAATCCTTTCGCTGCTGCCACCCATCCAATCATTGCATAAAATCCCGATTTGGTTCCAGTACCAACTGATAATGATGATTCAGTTGTTTTTATCTGGGTCGAATAACTTTTGTTTGATAGAATATGTATTACAACTTACACAGACAACATACATATGTATTACAACAAAAAGTTATTACTTGTTGATCACATAATAAAATGTGGAGTGAACCATTCAAATTGTATTCCCTCTCCCTCTGTGGAAGTTAGGTATACAGGTACATGGTGAATAACTCATTGGAAAAATTCTGAATTCTGTATTCTGATGTCAATATTTCATTCCTGTAATTAATCAGTAATATCTGTAAGCAGCAAAATCAAACAGAGATGAGACCAAACCAACTTACGTTTTCCCATAGTGCAGATGCTAATGAGTCAATGCGTTCTCCAAACTCGATCATTTCTCCGCTATACCTATCCCAGAAAACAAAGTCATCGTTAGTTAATTGGTCAAGTCAGACAATGCCGTACTAAACCAAATCATATAAAATGAATGATGTAGAGTAATTAAAAATATCTGCCAGAACCGATGAGAAGTGCCTGTTGAAACTATAACTGAAAAGTGGAAATGGTCACACTTGATCCCTTTCTCCCAGTAGAAACCTGGTTCTTTTTTTGAGCATTTGAAACTGGTTGACAAATAGTCTAGAACATATTTTAACAGCAATTTTTGTATTAATATGCCATCCAATTTTAGTATTTTAGAAGCAAAACCGCAAGTCCTGCCATAGCCATATGTTATTCCCATATGTTATTCTTTCCAGTGAAACTAGTAAGAGAAGATAGTTATAAAATACACATAAAAATATTAACTGGCAGTCTACAATAATATAAGTGTAAGTTCCACGAGAGAAAAGTCCTTGCATGATTATTCCGCATTATTATTATTTTATTCAAAAAAAACATGAAAGAATTTAAATAGGTAAACTGAAAGAATAATACAGAATTTAAAAAAGTCCCTAAAAGAGGCCTACTGGTGGGGCTACATGCTAGGTCCCATCTGCAAGCCCATTAGCTGCATCCAGAAGTGTTACTGTTTTCCGTGGAACATTTTGCATACTCATCAAATTATCATCAAGTACATCCAGCAAGGGTGGCAGAAAGAGGAAGGCTACCACTGAAGGACCACTAGTCAACTAATAGCATCCTAAGATTTGAGTTTTTATTAAATTCTATTTTCAATACAAAAACTGTATAATTTACATTCAAAATTTATATAATTTATTATTTATAATTCATTTAATAATTTTAATTTTCAATTGTAAATAATTTCTATTCAATAATTTCCATTTTAATTCGATTTCTATTTTGGCTTTAAATTAATTAAATATCTATTTCAAGCTTCAATTCAAAATTAAAATTTTAATTAAACATTTAATTAAACTTCACTATTTGATCAATTTTTTAAATTATTTGATGTGACCTTTCATTTAATTTTTCATGATTTGATCAAGTTTATTCATTCACTGAGTAACTTAATTTAATTGCTTAGCTCCTCTCCAGGTCTTTTTTGGCGGACCCCCCCCCCCCCCCATCGTTCTTCCTTCTCATTTTGTCTTACTGTTCGAGTATGCTGATAGAGCCGCAATATCAAGCGCGCATGATGCCCGACAAATGGAGTTGGGGGAGGCAGAGTCATCACTTAGTGATGAGATCGACCACCAGTCAAAACGCCACATGCAAGATTCCATTTTTCCTCCAGATTCCATATATATATATATATATATATCCCCTTCTTCAAAAATTCGTTGACTTAGACACCAAATACAGACAGGAAGGTGGGGGGACGAGGGGTTCTATAGAAATGTGAGTAACGTTCATTAGTCATACATACCTGACATACGACCAGGTGATCAATGTAATCAGAGCAACACCCATAATGAGATTGCACAGGTTGGCCAATGTATACAATCCCACCAGGCCAAAGATTCCGGACAAAACGTAGAACGCAACAGCAATAGCAAAGAATACTGCAGGGGTTCTCGCAGCTTTGAAGATATTTTTACTTTCATTGTGGAGTTTGAACTGCATATAAAGATCATCCATATCCTGAAATAAAAAGCAGCAACTTGTAAACGCAGAAAAAGGAAAAAAAGGAGAAAAAAACGCTGCAAAGTCCTTTTCACATGGGTTTATTATTCTACTGGACACACGTACAGAAATTTTGTCTATTCATTTATGGTTTCTTTCATGTAAAATAATTGAAACAGCTATTTCTGATGTTTTCCACCAATTTTGGCCCCTCAAACACGAATTAGGAACGCTCCTTTTTTTCCCCCAAATTATCTTTGATCATTGATAGTGCCATTTAATCGTCTTGATCCACGTGTTAACACTTTTTCTAGTATTATTATACAAATTGATGGTGGTTTCTGACGATTTTTGACTCATAAAAAATCAATTTTGGGAGCTGAACATTTGGTAGAACCTCAATTTTCCACTCTTTGGTCAAAATGAACTTTATATTCGGTCTTCTCGTCCCCAAAAACTGGAAAACGATACCTCGTTCTATTGTGTAAAAAGATGATATAGCGAGAAACCATACCACTTTTTTTAGACTATATAATTTTTTGTGGTTTTAGCCATTTCTACCGATTTTTGACCCTTACATTGTCAAATTTGACCCCACTGTTTTTGAGAAAAATATTTTTATCATCGAAATAGTCCCTCTTCCTGTCGTGAACGACCATCCTGCAAAACGTCAGGTCAATTAATATTATCGATTTTAGCCCTTAATACACAACTAACAAGAACATTTAAACACAGTGAACTTGTTTAAATTCATATTTTCTTGTGCTGGAGGCAAAAGTGCTGACTGTTAACATTTCGTTATCAATATTAGCGTAGCTCATAGTTAAGCACGAGGTGAGGGCAATTCATATTATGCACAGATCCTTCCATAAAATAATGAACACTGAGGAATTGGTCAAGATTATTGCAAATTCAATAAACCAACATTTTTTATGTTATCTACTCACCGAAAAAGCTAATGGGCTACTTGTCCACCATACAACTTGGAAAAAAGGGAAAATATGTTCCATTTTTATGGGACTCTTTGCACTTGAAAACCCAGGAAACGATCCACCCAGTTTGAAACGTTAACAGACGTTTGCAGTATCCAACTTCTACGAGACGCAACAATAATAATTGCCCAACATACTTATGCGAGTCTTTACTATCTTTCTGTTCTGTAAGAAACGAATGACAAATGAATCTCACGAGTTACTGCATTACTGGCACCAAACAACTACGAGTTTTAAAATATTCTTTCTGTATGTCGAACTTCTATTTGAACTTCGAATTTACGTTGAGTTGATTAAGGTACCTAACACAACAAGAGCCACTGGTACCAGTGATTTGCACTACCAATGCCAGCAATGGAATCCCAAATAAACAACAATATCCGAGTTTAGTCTAGTCTTTTCTGAGAACTGGAATCATGAATTGTTCCTAGACTCTATAACTCTATTCCGGATAAGCCCGAAAAAAATTTGAGTGAAACTTCACAACAAACGGAGGAGAATGCCGAAACAACACGGGATTACAAAGTTTTTTCGTCCGAAAACCATTATTTTAAACAACACTCCTCTATTTACTAACGTTTTTCGGTTTTTGACCACATTTATGAAAACTACGTTAAATTTCACGTTACATCGACCATCAGCATTTTCTAGGGCTCGCCAAAATTAGTGTCTCTAAGGAAACTTACAAAAAAACAAGAAAATGACAACTCTGTGAAAACTCTGAAAAATCAGTAGGTGTACCTACTGAAAATACTTATAGCATTCTGCAACTCTCCCGAAACTCAGTTTTCCAACGGTTCAACTTTATTTCTATAGTGACATTTACGGGAGAAAATGAAGTGTGAATCTCAAAAAAACGTGGAATTTTCGCCAAAATCAAGGGTTTTGCCTAGCTATATCCAGTATCCAGTGTGTATGAAGCAAACAATCTCAGAAAGGGTAAAGCTCCAGAAATTAAATACATAGTTAGGAAGATCTTGATATGAGGATGTTGATATCTTTTGGCACAGTGGTATGATGGCATGGAGGCAAGGCTCGGTGGTCTTATAGATAAGGGAAGAGCAGGTGGCTTTGACATGAGAAGACCTAGAACTGAAGGAATGTGATTGAATGCACCAAATGAGATAATCCTTTCAGTTAAGAGGCATCCCAGTAGAAAGGGTAGATTGGCTTATCTATCTTGAGAATGGTCCAGGGGGCACTGAAGATGACATAAAAGCAAACGGAGCCTTTGTTCAGTTACATCCAGTGTAGATGAACTAAAAAATCGCAGAAACGG
Organism: Leptopterna dolabrata; assembly: GCA_954871275.1. Taxonomy (NCBI): domain Eukaryota; kingdom Metazoa; phylum Arthropoda; class Insecta; order Hemiptera; family Miridae; genus Leptopterna; species Leptopterna dolabrata. The sequence goes on along the minus strand of OX940974.1, from coordinate 53,730,481 downwards.
TAAAGCTCCAGACATTAAATCCAATCCTTTACACAGCTTCGCCAGGCAATAATCTTTAGGCCAAGGATGGCCTAAAGATTAACTTTAACTTAACCTTAACCAGTACTGGGTAACGATAAGATCAAACCAGGAACCCATGGTGCTGCAGATCAAAAGGAAGGAATGGGGTTGGTAGGCTACATTTCCCAGAAGAATGAAAATTTATAGCTAGAATAGAACATCTCTGAAATGAAACCTCCAAGGCACAAGAAAAGCAGAATGACTGAGGAACATGGAGAAGATAACAGCTGCAAGAGGCAGGAAGAGTGGTAGGGGACAGACGTTGAGGATGAGCCAGAAGAATACAAGAAGAAGAAGAAGAAAACATGTTTACTTGCATACCAAATACGATTAACAAAATCAATATCTTAAAAACAAGATATAACTATGGACATTGCGTTCGTATATTGGGAGGATTCTAGAGACACCTACAATTACTTAGTGTAGAGAGAAAAACAAGAAAACGGATGGACATAGTAACATAATTTTTGGATTTGTTACCAACTGAACTGGGTTATAAGTTCTTTCCTCTAGTTATAGGCAGACATGCCAAACTGCACCAACCTCCATCAACTTCCGAAATTCAACAATTCAAACACTTAATCCTCACTGAGCTGTCTTGATCCCAAGTATCGGACCCAAAAGACACCCAAGATAAGACAAACTGCCAAGAAGTGGAATAGGTCCTCTGGCGCACCAAATTGCATATCAAACACGCTGAGGAGTGGGCCTCTCGAGGACTGTATGGCATACAGTTCTGTCCTAGTAGATCACCTCTGAAGCGCAGTACCCAACTGATCACCCACAATGGGTAATTGTTACATTTCTGCTGCAGGTGGGTTGGCACAATTTCCAAGTTCAGATGTCCATAGATGCGACTCCTTGACTCAAGGGCCCTGGCAACCATGTCGTCGTGCCATGACTCTCGAACTCCCTCAGTGATTCCGTCCATTTCCCGGTGCCACCCTTTGACATCCTCCAAATCACCCACGAAGGAACAGCCAAACCATCGAGCAATCCGCCGCAGGTTGCTGTACCAGAAGATTTGTCTTCATGCTACCTCCCTCAAAACCAGATTTGGGTAACGGTTCTCCAGCATCTTCATGGCTTTCAGTATGTAGTTGCAAGCCAGGGAGAGCGTATGAGCAAATAGGGGGGCGACGTTTGCTTCCAAATAAACCAAGTAGTTTGGTATGTTCTGAGGTAGATGAAAATGTGCTTGATGAAGAAACGTTGCACTGCCTCCACTATCTCAGACATCCCCTCACCTGGCCTCAGCATTAAATACCTGGAACTTGGCAGCCAGAGGGATCTCATTCCGACAGAAAAAAGCGCCATAAATGCTGCTGACGCCAAGCTTAGCAGCTGTAGCTCTGTCCACCAGGTGCTTGGTAAATGACAACTTTGGAGTGAAGGAGCCACGCCGAAGATAATTCCCTCGAAAGACCATGTTTCAGTGAGTCCAAGGCGCCCTCCGATTGGAAACACCATGATTTTCGATTTTGTCTGGTTAACCTCAAGTAGCCATCTTTCCAAATAGGCCTCCAGTGCATTGATGTTCTCCTAGAGCCCGGACTTGGAGTGTACAAGCAGGACCACACCGTCTACATATTTTAAGGCTTTTATGGTGGTATCACCAACCATAACACCACTAGGCAGCACCTCGGTCAGATCATCGATGTATATAGAAAATATCCTTGCAAACTTGAAACCGTCCCGAAAGACCACTCTGGTCCCAGACAGAAGCGGATCCCTGACTGCACATCTCCCTGAGAAAGCAAATAAACTTGGGGCTGACTACTGCCTCATCAAGTTTACAGTAAAGCATGACGTGTCCCACTCCATCAAACGCAGCTCGGAAATCCACAAAATAAGCATAAGACCCCGATTCAAGACGCAAGTGCACCAGGCTTGCCAGGATGAAGACATAGTCCGAAGTTGAGTAACCCTTTCTAAAACTGACCTGGCTTTCATGGAGACCACCCCGTGACTCCACCAAGCTCTCGAGACTGTCAAGTAGAATGACAGTAATCAATTTTGCCATGGTGTTTATGGACGGAAGTCCTTGATAATTAGATGCCAAGTTCAGATATCATTTCTTGTGGAGTGGGAAAACTATTGCAGAGGAGAAGCTCGATGGAACCTCGCCGATCCCACTATCCCAGATCCACTTGAACAACTTCAAGAGCCCCTCCAAGAAATCTGGGACTGACTTACAGAACACGTAACTAATACAATCAGCAACTGGAGCTTTACTGTCCTTTATCTTGCCCAGGGCACTTTCCAGTTCTGACAATTCAAGTGGCCAGTCCATCATATCCCCACCGCCATCCGATGGAATCAAAGCCAGGGACGGAGGAACCACATCTCCCTCATGTTTACATCCCCACTGAGCATGGAAGTGTCTTACCCAATCTTGCACTCATATCTCACCAACCCTCTTACGGGCGCTACCTCGAAATGACCGAACAATCAACCAGGACTCTCCACCACCCTTGGCTTCAGCAAAATGAGAAGTAAGACCACTATAGTAATTCTTATCACTCTTGTCACCTATGCATTTGTACTCTTGAGTTAGACTGGATGTACTTTATTTTGACTATGTCGGCGTTTGAAGATCGGTGCAGCCTAAGCAGAGCAAATGACTCAACTCTAGCATGGGTGCATTCCCAGTTCCACCAGGGTTTATGGCCTATCCGTTTTTCTGCTTGCCTCATCCCGTTTGCCATCGTTTGCCGCCTTGTGAATCATTCCCACCAGGGAATCCACCTCTCCATGAGGAGCACAAGCGACACCCGTTGTCACATTAGTGAGGGCAGCCAGAGATGACACTTGTACACCTCCTTCCTGGTCGCATCCCACTGCAGCCTTGGCAACAAAGGAAGCACCCACTCCAGCTCAGCAAATCCATCAGGGAAGTGATCAGAATAGGGGAATTCAAGAACAGAGAAGGTGTCAATGCGGGTCAAAACGTCCAGAGAGGAACAGCAATAGTCCACCACCGACACACCAGTCGGAAATCCTCACACAGCTCTGTGTGCCTCTGCTATTCGTCATCAGATCCTTCGACTGACGGATCACGCTGTACCTCTCAGTATCCAGGTTCATTTCTGCAGGAATTAGCTGTCTGGAGCCCACTCTGGCGTTCATGTCTCCCATCATAAAGAAGTCCTTACTCTCATCATAGATACTTGAGAAAAATTCCTATAATTCTGCATACGCCCTATTCCAGCTATTGCAATTCAAATATGCAGGCATGATCTACATGATCAACAATCACCATTCTTTCATCAATGAACTCGAAGTGGAAAATTGAAGCTGTCCTTGGTATGTTTTTATTCCCAGCAACACTCTCTTAGAAGCTCTACCACGATGAGATGCCTTTTTTGCTTCCACTCACGTCAGTTCAAATCCCTCAAAATATTTTTCAAAACGAGCATAACAATCTGACAAAACATGCGACTCCAACAAACAAAAAATATCATAACTTTTAATATTTTCAACAAAAATACACTGCCAAGGTGATGGCACAGGAGCTTCCTCGTCACAATCAGAGTGACCCATTATAAAATAGAACAGACTCGGAAGCAAAATAACATAACATTACATTACATTACATAACGTTAAATATACATATTACATAACATTACATTACATAACATAACATTACATAAAATTACATGAAATATACATATTATACATAACATGACTTCCATAATACATTACGTCCATTATACATAACTAGCCTGACCGCTCGCTTCGCTCGCTATCCGAGATTCGCTGTACGCAGTATCGTGGAACCAACAAACGACGGAAAAATCCCATACCCTACCGGGTATTTGTGCCCAATTTTATCAAAATCCGTCAAGCCATTCAGGAGTTGACCATGGTCGACCATATTTCCGCTATGGTCAGGGAATTAAAAATGCGCCTACGTTCAACTTGGGAGGCTACCGGATATTGGTGCCAAATTTGGTCGATATCCGTTGAGCAATTCGGGATTCGACCATGGAGGGGCCCATGGATGCGCTAAGGTCGACCGCGGGGGTGGTCCGAAGGGTCGATCGTAGATAGAATTTCACGTAGATTACGAATACGCGATAAAAAATAGGGGTTACCATTTCAATTAACGAAGTTGACCATGGTCGACCATAGTTCCGCTATGGTCAGGGAATTAAAAATGCGACGTTGCACAACTTGGGAGCCTACTGGATATTCGTGCCAAATTTGGTCGATATCCGTCAAGCCATTCAGGAGTTGACCATGGTCGACCATAGTTCCGCTATGGTCAGGGAATTAAAAATGCGACGTTGCACAACTTGGGAGCCTACTGGATATTCGTGCCAAATTTGGTCGATATCCGTTGAGCAATTCGGGATTCGACCATGGAGGGGCCCATGGATGCGCTATGGTCGACCGCGGGGGTAGTCCGAAGGGTCGATCCTAGATAGAATTTCACGTAGATTACGAATACGCGATAAAAAATAGGGGTTACCATTTCAATTAACGAAGTTGACCATGGTCGACCATAGTTCCGCTATGGTCAGGGAATTAAAAATGCGACGTTGCACAACTTGGGAGCCTACTGGATATTCGTGCCAAATTTGGTCGATATCCGTTGAGCAATTCGGGATTCGACCATGGAGGGGCCCATGGATGCGCTATGGTCGACCGCGGGGGTAGTCCGAAGGGTCGATCGTAGATAGAATTTCACGTAGATTACGAATACGCGATAAAAAATAGGGGTTACCATTTCAATTAACGAAGTTGACCATGGTCGACCATAGTTCCGCTATGGTCAGGGAATTAAAAATGCGACGTTCCACAACTTGGGAGCCTACTGGATATTCGTGTCAAATTTGGTCGATATCCGTTGAGCAATTCGGGATTTGACCATGGAGGGGCCCATGGATGCGCTATGGTCGACCGCGGGGGTCGTCCGAAGGGTCGATCGTACATAGAATTTCACGTAGATTACGAATACGCGATAAAAAATAGGGGTTACCATTTCAATTAACGAAGTTGACCATGGTCGACCATAGTTCCGCTATGGTCAGGGAATTAAAAATGCGACGTTGCACAACTTGGGAGCCTACTGGATATTCGTGCCAAATTTGGTCGATATCCGTCAAGCCATTCAGGAGTTGACCATGGTCGACTTGGCTATGGTCGAGTTGGCTATTCGTGCCAAATTTGGTCGATATCCGTTGAGCAATTCGGGATTCGACCATGGAGGGGCCCATGGATGCGCTATGGTCGACCGCGGGGGTAGTCCGAAGGGTCGATCGTAGATAGAATTTCACGTAGATTACGAATACGCGATAAAAAATAGGGGTTACCATTTCAATTAACGAAGTTGACCATGGTCGACCATAGTTCCGCTATGGTCAGGGAATTAAAAATGCGACGTTGCACAACTTGGGAGCCTACTGGATATTCGTGCCAAATTTGGTCGATATCCGTCGAGCCGTTTGGCCGTGCATAGAAGGACAGACAGACAGACAGAGCGCATGCGCAGGGCGAACCGCTGGCTCTATCATGTTGAAATTTATATGGGACCTCAATGGGCCCTACCCGCTTAATCCCTGAGAATTACATTGAAATTGGGTGAAATCTTTGGTTACTACGGCTGTAACAAGGAAATTGAATCTATTTCACGCCAGCGCATGCGCAGAGCGCACCGAGGGTCCGATCATGCTGAAATTCATACTGGAACTCACTAGGCCTTGTCCAAACAACCCTTGAAAATTTGAGCGAAATTGAATCAAAATTGTGAAAGTTATGCGTGTTTGTTGAATTTAACGTTAGCGCATGCGCAGGGCGTACCGCTGGATCAATCATGTTGAAATTTGTATGGGACCTCAAGGGGCCTTATCCGCACCATCCCTCAAAATTTGAGCTGAATCAATTCAAAATCGTGGAAGTTATGGCTGTAACAAGGAAATGCGGACAGACTCACAGATTCACAGACTCACAGACTCACAGACCGACAGACACGGAACCAAATTTGTTCAGTAGGCTTTGAAACGCAAAATGCAAGTGGAAATTTTGATTTCTGAAGACAAAAATTTTTTGGCTCACGAAAGTGAACACAAGGCTTCCGCTGCTTCGCAGACTCGGAAGCAAAATTGAGGAAACAAAACTTATTATTTAGACTATAAATATTAACATACGATATTCATGCTGCATAAGAAAACTCCGTGTTTCATCTGTGACATCCACCCAACAGACAGCTCCATCTCAGGAGGCCCCGCCATCTTCCAGCGAAGATCTACTCCCTCTAGGCTGTGCCATCATAAATCCAATGAAGGTGCGCAGATCAGATGCGACAATTGAGTTTAGCATTTGCAGGCCCTCACCACCGTTGTAGCAAATTCCTCATTCGTTCGACCAAGTGAATTTATCTACATACAGAATGTCGGTACGGACGAAGGCACTAGTATTCCCCTTTGGGCGCAGAACCTCCTTTCTGATCAGAAAAAGATCCTTCCTTCTAGCTCTCACGTCTTCAGAGTAATTGCGGCTTACCTCATACCCAGTGCCCCGGAGCCTACCAGTCTTTCCCAAGACCACAAAGACATCAGAGGCTTTCAAAAACTTGACAAGAATGGGCGAACTGGTACTCTCCCCTCCTTCGCAAGACTCCCAATCATCGGCACAAGTGACACATTCAGAATACTAGACACAAAGTCAGAGATCACCCAGTGAAGATCCAGGGACGGCTTGTACCACCGCCCACTGAAGATTAAATTATTACGGCAAAGTCTCGTCCATAGACATGAAGCTGCCTGCTCATTCTACCCATATCTTCTTTTACCGAACTTAATTCCGATCTCGGGGAAGTGTTTCCATTTTGAAGCTCGGCAATTTACCTATTGATGACTAGTAGGTCCTCCTTCCTCACCAGCCCCTAAACTTTGGTGTCCACCACCATCCCAAAATGGCACATCAGCTCTTCCATACAATCCTCGCCCAGCATTTCTGTATGATCTTTTGGTGGTATTGTCCGAATCAGAGAAGCTCGACATCCTTTTCGAGCCGAGTACTTTACCAAGAGGCACATGAAATTGTTCTGAGAACATCAATGGTCTAGCACCAGCATAGTGTATCTACAGTCCGACTGCAGATCCGACCCAGGTGCCCCCCCCCCCCCCCCCCCCACTCGATCCGCTGTATCAGGTAGGTAGTGGGCGATAGTGGGAGATGAGACTCGGCATGGAGAGAGAACTCCGACCTGATTGAGATAAGTCCATAATAGGAATGCCCGAGCCAGCACCAAATAACGATGACTCAAAATAATTACCAAATAAAGTGTGTGGTGTGTGATTGAAGAACTGATCTGGGATACCTCAACGGGATCGGAATGACTCACTCGCCTATGTGAAATGTAACCAAAGGCACGTCGCAACATCCAGTAAACAACTTCGAGTTCAACAGACACACCTGACTGGGTCAGTGTGTCCATGTCAACTCCGAGCCAGAATAAAGAATAAGACTACTTCTAGAATTCAAACCTCTTCTGCTGTTACACCTCACACAATGACTCAGCATGTTATGTAAAAGTTTAATGAGAGATAATTATGGAATAGATCAAACCACCATCTGTCATTAACACAATCTAACTACTATACAGCTGATCCCGGTTAATGTAAATGTGTGTAATAATCCCTGTTGAGAGTTCACTGGGTCAAGATTCAATGCCAAGGTGGAATTAATATTTTCATCTTCATAGGATCTTGGAAGCACATTAAGCACTCAAAACTCAACCAAGCCACACCAACCCTAACCCATCAATTTTTTTAATCAGTCCTGATGGTTGGGCATTCACGACTGGAGCTAGCCGCTTCAATTCTCCTAATTTTATATTTCTTTCAACAAAATGAGCTTTGTTTTCTAATGGAAAATAGTTTTAAATATGGAATATCTGGTTGTAATGGATGAGGGAGGTAAACTAGCTACCCATACAGCGTAGTTTCCCCCTCTCCACTCAGGCTGGTATGGAGGCAGTGTGGTAGCTGCCCCTGGAGACAATGGGTTGATTATTATGCAATGCTTCCAAGAGTTGATGATTTGTTTTCACGAACTGACTTCCCCATCAGCCGAGTGACAAAAAGAATTTCCATATACCATCTGTGACAGAGTGAGAGGAGGGTGACAATGGACCCTCGAGATTCCCCCTCCTAGACCAGCGATATTATCACTGGTTAAGAAGGGATATCGATTAGGCTTCCACCAAACGACCCCATCTCCACCGGAAAAATAAATGAATCGAGAACATCCACACCGTCACACTCCTCCTCACATGACATAGGTATTTCTGGGTAGTGGAAGTATGAGAGGGAAAAGGGGGAATGAAAAGTAGTATGAAGTTCTGGTTCAGGAGAGGACATCTGAACAACTTCAAGGTGACTAACCTCCATCGTAATGGTACTACCTCAATAATATTAACTGGTGGAGAACAAAGCTCCTATATAAGAGTACTGGCGGAGAAAGAATGTAGTCAGAGGTTGTTGCCCAGTGAACTGTGCTCATCTGGGCCACTTCTAGGTGATCAATCTCCATCATTAGGATGGAACAACTATTGGGACTTGTAAATTGGGACATGGCACTACTCGCCATCAAATAAATGAGCTCAATATATTTCAATTATATTGACACTCTAAAGAGGGGGAATGGGGGTGGGGAAGCCAATAGGGACAGGATGTTTGTAAATGAATCCTTCTGGAAACCTTTGGGCTTATCCTTCTGAAAAGCCCACAAAAAATGGATGGAGTATGGCGAAATACTCAGCACATACTACCAAACCACGCTCTGCTACCATTGACAGAGTGTGAGGAGAGATTCATTTGGAGACGGGATGGTTGGTATGGCGAATTCTGGACAGAGGAGGTAGGGACATATTTCTTCTGTTGGGCTTTTGTACAGTGGGCATTCAAAGAGTACGTAGAAAAGTGTTTGATTGGCTCCCAGCCTACAATCTCTGCAGATTTCTTTTGGAGTAAGCTTGAAGTTCTCTTTTCCAGTTTTCAAGACTGCACTGCAACAGCCCCATCATTCTTATTTGGGCTAGAAGCCGCTTGAAGGCCATGGGCACGACCAGAAGAAGGTAATCCTGATAGCCAGGAGGTGGAGAGTAACGATGGATGAAAGAGTCGTTGAAACTTGACGCTGTCAGGCTGGCCAGGTTACAATCAAATAAGGCAAGTTTGGAAGTATCTAGGATCTCTGGGAGAGAGGCAGTGAAGGCTGTGGCTTCAGTGGCAATCACCACGTTTGTGCCAGTACATCACGCACCAGACTTTTACTGGGAAAACCAACTGAACCTCGGGTTGTTTTGTGGCTTTTTGTCCAGGAAAATTAGAGCCAAGAGGCAGATTTTTGGGAACCTTGAGTCTTCCGTTCTTAGCAATTTGACGACCTTGTTTAACCCTAGGGAACGCGCAATCAGAAAATTACTCGGGGAAGCGCAATCGACCTGAGAGGTCTTTCACGTCATTAACAACAAAAACCTAATATATTTCATTTGTTTTTGGTCAAAGTACTCCAGGACACTTGAAATGAAGAAGTATGAAACATTTCTTCATTATTCAAACATGAAAGTTGCTCATTTTTAAATATTCTAATAATGAAATATAATTCAGTCAAGCTGAGTTCAAAAGTCGGCATATTCACTTTGACGAAGTATTGCCAAGTTATTCTCAGCAGTAGGTACATAAAATATGAGTTTTGACTCAAATACGTCGTCCTATGAACTTATTAGGTACCTATGGTTACAACTACCAGTAACAACTGGTAACCGAACGAACAGGCCCAGGTGACCCACAAGGTCTTTTTTGACGCCAGTTGTGCGGTTCACCCTCAATGGACACTGGACGTAAACTGAAGTTTGAAGTAAATGCTAATGGAGGCATAGGCCGGCCTCCCCATTCGGCCGTACCCTCACATTAATGTTGGGCGAGGAAAATCAGAAACAAGGGGGACCTCACAGGGCGCGCGTTCCGCAGGGTTAAGGACCTCATATGACAGAGGAGGTAAACCTGCTTCCAGCCTAACCATATAGCTAGGTGTGCAGCGCGGGAGACCTAGAATCCTTTTGAAATACTGAACCTGTGCGCATTCACTTTCTCTTGCATATCGGGGGGGGGGGGGGGGGATGTGAGCTGTATCGCAGAGTTCCAAGGAAAGAAGCTTTGAATATCTTATAGACTGAGTCCCAGGCCGAGCATGAGCTACGGGCCAAAGCATCAGTAGCTATTCCAGAAGCCACTTTTGCCTTGGAGATTCGGGACTGACAAGTTTTGCTAAACAGTGTGGAGCCTGAAAACAGAATTCCAAGATAATTGGCTGGGTTGGTTATCTGGATAGTTTTGCCATCGCAAGTGAAGGGAAGTCTCAAGTTTGGTGTGCAACCAGACTGGCTAAAATATAATATTACTGTTTTATCAGTGTTCAGCTGAAGTCCATTTCGAGAGAAGTATTCGAAGAGGGCTTTCAATTTATTTCTAACATCGCTCGGCGAGTTAGCAAGAATCAGCTGATCGTCAGCATACTCTAAGGTCATTATCTCCGAGCTAGGTCCAGCATGTATGCCTGGTAGTCCGTTAAACGCTAAAAAGGCCCCCATGTCTGTCACAAAAATATTAAACAGAGTTGGTGTGAGAATATCTCCTTGAGGAACTCCTGCCGTGATTTTAACGCTTTCGGAGAAGGTGCAGTTTGTTTTTATAGCGATAGATGCTGAATCGTAGATCGCCATAATAACCTGGAGAAATCTGGAGCTCACTCCAATGCCAACCATTTTCTTCCATAGCGGAGAATGAGATCAGCTGTCAAAAGCTCATCATAGGTCCACTGCTATGGCATACAACTTGTGTTTCCTGCTAAAACATAGTTCAGCGATACTCAACACTGTGAACAAATTGTCAGCGCAGGAGCGACCTCTTCTGAATCCTGTTTATGACTCCGGCAGAATTCTCTTTCTCTCAACCCACGCCTCCTGGCGGGCTAACCAGATGGAGGTGAATAGCTTCAATGATGTGTTTATGAGAGCTATGAGTCTGCTATTGGGGGGATTATTACAATTTCCTTTCTTGGAAATCATGGTTGCCCAGTCCGCTGGAACCATCCCTTTTGTAAGTACCAAGTTGAAGAAATCAACCAAGCGATTAATTAATCCAGTTTGGTTGCAAGTTTTTGCAGAAGTCATTCTAGGCCATCCCTTCCTGGTGACTTGCCCTTAGGGGCTTGTTTGATTGCCTTTAGTACTTCTTCATAAGTTATAGGGCTGTCTAGCAATTGGTCTGAGAGAGATCGAATCATTAGATTCTGTGAGGGAATTCCTGCATAAAAGCCTTTCAGAATATCAAACCAGTCAGTCACGGAGAAGGGGCAGGTTATCCGAAGCTTAGGGGATTTACAACTTTTGAAAGCTTTCCAGAAGGCTGGACTGCAGTAGGCGTTTTCAAGAGTTGTTCTATATTTAGTATTATATTCTCGCTCTTTGAGGCGCATTAGTTGATGATATTGATGTTTAGCATCAAGGAAGTTTGGGCAGAAAGGATCGTCAAACTTTTCTTTTCTGGCAAACCGCAGTTCTTTTCTGCATTTGGCTTTCAAGGCTTAAGAGTCGTGGTCGTACCAGGGTTTGTTTTCAAATACTATGGGTGGATCTAACATCTGACAGGTTTTTGACATACCAAGGCTTCGAGCTGTGTTCTTGATAGTTTCTGTGAATTTGGTGTACTGATTACAAATAATAAGTGCGTACAAACTATTGGTTGCTTCAAGGAGTGCTTCCTTGTAGAGCTTAGACTTATGATATTCCAAAGTGAAGATTTCTGTTTTGCCTATAGACCGTCTTACAGAGGCGTCTGTCAGAGAGAGGTTGGTGACCAGCAAGAGAGGAAAGATATCAGAGAATTCCATGTCTTCTTGAAGCACTCTAAGGTCTTCTGTTATACCAATTGCGTTAATATTGCACCAAGCAGATCTACCACACTTTCCCTTGTTTACTGGCAAAATTTCCAGGATAATCTCCATGCGTTCTGCCATTGAACAAAATGGCAAAATGGCTCTGTTCTCAAGACAATCTGTCAATTTCACTTTTTTTAAAATCCTGCTTTGTATCGAGACTCACTCTGTAAGGCAGGAGTTGGCTGCTCTCCACCAGCTCCTGTAGGTCCCCATTAAGGTTACCCATTCTACAGTTGAATCACCTCCCATTATGAAAGGAATTTCTTGGAAGGAGGATAATGATTGTCAATTAGCTAATTCAGTGCTTCTACGAGACCGTCTCTGTCACGGAGGTATATCACCCCAACCACAACCCTCACCTGTCCAATGTTTACTAGCAGAAAGATACACCAGGAATACTTGCATAATATTTTAATTAATTCAATTTAATGATGTACAAAAATTAGAATCACCCCACTTGCTCACCCCTTTTCATATTCTCTTGTAGCACACTGAAACACACCAGTAGTTCTGCAGCGTCCTGGGTGGCGTAATTGTCTCTTCCTCTGATCAAGTTTCGGTTAGGCCAATTAATTCATATTCTTGAAGGTCAATAATCGAATTTTTGAGGGAGTTATAACCATGTACGTTCCAGAAGAGTGCTGAGACGTTTTTACCAGAGCAAGTTGGAGCTCTGAGCTGAGAATTCATGTGATGTGTGGTCTTAGGGTTGATTGGTGCACAAGCTGTAGGTATCGAGGTCCATGAATGTTCTGGGTCAGTAGCAGTATCGATGGGGTTGGACTGGGTGGGCTTTAGTTTCTATGCTTCCTTCGAGACGGCGTCCTTCTTCTTTTTTCCTTCCCTATTTTCACGGTTGGAGTTAGGGTTATCGAGGTCCCGTTTCCTCTATTCCAAGGGGCCATATTTTTCTCTCCAGTTGGTCTAGGTTGAGTCTGAGTTGGGGTGTGGCCCTGAGATAGGCTGACGGTACAATCAGGTCACAAGTTCATGGCTTTTGATAAAACTTCCCACATGGATTTAATGTCCGTGAAAATTACTGGAATCGGTTGGACTTTCCCCCTAATCCTAGGACCGAAAGGGAACGCGCTGATTATGCAGGAGATTTCAATTTCTGCCTTAATTTTATGCTTCAAAATGTTAGCAATGTTCTTCTTTTTTCAACTGAAATCGACCTAACTAGAGTCTTCAGAACCTAAAAGTGCCTAAAACCGTAAAAAACCAAAAAAGCCTATTCTTCAAATTTCAAAAACCTATGTAATTCGATGATTTTTTAAACTAATAGTCCGGTCCCTAATTATAACCTAGTGATGGACTGGGAGCTGAGATCTGCATGCCTCGAGGGACAATCCTAGTTGAACTTCTGGATGTCAAAATTGGAAAATAACTACTTTTGGTATATTATTCTGTGAATAACACACCTATGTATTCAGTCAGCAAACCATTTTTATAACATCCCCTCAAAATTGTTTCTTTTATGTTTCAAGGTGCGTAGATTTCGTCAACCGTAAGCCGTATCATCCATATCTACATTATTTTTGGTATAAAAAATTGGTTCTTTCGGATGCAGGCTCCACATGGGCCCTAGTTGAGTCCCGAAACTTTGCAGCCCGATCGGAATATACACAAGGGTGTTATGGGTGAAAAATGGGTGTAAAAATAAGGATTTTTTGATGTTTTAGTAACGTGAGGTGCTTGTAGGTATAGTTTTCCATGTTTTTCAGGACGAGGAGACCGAATATGAAGTCGATTTTGACCAGAGGGGAAAATTGAGGTACTAAAGAAGTTTCAGCCTTAAATTTATGTTCAATTTTGGTCTAAAATCGCCTTTCTTCCGCATACAGTTTGGGTCCCCATTTGGGAACACATTTGGGTCCTAGTTGTGCTCCGAAGATCGGCAGCCCGATCGAAATACACCCAAGGATGTTATGGAGGAAAAACGGGCGCAAAAATAGGTTTTTTAAAAAAGGTTTTTGGAGCTTGTGAGGTATCGTTTCCATGTTTTTTAGGGCGACAAGACCGAATATGAAGTTGATTTTGACTAAAGCGTCAAGAATTGAAGCTGTAACGAAGGTCCAGCTCCCAAAATTCATTTTTTATTAGTCAAAAACCTGGGTCATTGTCTGAAATCACCATAAATTTGTACAATAACATTAGTAGTATCAACAGGTGAATCAAGACAATTAAATGGCACCATCAACCATCAAAGATCATTTGTAAAAAGCAGGAGTCTAATTCGTGTTTTGGGGGGCCAACATTGGTGGAAACCATCAAAAATAGCTATTTCAATATTGCACGTGAAAAAAAAAAAACAAAAAAAAAAACGATAATAATGATCAGCCAACATTTCTACAGATATGTCCAGTAGAATAATAAACCCATGTGACAAGGACTTTGCAGCGTTTTTAAAAATAGATTTAGTGAACATAAGCTTGTGAGGTATCGTTTTCTATGTTTTAAATTGATCTCGAAGTTGAGAATTTTTTGAGATCCCCTGGCAGCATTGGAAGTCCAGTGTTCGTTTGCAATGAAAAGTTTTGTCAACATGATCGTGAATGAAGCGGTATACATCCAGGCCAGACATCACTGATAGGGAACATCTGATCATAATAATGCATGGCTATCAGCAATAATGCTGATATTTACCTTTCCCGCTTATTCAGCATTCCGACCCCATAAATACAACCCACTGGCAGCTCTCCCGCTAGTCTCGTCTTTACCGTCACACAGAACGTTACTCTGCCCGTTTTCTTACCGATCTATGTGTTTAATCGTGTAATAAAAGTTCAAGTGATTTTTTAAAAACTTATTTCTTCAAGCTCCCAACTTAACTGGCGCAGTCGGAGTAGGACACTCTCGGTTCCGCGAATGAACATCGTGGAATTCTTTCTTTTCAAGAATTCAGAGAGTGAACGTACGCGAGTGCATATCGCGTGAGGATTACGTCTGTGTGAAGACTACATCAACATCTACGGAAGACGAGACTCCTAAGAGACGATGTTGGACTCCCTGTGCGGACTGCTGTAAGTAGTGAAAGTGAATATTTTACTGCAAGATTACACCGCCCCACATCTCTCTTAGTACTAGATTTAGAAGCCCCACCTTGGCTTGCCAGTAATTAAGATGAAACTGCAACATAATTAAATTGATAAAAGAAACGTAATTCCAAGAAGCTAGCAAATAAGAGTTGACCAGATACCTCGCGTTGTGTCCTGCACCTCCCTGGCAACTCATTTTAGAGAATCTTAAGAACTAGCAAGTAAGTGTTGACCAGATACCTCGTGTTGTGTCCTGCACCTCCCTGGCAATTCATTTTAGAGAATCTTAAGAACTAGCAAGTAAGTGTTGACCAGATACCCTGCGTTGTGTCCTGCACCTCCCTGGCGACTCACATTAAGAAACAATTTAAGCAAAGTATTGAATCTATTGGACACCTGTGTTGCCGCATCTCTTGCGCCTCCCCATAGATTTTTCCACTAAGACAACACAATTCCCAAAACTACAACAACCAAACGCCCTAGCTTCTGGGATTGGAAGCACTTGCACAAAATGCATCGTTTGAACGTCAACGATATTCCCCTACCCGCCAGTAACCCCAATGCGGCTGAACTGGTACATCGAGCGCTACACCCTATCCTCGAAAACGACGACAGTAGCGACCTCCAAGGAAATTCCGGCGTAACCGCTTCGGGAAATTCCGGCGTAACCCTCGACCCCCCTCATAATTCAAGAGCACCCCCGGAGTATAGAAGAGAATACGACAACTTGATCCCACACTTCAACGGCGAACCCCTCATACTTGCGAAATTCATCAAACAATGTGACAAAATTTATTTAAGATTTTATGATAACCAAAATCCCGATAATTTCCAGAACGACATAATCTTAGGCGCATTCACCTCCAAAATAGGCCAAAGAATTGCCGATCAAATCTATATAAATTCAATAGAATCGTATCCAGAGTTAAGAAAAGCTTTACAACACACTTATAGCGATAAAAGAGACACTTACACCTTAACTATTGAACTAACAAAAATGAGACAGACCCAACAAGAGGACTGTTTTGCCTTCCACGACAGGATTAGCCAAGTCCTAAATTCGCAAGTAGCGTACATCCAAATGAATATGGGAGACGCTGGTCAGTACTTGATTCCGTACATGCAGAATTTGGCATTACGAGTTTTCTTACACGGAATTGCAGAACCTCTCGGTTCCCTCTTAAGAACCAAGTCACCTGCCGACCTGGGGTCAGCATTATCAATGTTGTGTAACGACTTCAACTTGAGAGCCGGCGGCAAAGTTGCCACTCAGCAACAGATACGCCCCGCCGTTATCGGCCAGAGAGCTCAGGTTACAACTCAACAAGGCGCTCCTAGACCAAACAATCAAAACTTTTATAGGCCTCCTCTTCAATACCAACCGAGACCTTTTTACCAGAACAATTACAGCCAGAATCCAGCAAGATTCCCTTCCAGAAACCCCCAAATTAAATACCAACAACCTCCCCAGTCGAATATGCAGAGATCAAATTTCCCAAAACCCCAAAATTCCTGGAACCAAGTAAAATCGGGATCGAACCAGACCAAAGGCCCAACTCCCATGTCAATTTCAACGAGAAATACTAATTTCAACTTGATAGACTCAGAACAAATAACAACCCCAAACATCGATCGTTACGACTCCGAACTCCCCTTGGAACCCCATAACGCCCAATATTTTGATCAGAGTATGGTAGACGATTTTCCTGGTTATCAGGTGGAACATCCACCCGATTACGAGCAAATGAATGCCCAGTTCGACAGCTTGGCGATTGAACAGGCTAATGATTTTTTAGGGACACCGAGCCTCCCCGAATCATCGACCTCATGAACCTCACCCAAAAATCCCTCCCTTACATTGTTATGCCCAACCTAAACCTAAAAATTCTCATAGACACTGGGAGTTCTCGAAGTTTCGTGAACCCCAAAATCGCTTATCAACATTTCCCCCTTAAATTACAACGAGACTCAGGAGTAGTACGTACCGCCCATGGTACCTCTGAAATTTGCGAACGAACCATAATACCGTGTGGTAACCTTTTCAAAATTCCCAATTTAAACCTTCCTTTTAGTTTATTTCAGTTCCATGACCGATTTGATGCTACTGGGAATGGACAATTTAACATTGACCAAAGCTAAGGTGGACTTCGATAAGAATGTTTTGAAAACCCCAAATTATGCGTTAGAACTATTGTTTGCCTACCAAAAACCGAAATCAGACCCCATAGATGAATCCTTCCTAATTGAAGCTAGAACGATCCGCCAAATCAAAGTCAAAATAGGGAACCTGGGAAATGGAGAAATAATTATCCCTCAAACTACCATCAATAACATCGAAATTCCCCGTTGTCTTACTAATGTGGTCAATTATCACGCTTACGTTCATGCAATGAATCCCACTGAACAACCTATCACGTTCACCCAAACACATCCAATATCAGGGGAACCCATCATAGATAACCTTTTCCTAGATGACGATCAAAATTCCCCGACACCCACTCCGTCAAAACCCAGAACGGAAACTCAGCTAGACCTAGGGAAATTGCGTTTAGATCACCTGAATCAGGAAGAAAAACGAGAAATCACAAAACTAGTAAAGGAATATTCAGACTTGTTCCAGACAGATGACCAACCCTTGACCTTTACCAACCAAATTAAACATCACATACGGACTTCAGACGAAATACCGATATACGCAAAACCCTACAGATACCTACCCTAACATTTACAAGGACGAAGTGAAAAAACAAGTCGCAATTATGTTAGACCAAAAAATCATCCGACCCTCCAATTCACCATTCAACTTTGGATAGTCCCTAAGAAAATGGATGCGTCCGGCCAACCTAAATTTCGACTCGTTATAGACTATAGGAAACTTAACGAACGAACAATTTCAGACAAATTTCCCTTGTCAAACATAACGGACTTATTAGACAAGCTAGGGAGATGCCAATATTTCTCGACACTGGACTTAGCCTCCGGCTTCCATCAGATTGAACTAGACGAACCCTCGATCCAGAAAACGGCTTTTTCTACGGACACCGGTCACTACGAATTTCTTAGGATGCCATTCGGACTGAAAAACGCTCCTCCCACCTTCCAGCGTTTAATGAAATACGTTTTGATGGGGTCACAAAATGAAATATGTTTAGTGTACTTGGACGATATTTTAATATACAGCGTAAGCCTACAGGAACACTGTGACAGACTTAGACACGTTTTTAAAAGACTCAGGTCATCCAACCTCAAAATCCAGTTGGATAAAAAGAATTACTTAGGAAAGAAATAGGTTTCCTCGGACACCTAATCACCCCCGAAGGTGTCCACCCAAACCCGCTCAAAATTGAGGCCATCACAAAGTTCCCACTCCCGAAAACCCGAAAGGAGATCAAAAAATTCCTAGGCTTACTCGGGTATTACCGGAAATGTATTAACAATTTTGCAAAAATAACCAAACCCCTGACGGCTTGCCTGAAGAAATCCAACTCAGTGAACTATAACGACTAAGAATACCTAGACTGTTTCGAGTACTGTAAGACCTTACTGACAAATTCCCCCATTTTGCTGTATCCTGATTTTGCAAAGGAATTTCACGTCACATGCGACACTAGCGATGTAGCATTGGGAGCGGTACTTAGCCAAATCAATAATGGCTCTGACCTCCCTATCGCTTACGCGAGCAGGACACTAAATGACTCGGAACGGAGACTGTCGACTATAGAAAAAGAGCTCCTAGCAATTCTTTTTGCTCTAAAGACTTTCCGACCCTACATCTACGGAAGGAGATTTACACTGTTTTGGATCATCGTCCGCTACAGTGGATCTTCAGCCTAAAGGATTGCTCGTCCAAGTTATTCCGGTGGAGACTCAAGCTGAGTGACTACGATTTCGTTATAAAATATAAGCCCGGGGCTACCAACCACGTGGCAGACGCCCTGTCCAGAATCGAGTTAAACCACAACGAAATTGATCCCCTCCCCTCGACTAGCTTCCAACCTCCTACTCCAGCTTCACTGGACATAGACAGACTGTTAGAAACCATTGACGACGAAAACCCCTTACAAATCTTGGACAACCCAGATTTAACCCGACTGATGAACGAACTAGAACACGACGTTGACGACCAATCCCTCAGAGCCAACAACCCAGACTCCGAAACCGCGGCGACCGTCCATTCAAACGCCGAAGGCAACACGGTATTAACCATACCGATCAGAGAAGGGTCAGTAAACCACGGCCTGAATCAAATTATCGTAAAGGAAACTACAAATACCCCCAAACCAGTCAAAATCACAAAACCATTCCAAACCAAAACCCATATGACCGTTGAATTATCAAAATCTGAGTTCGCCAAGGACGTTGAAGATTTTGTAAAAGAGTTTGTACGACCTAACGTCAACTACTCCATCTACTTCAAAAACGACGATGACGGTAACTTTTTTTTCTTTTTTCTTTTTTTTTTTTGAAATGAAATAAATTTATTCGTTTGTAAAGAAAATCATATAAAAAAACTCCAAAGTAAAGGGTAGGAATTCGTCCCCTAATGGGCAAGCCCGCGCTAGGGTGACGAGTACTGCCAGGAGCAGAAAATAAAACAAAACAAAGTAAAATCAAAGCAATGGAGTGAACAAAAAGTATAACACAACGAATACAATGAAAGGAAAACAGACAACCTTCATATTAAATACGATGCTTATCCGAATAAATATTCAACATATACAATACTCTTCTTCAAACTCAACCATCCAAGTTACAATGCCAGAACAAAAACAATTTAAAAGAAATCATCTCTCTGACTCTGTACTCTTAAAAAATATTCTTTAAGAGTTTTATTGATAAGCTTTGGATTTTTCAAAATCCCATTGGCGATATCGTCGGGCAAGCTATTAAATTCCAATACTCCAACATACAAAAAGGATTTTTGGGTAGCAGTACTACGATAAAAAGGAACTGACATTTTGTTTTGGGCCTGAAACCGCGTACTAATCTCATGGCTCGGAAAGGTAAAAGATTGGGCACGCAAAACCTGCTTGATGCAACTCAGTCTAAACAGAGAATCCACTCTGAGGATATTTAATCGCTCAAACAGGGGTGCAGTGTGCTCGAGGAATTTGCTTCTTGTCAGTATCCTAATTAGCGTTTTCTGGGTATTCATTACTGGCCTTAATGAAGTTGCGTATGTTCCACCCCACGTTGGTAAAGCATACAATATAACCGATTGGGCAAGTGCATAATACACAGTTTTCAACAACTGGGGCGCCAAATATTTGTTTAAACGGGAGAAGATATATATTAATTTCCTTAGTCTCTTACTTATAATATTAATTTGTTCCCCCCATTTCATAAGTTCATCAAATACCACCCCCAAATACTTGCCATCCGAACGTCTTGTAACATGAGGGCAATATTTGCAAGATTTCAGATCGCAGTGTTTAGAGTGAAGTGCCAATGTCAAGTCAATTGGAGGTAATGGAGAATGGGACAAACTAAAGGGCACATAGTAGGTTTTGGGTAAGCTCAGAGTTAATTTGTTTGTGACTAGCCATGCATTGACGTTTTGCAATCCCTCTTCAGCCATACTATACGTCTGTTCCCAAGTATCAGATTCAAAATACAGAACGGAGTCGTCCGCAAACAAGATTAGCTCACCTGGTATGTTCAAAAAACCCAGTGAGTTAATGTACATAATGAAAAAGACTGGTCCTAACACAGTTCCTTGCGGAACTCCATATACATCCGTATTCATATAAGTACCCAAATGACCATTCAATTTAACGCATTGCCTTCGACCTTGAAGATAACTCTTCATCCATAGAAGTGCTAATCCTTGAATACCTAATGCTTCCATCTTAGTCAGTAACTTTTCATGGGAAATGGTATCGAACGCTTTGGCGAGGTCAAGAAATATGGCAAGCACTTTACGTCCATTATCCAGGTCATGAAGGATTCTCGAAGTCAGATAACAAATTGCATCCTGAGTATTTCTCCCTTTTCTGAAACCATACTGATGTTTATATAACGCTTGATAATTTTCTAAGAATTCAACTAATTGGATCTTGACACATTTTTCAACAATTTTAGCAATATTACTTAAAAGAGAAATTGGCCTATAATTATTAATTTCTGTGCTATCACCAGACTTGTACAATGGACACACAACTGCTACTTTTAGATTAGTAGGGAACGTCCCAGTCTGCAAACTCAAATTTATTAAATGGCAAAGAGGCACGGCGATGAATTGCTTACTTAATTTTAATATTTGAGCACTAATCCCATCCCAACCAGGACTGGATCCGCCATGAAGAGAATCTATCATCTTAATTACATCCTCTCTTGATATAGGCTTAAAATTGAAGCGCGGAGTGTTGGCATTCGATTCAAGAATCTCGTCATAGCTAACCTGCGCAAGCCTATTTGCTAAGGATGAGCCTACATCAATGAAGAACTTATTAAAGGCATTCGCACACCGATTTGGGTTTTCTTCGACATCAACTATGACGTCTTCAAGCTTTATTTTTGTAATACTTTGCTTCACCCTAGGGGCGTCAATAATGTCATTTATTACTTGCCATGTTTTTTTGTTGTTACCATCTACATCTTTCAATTTATTCTTATAAAAATTTTCCCTTGCAGCACGAACAATTGATTTTAATTTATTTTGATATTTTTCCACATAATCTTGGAATTTTGTATTGAATGGCTGTTTTAAAGAAGCCCTATAGATTATATTTCTGCGACGAATAGACACTAATAAACCTTTGGTTACCCATTTCTTTATTGGTTTAGCCCTGGCACTTTTTGGAGGGTTTGGAACAGTAGCCTCCTTTATATAATTTTGAAACAGTGTTATAAATTTATCGCTACATTCATCAACATTATTAATTGCTAAAATGTTTCCCCAAGTTTCAGCTGATAACAGTGCCACCAACGTATTTGAATCTGTCCTGGAAAATACCCTATGTGGACCAGCACTAAGGGTCCTGTTACCACAGTTCCATTTAACTACGGTTGAGTAATGATCAGTCACGAATGACTTGATTACCCCAGAAGTTAGTTGAGAAACATTAGAGATATTACAAAATATATGATCAATGCAGGTACCGCCTTCGCGGGCACCATAGCCAGGCCTAGTGACAGAATCAATACATGACAAAAACCCGTGATTAGCAAGCATACTCAAATAATTATCTACATTCAAGTCATAGTGTTGCTTTCTTATATCTAAGTTGATGTCACCTACAAGAAAACATTTCTCAACGGACACAGCTTCAAGCTCACTAGATAAATCAGAAATAAACATTTCTGTATCACCAGATGAACCCGCTTTTTCGCATGATCTATAAAGCGCCAAAACACAAATATTTACAGAGTTTATAGACACCTTGGCCCTCAACGAACTACACCCATGAATATTGACCTCCTCAACTTTCCGAGTTACAAGCCCCTTATGGCTTAAGAACTTATACCAAAAATTCACAAAGACCATGATGACTATTTTCAAGGAATCCGACATCCACTTGACAAAGTACACGGACTTTGTCCAAGACGTAGAAAACGACAATGAGAACGAAGACCTCATATCAAACTACCACATAGGCAAAACAAACCACCGCGGGATAACAGAAACTTACAAAAAACTTAAAAGGACCTATTTTTGGCCAAACCAACTCAAAACGATACAGAACTTCATCAACCGCTGTGAGCCCTGTATGGTAACTAAATATGACCGCAACCCGATCAAACTGACGTTCAACATCACCCCCACTGCCTACAAACCTTTCGAAACTATACACATCGACAAACTGACACTGGGTGGCAGTAAGTTTCTCACTGTTATCGACGCGTTCACCAAGTACGCCCAAGCTTATCACCTAGTATCAAACAACAGCCTAGACGTGGTGAAAAACTTACTGACGTACTTTTCCCACCACGGAATTCCCCAAAAAATAATATCCGACAATGCGGCTGACTTCGACTCGTCGTTGCTAAAAGAACTTTTATCACTCCACAAGATAGAAATCCATTTCATCTGTAGCCAAAACCCCAATAGTAACGGCTTATTAGAGAGATTTCATTCAACGTTGATCGAAAACATTCGCCTACTTAACAACCGTCAAGAGTTCTCAACCGACTCGTTGGTGACTAAAGTCAAATACGCCAGATACCCTCTTTAAACTAGACACAGAAAAAATCATGGCCAACGACTACCTAGCTAAACACAAGGAGAAGATGGCCGTGATATATTCGCAGTTGCATAACCGCTGCTCCTAGACTAAAGAGAAAATCATTTCCGAAAGAAATAAAAATAGGGAAGAAGTTCCAGACATCCCCAACACCATTTTCGTCAAAAACAAACAGAAAATGAGGAACACAAAAAACCCCTACAATAAGGAACAGCTTAAGGAACTTGACCCCACCAGAAAAACCGCCAACATAGTCCCGCGACATCATAATACCCGCGAAAAGATACATGTGTCAAATATCAAAAGGCCCCGAAAAATTGACACCCCCGAGCAATCTGTGACCACTGACTCTGACGACGATAATTGGCCAACGGGATGGCCAAGAAAATAACTCTAACGTACAACAAAGAACAGTTAAAAGACAGACCCGGAAAGGAAAAACATTTCTAGTAACGACCATGAAAATTGGCCGATAAGATGGCCTCGAAAGTAAAATCATTCCCATTGCTCTCCCTTCACTTGCAGGCTCCTGTTGATATCAACCACTCTATGCGCAGAAGTCCGAAATCTCGATCATAGTGGCGGCATCATTCCGATAAACTTAGGACCAGCCAAACTGGAGGAAACCGAGTACACACTGACTCACTACTACGGACTGGCGACGCTATACTCAGAGGTCTACAATCTGAACTCGAACTATTCGGCTCTTAACGCGACGATCAATTCATCCAGGAGACTGTACGACAGATTTCACAATCTTTGTAGATTTTACGAACACGTACAAGACCTAGTCGATCTTAAACTCTCAAACATCAAACACCACGGACGTACACGACATAAACGCGGATTAATCAATGGACTAGGATCAGTGATCAAAAGCATCACTGGTAATTTGGACAATGACGACAAAGAATGTTACGACAGCATACTGAACGAATTAACCAAACGGAACCACATTAACCAAGCCAATTTTGCACGGCAATACTCAGTTGTTACTCAGTTGATGGCCCGCTATAATGCTACTCTGGATACAATACAATTCAATAACGAACAAATAAAATCAAAGTTTGTGGAGATTAGCAAAATTATCAATCCCTTCGATGATCAATTTCACCTGTATAACGACATTATTCATAATTTGCAATCCTCAATCCAATTGATATTCAATTTACTATCTGAAATCGAAACATCTATAAAGTTCTGCAAATTAGGGGTCCTCCACCCAAGCATCATTAGTACCCATGTCTTAGAATCCGAATTGGTTAACTTACACGCCAATGTTACTGATGTCCTTACGTATGAATCATTAATTAAGGTCCGATGTGCCGTTCGTCCGGATATGATCATGTATTTCCTAACCTTACCAGTGTACAAACCTATTAATTACCATTTATACTATTTGTGCTCCGTACCGTGGGCTACGGAGAATGGGTACGTAACTGTTGTCCCTAACCATCGGTACTTATTAAAACAAGACGATCATGATACCATGTTCCAGTTAACCAACAAGTGTCTTTACGCCGACATGTTCTACTGTAGTTCCGAATTACTCTCCGTGGCGGACGCATGTTGCGAACGGAATATCTCAACTAATGGCTCCACAAAGAACTGCATGTTTACGAAATTGCAAATCCCGCATAACTATCTCTCTGTGATCCCAGATACCAATCGTTTATTAGTAGTTTTTCCCCGTGATGATCGCATTCAAATAAAAAACGATGCCCAAACCGAAATTTTCCCCCTCAAGGGTATCCACCTCATTACTCCTGGCTCGGACGCCGTTTATTACCATGGTAATCTAATGTCCATTCGAATTACGAGCGTCGGCCAACCCCAATTGCTCAATCTCCCTCCTGTCGTCTTTTCGTCCCTTAACTTAACAGCCATGTCGGCCAGATTCGACGATACCTATTAACTTACGAAATTTGGAAAAACTTAACCTTCATTTGAGCCCTATTCCGCCTGATGCCACGTACGGATTGGTATCCTTCACTACTACCTAGCGTCTGGACACTGGTTCTTTATGCCACGCTCCTTGTATTAACCGGATATAACCTGTATAATTACTGTCGCCGTATCCGTCTAGTAACTCTCACAGCCCAGTGCCCTTCGGCAGCGACTTAGTACCCTTTTGCGCTCACTGCTCTGTGCTTTTGTACATAATCTTCCTGCAATTTTTACTGATTGTTGATTATTACTGATTATTATTGATTCTTGATTATTAGTGATTATCATTACGATTATTATTATTATTGATTATGTACATATCTTATCTTCCTGCAATTTTTACTGATTGTCGATTATTGCTGATTATAATTGATTCTTGATTATTATTGATTATTGGCATTATTGATTATTACTGATCATTTACCGATTAGTACTCGTTATTGTATTTTTTTTATCCTTATTATTGTCTGTTGTTATGATTGGTTATTCTTATTGCCGTCTTATTGATTGTCCGGTGGTAGTTGTCTATTATTGTCTATGACTTGTCTTGTCTATTACTGATTGTATATTATTGATTATGACTTGTATTGTCTCTTTTCATCGGCTCTGTACAAAACGGACAGAGTCCTGCAGTTTTCCTTGGAAAACCTCCCCTTTCGGTACGGTTTTCCTCTCGGGGAGGGAGGAGTTATATCAGCAATAATGCTGATATTTACCTTTCCCGCTTATTCAGCATTCCGACCCCATAAATACAACCCACTGGCAGCTCTCGCGCCAGTCTCGTCTTTACCGTCACACAGAACGTTACTCTGCCCGTTTTATTACCGATCTATGTGTTTAATCGTGTAATAAAAGTTCAAGTGGTTTTTTAAAACTTATTTCTTCAAGCTCCCAACTTAACTTGGCTGAATGAAACCCAGTTGGTTATTCCGTTATATTATTTCATTTGAAGAATGATGGTAATTTGGGATTTTGTTGATAGGTACTTTTGTAACTTGAACAAACAATATGCTTCATGAATAACAACAAATAATCAATGATAGTTGAATCGATAGAATATTTATGTAACTGACATTTCCCGGCCGGCTCGAATACTCCATTCTGGACTTCCCTGGAGGGAACACGAGGGTAGCTACTGACCACAAAAAACAGAGAATCTACTCTGAAGCGGCATCTACAGGTAAATAATAAATCGGATTTATGAGGGAGAAATTACCCATTACAGGACTTCCGCGTGCACAATTTCGAAGGCTGCATGATCTGTTCTAATCTTCATGATGGACACTAATGTTATTGACTATTGTGACACATTCTTCGTTTTTTATACACAATTTTTTTTAAAGTCTAAAATAAGTGTCACATTAATTAGATTAGATTAGAACATATCAGTACAAATAGGGGTTGATCTCTGAAACGTCGTAGAATTTAAAAACGCTACCTATAACCAATGTCATTCTGGACGGTATTGGACCTTGGAAACAAGATACAAATTCCACACTACCTACCACTCATCCGGTTTCGGGATTCTTCTCCAATCAGCTCTTTCGTTCGAAACATGTACAAATAGGCCCTCTTAGTGGGTGCACATAGTTAGCAAAGTGATATAATCCCTCCCAAGCCACAGTATCATAAGCGATTTTTGTTGTTGCATTTTTGAGTTATTTATACTGTAGGGATTGTATCGTTAAGGCGTTCGGTAACAGTTTCTGAAGCAACAGACTGTTAATATGGGTTTGAAAATATTCCACTGGAACCACAACTGAGTTAACTATACAGCAACCAACGTCGTTTAATATGCTAATTTTTGAGAGCACAATCAAACTGAGTAATCTCAATTGCCAACCAATAACATCCTTAGCACAAAAATGATGGTGGAATTATTCACCACCTCATATTTTAATATGGAAATGGTATTTTATCTTAAAATTTGGACAAAATGTTGGTCAAAATATTCACTGAAATCTTGAAATTTGGACGAAATGATGGTGAAATCACTGGACGAAATGAGGGTGAAATGGTATTTTATCCTAAAATTTGCAAGAATGAGTAACTGAACAGTTTTTCGTGTCCCCTGAACAGTAGGCAATAGATAGGGGAACTATAGACCAGATGAACCACAGATTGGAAATACTGATTTTTGTCTAGAGTTCTACATTGGATTGATGATTGGTGGGAAAATGAACAGGTTTGTAGAAATATCAGCTTTTAACTTGGTTTCCAAAATTACCTTCATTAAACACATGAACATGAGATGCAGTGAAGTTCATCAACTTCACTGAACATGCATGAAACTGCACAGCTGTTCTCAACAGATGACGTTGACTGCTTAAACGACTTAAAACTATCATTGAAGACAGAAATTTGATTGCAGATCACCAATTTGGATTCAGAGAATGCCACTCCACGATAGACCAAGTTCACCGAATCACTAACGCTATAGAAAGGACCTTGGAAGGCAAACAAATATGTGCCAGTATCTTCCTGGACGTGGCTCAGGCTTTTGACAAGGCTTGGCACGAGGGACTTGAATACAAACTGCACAGGGCCTTAAGACCGAACTTAATCCGAAAATCCTATAGTCAGAACCGACATTTTGGAGTAAAGCAAGAAGACTATTACTCTAGATTGAAGCCATTAAAAGCAGGGGTCCCGCAAGGAAGTGTTCTAGGTCCCATACTTTTGCTACTTTTGCAGAACGGAAATCCTCTCTGTTGGGGACAATATAGAAACCGCAACTCGCAAACTACAGAAGTCTACTAATGAGACTGCCAAGTGGACTAAGATGTGGAGAATGAAGTTGAATGAATCAAAATAAGTACACATCAACCTCACAAACAGAAGAATCTCAGCCTTAGATGTAAAGATCAATAGAATACAATACAGTATACTGATACCGCCAAATACCTGAGGATGACTCTTGACTCCAAACTAAATTGGAATAAGCACATCGAGAAGAAGAAGCAGGAACTGAGGATCAAGTTTAGAAGCATGTACTGGCTGATGGGAAGGAATTCCGTTCTTTCACTTCACAACAAACTGCTTATGTACAAAGAGATTCTTTGCCCTATCTGAACCTATGGGATTATACTCTGGGGCTGTGCCAAGAAGTCAATATTTGAAAAATTCAAACCGCACAGAAGCACGAACATCACCTCCACAAACATGAGAACCTGGAGACAACGTTCTGAACAATGATGGGGAACTCCGGCGCCTCAAGCGTAACAAACCACTGGACTTGATTGAGCTGTGCAAATAGTTCTATAGCGCAAGTGAACCCCAGTGACAATAATGATCGTGCTTGCAAACACGGGCTAGGTTATGCTGAAAACCTACCTTGGAGTGAGATTAATTATTATGCGATGAAATATTGCTAGATGTATGTTAAATATTCAGTTGCAATAACTATATCACCAAGGAAAAAAAATTATGAAACTATAATTGTCTGGCCCACTCAAGTACCTATTCGATTTAGGGCTTTCCGAGGGGGAAGCACAAGGGTAGGAATTGACCACAGAAAACAGTGATCTACGCCGAAGGGGCACTTTTACTGAAAATAATAATCCGTTGTGTAATAATTTGCAGCGTTTTGTCCAATAAAAACACTAGAGAAAAAAAAACACTTTCCGATAGAAACCTTGCTCACGAACAATGCGGTTGGTTATCAAACACTGGCACTAAGGTGGATCGGGTCGCAGCAGGCTGACGGAAAAACACGCCTAGCAGGCGATGCCCCCCCACCCCCCCCCCCCGGTCCGCCACGGCTGTGGTGAGCGTGTCTCCATAAGGAAAACACTGAACCGAACCAGGCGCATTTTGGTTTATTATTTTCAATAATGAACCTCTGGAATCGACCATGAACAATTTTTTTTAACCCCCCCCCCCCCCCCCTCAAAATTTGATGGTTTATATTCCAAGGGACGTAGAATACGAATACCGAATTGTAGTAGAGTAGCACAAAAACACTATTGTCTGCCACAGGACTGCCCGCCACAAGAACAAAGAGAGGCAAACACCAACCTACCAATATTCCTAATGCCTTTTGATATAGTTTCTTTTCTTTCTTCTGTACCGCAAGTTCGTGAAAAATAAGAAGTTCAGATTAACTTAATTAGTGTGTTTCTCATATTAGAAACCCTTTTAACTATTGTGAAGTCACAACAGTTCTCTGGTGACGAGGATTACGGATTACGGGTAATACCTATAATTCTTATTGTGGAAGGACGATAACATGGCTCCAAATGATCCGCCGAAACAACAGAGCATTACGGTGACACAAAACCCATCCTTGCCTCCGCCCATCCTTTTTGATCACGAAAAAGGTAATTTCAGATTGTTTTTAGGGCGCATGGAGTATCAGATATCACTTGGAGTTCGTGCTGGGACAGTACCCAAATTCTGTAAGGCCAGAGCTCTGCCATTGGCCCTTAAAGAGAAAGTGGAAATAGAAATTCGTCGATTAGTGTCAAGACGTATTCTGGAACCTGTTCAACACAGTGAGTGGGGTACTCCTATAGTACCAGTGTTAAGTGTGAGGATCTGCGGCGACTATCGAATTACACTGAACCGTGCCCTTGAAAATACAGAATATTCACTCCCTCGGGTTGAACACCTCTGTGCATAATTTGGTGGAGCAGCTTACTTCACAAAGATGGATCTAAAGGATGCATACCAGCAACTTGTTCTGAAGGAAGAAAGCAGGGACCTGACCACCATCTCAACCCATATTGGTTTGTTTAGGTAGGTATACAAGACTAACATTTGGAATTGCGAGCGCGCCACGGGAATTTCAAAAAGCAACTGACCAGCTATTAAGTGGAAAAAATGGGGTAGGAGCGCTACTAGACGACATTCACATCACAGGTCAGATCTAGATGAACACAATGCCCGGCTGGAAGATGTGCTCAGGACCTTGCTGGATGCCAATCTAAGAGTTAAAATACAAAAATGCTCTTTTGGCCAACCCTCTATGAAATATCTTGGTCACGTGTTCGACCAGAGGGGTGTTCATACTACCACGGAACATGTGGATGCCATCAACATTGCTCCTGTACCAACGGATAGGACCACCCTGAAAGCTTTCCTGGGTCTCGTCACATTTTACATAAAGTTTATTCCCAAAGCCACAAATTTACTTTGTCCCTTGTATGACCTGCTGAAGAAGAACCGAACTTGGAAGTGGGCTCCTGAATGCCAGAAAGCATTTCAAAATGTGAAGAAATACTTAGTGAGTCGACCAATCCTAGCACATTTTGATCCAAAAAGACCACTGAAATTGGTTGTGGTTGCTTCGTCCAGAGACGTCGGGGCAGTATTGGTTCACATATACGATGATGCTACCGAGCGGCCGATTGCTTATGAGTCTAAAATACTGACAGAAACGCAGCGCCGATATTACTCAATTGAGAGAGAGGCTCTCAGCATAACCTTTGGAATAACCAGATTCAATGACTATCTGTTCTGTCAAAAATTCATATTGGTGACAGACCATCTTCCGCTAATTTATATCTTTGGAGAGAAGAAAGGTCTGCCTATATATGCGGCCAACAGTCTGCAGCGTTGGACGTTTCTCCTATCCAATTACCAATACACCATACAGTGTGTAAGATCACATGAAAATCCAGCAGATTTCTTGTCAAGGATCGAGCTACCAGGTGGATCAATCCAAGATGAAGGCGCTCGATGTAGCTACATCAACTACATACAGGAATCATGCCCATTCAAAATTAATTGGAGACTGATTCGAGCTGAAACAAGGCGAGATCCAGTTCTAGCTAAAATTTGTGATGTGGTACAGAGAGGTGGAAATCTACCACCGAAACACGAACATTTTGTACCATATGCTAGAAGGCTCAATCAACTGGCAATCGATCATGGGTGTATCATGTGGGGCTATCGAGTGATAGTAACTGCAAAATTTCAGAAGGCTATCTTGACTCAGCTACACTCAAATCACATTGGTGCAACCAACATGAAGAATTTTGCTCGCAGCTACTTTTGGTAGCCTCACTTGGATCGGGACATCGAGCATACGGCAAACGCGTGTGAAATTTGTTGCCAGTTCCGTACGGCACCACCTAAAGCAATGCTACAGCCATGGCCCTGGCCAAAACATCCTTGGACAAGGATTCATGTGGATTTCTTGGGCCCAATCCGAAAAACCATGTACTTTTTTGTCATTGTGGATGCTACAAGTAAATGGATAGAGGCTTCCCAGGTACCATCATTGAGAGCAGCGTGCCCAATCGACAAACTGATGGACGTTTTGGGGAGATTTGGGCTGCCACTTTCATTGACTTCTGATGGAGCAAAATGCTTTGTGGGGAAAGAGTTCTCGGAATTCCTGGACCAGTTGAACATACAACACATGGTGGGTGCCCCATTTCACCCACAATCCAACGGCGAGGCCGAGTCAGCTGTCAAGATAGTAAAACGTTGTGTGCTGAAAACGTTGGCAAATCCGCAGAAAACACCACTCTCACAAGCTCTCAATCGCTTTCTTCTCCAGTATCATAATACAGAGCACCCAGCTATTGGGGAATCTCCTGCCCAGGTGCTTTTACGTAGAAGGACTCGGACAATTTTTGATCAGCTCTTACCCTCAGCAGAGGAACATGTAGAAGATCACCACGAAAAAATGAGACGAGCAGGAGGCCATAGACGGGAAATTTTCAACACTCATGAGAAGGTTTGGGCTAAAGATTTCCGTTTGGCCAAACCAACTTGGATAAGGGCTATTGTCCAAGACAAATTGGGCTCGCAGACTTATTTGGTGAGAACCTCTGATGGTCTTTTGTGGAAAATACATCTAAACCAACTCTGGAGATGTCACACTGCGGACCATGGAGACACACCCGAGGAAAACCCCGGTACCGAACAACCAGCTACTAGCACACAGCCACAGACAGTCCATCCTCTCACATAGCAACCAGTCACGCCAACAAACCAGCAAAATTCTCCTCTCGGTATACCTGAAGACCTACCACCACGCCCATGGACCAGCCCGGTGGATGGCCGCCGCTCATCAGATTATCGAGGGTTTGAGACTCCAACGCCCCAAACTCCTCTCAGCATCAGAGCTCCTGACCAAGGACGATCCCAGAGAGTGCATCGTGGGCCAAACTGGTATGGTAAACGGATTAGTGGGACTCCAGAATAAAGTGAATGAAAAATACTTGAAGAAAAAACTTGAAAAAAAAAGAAAGAAATGTATTTGTTTTTTTGGAAATTTGTACTTATTTAAGGAGGGGAGAAGTGTAGTAGAGTAGCACAAAAACACTAATGTCTGCCACAGGACTGCCCGCCACAAGAACAAAGAGAGGCAAACACCAACCTACCAATATTCCTATTGGCTTTTGATATATTTTCTTTTCTTTCTTCTGTACCGCAAGTTTGCGAAAAATAAAAAGTTCATACTAACTTAATTAGTGTGTTTCTCATATTAGAAACCCTTTCAACTATTGTGAAGTCACAACATAAACGCTGCAAATGATTACACAACGGTTTATTATTTACCTGTATAGATTCCCCTTCTGTGTAGATCCCTGTTTTCGGTGGTCGACATCTACCCTCTAGCTCCCCTCCAGGAAAGCCCTAACTAAATCCAGTACTGGAGCCGGCTCGGGAATTACAGTTTCATAAAAAGCAGTACGTAAAATGGCAAAATTCAGGTAGTTTGGAAGGTAAATTGTTGATGTGGAGTGGAACATTTTTTTTCGTCCCCGGGATTTGGACCTGCGACCTTCAGCATGGGACTCAGACGCCTAGCTCACTGAGCAACGGGGCAACATGAGTGTGAGGCAAGTGATGTGCACTCTCAATCCTGGTTGATGTCTGCATACACGCTGCTCTTTAGGGCAAATTCAAATTTTATGGCAACATCGTAGAATGCTCCGGGCGGTCTCAAAAATTCAGAAAAAAATCGAACTATTTAAAAATGTGAGAAAACTCACACCTCAAAATACAATTTTATGAGATAGCAATACTAAGGATATTTCAAACCCTATTTTTCACCCCTTAGAGTTGAGTGACAGTAACGCCGAGGTTTGAGGACCAACTAGAGCCTAAACGGGACCCAAATACCAGATTTTGTGAAGTTCAGTTCATGGGAACTAGGAAAAAGCCGTGGACGGCGTATCGCGGACGGAAGGAATTTTTTTTAAATTCTATATTCGTAATCTACGTCCCTTGAAAACCATGAAATTTTGAGGGGGCGGTTAGACATTTTTTTTCAAGGTCGATTACAAAGGTTCATTGCTGAAAATAATAAACCAAAAATTTCCGTCTGTCCACCTTACATGGCTTTTTCCTTAGTTCCCATGAACCAAAATTCACGAAATTTGGTAAATGGGTCCCGTTTGGGCTCTAGTTGGCCCCCGAAGCTTGGCGTTACTGTCACTCAACTCTAAGGGGTGAAAAATAGGGGATGAAATATCCAGAGTACCCCTATCTCGGAAAATTTATTTTGAGGTGTGTGACAGAGTAAGGAGAGTGACGGTGGACCCTCGAGAGTCCCCCTCCTAGACCAGCGATATTATCACCAGTAAAGAAGGGATATCGATTAGGTTTCCACCAAACGACCCCATCTTCAGCGGAAACGACTTGAGAATGGCCACTGAGACACTCCTCCCCACATGACATCTGGGTAGCAGAAGGATGAGAGAGAAAAGGTGGGTTGAGAAGTAGTACCACGTTCTGGTTCAGGAAAGGATATCTGAACAACTTCAAGACGGCTAACCTCCATCGTAATGGTACTACCTCAATAATATTAACTGGTGGAGAACAAAGCTCCTACAAACGAGTACTGGCAGAGAAAAAATGTTGTCAAAGGTCGTTGTCCAGTGAATTGTGATCATCTGGGCAACCTCTAGGTGATCAACCTCCATCGTTAGGCTGGAACAACTATTGGGACTTGGAAATTGGGACATGGCATTAATTGCCTTCAAATGAGCTCAATATATTTTAGTTATACTAAGCTCTAAAGAGGGAATGGGAGTGGGGAAGCCAATATATGTATTATAAAAGGGACAGGATGTTTGTAAAGGAATTCTTCTGGAAACCTTTGGGCTTATCCTTCTGGAAAGCCCTCAAAAAGTGGATGGAGTATGGTGAGTTACTCAGCACGTACTACGAAACCATGCTCTGCTACCATGTGACATAGTGTGAGGAGAGTGACGGTGGACCCTCGACAGTCCCCCTCCTAGAATAGTGATATCATCACTAGACTAGTTAAGCAAGGATCGATTAGGCTTCCGCCAAACGACCCCATCCTCACTGGAAAAACAAACGACTCGAGAATGGCCACTGTCACAGGTGTGAGTTTTCTCGCATTTTTGAATGTTCGAATTTTTGAGACCATCCGAAGCATTCTACGATGTTGCCATACAATTGAATTTGCCCTAAAGAGCAGTGTGTATGCAGGCATCAACTTGGATTGAGAGCGCACATCACTTGCCTCGTACCCATGTGGACCCGTAGCTCAGTGGGCTAGGCGTCGGCATACCATGCTGAAGGTCGCAGGATCAAAAAATATTTTTCATTCCACATCAACAATTTACCTTCAGAACTACACCTGAATTTTGCCATTTTACATACTGGTTTTTATGAAACTGTTATTATTCCAGGGCTGGCTCCAGTATTCGATTTAGGGCTTCCCTGAGGGGAGCTCGAGGGTAGGTACTGACCACAGAAAACACTGATCTCCACAGAAGGGGCATCTATACAGGTAAATAATAAACTGCTGTGCAATAATTTGCAGCGTTTTTCTGCCTGTCTCGCCCCGGCCTAGTGTGTGGTTACCTTTACTGGACCTTTTGATCTTGAAATCGGATATACACAGGAATAAAACCTATTTTATAGCCTATTTTGTAGCATCAAATTTCTGAAGTTATATCGAAAAAGGGCGGAAATGGAGCTTGGTCAGACTCATTCCTATTTCCTAAATTCGATAATTCTTCTATTTTCAACCATCTGATTATCCTAAGTACCCTCTACCTCTGGTTACAAGAGTTTCTACTGTAACAGATAGTTAATGTGCGCATTTTTTATGTCAAAATCAGATTCATCATGCTTGAAAATTCCGATTCTAATTTTCAGCTCGAAATTCCATCTGGCTAAGCTAACGTCATAAAAGGCACCTGGCTGGATGAACAGATCGCATGCCGGTGGGACCCTGACAGCAAAGGATAGGTACTGAATTCATCAGCCATTCCGGCTTCAGGATGCATGTACAAGCCACCAATAACATACCTAATAATTTGTTGTACCTACACCTGCTGGTTTGCAGTGTCCATCATTTGGCGAGGCAGCTCATGTTTCCACGCACATCATATTTGAAAATAATTTAATATTCAAGAATAATTATGGATTCACATTCAGACCTAAGAGCTAAATATATCAAAAGATTATGTACAAATTCATAACTATAGTGATCCGTCATCTGGAGAGGCAGCTCATGTTTCCACGCGTATCCTATTCGAGGATAATATACTATTCAAGATAAATTATGGATTCACATTCAGACCTAGGAGCTAAACGTATCAAAAGATTATGTACACATTCCTAGCATTACTGACGATGTAAAATAACTAATCAAAAATGACTCAAGCCAACAAACATTCATACCATCAACCTTCCTCAGTCATTTTTAATAATAATTCTTCCTCCCAATGGTCTCATTACAACCAATTAGTCATAAAACCAACAGTTAGTGGCAGATCTCTGATATACAATATGCAATAGAAATTGCTATGGTTACACTGCTGTGGTTGATGGCAATGGACAATAATTATCATGGTTTAGGTTTGTATATTTTACTGAAAGACTCGGTATGTGCAGGAATTGAGAGAATTGTGGAAAAAATGCTACTTTCATTTTTTGAGAGGCTTGTGTAGACCTAAGTTTCATGCTTGTAACGTCATGCTCGGATGCCTTGCTGGCTGGGTGATATTTGTATCTAGCTTCATTTGCACTACTCTAGTGGTAAAGGTAGGGATTCAGTGGGAGCGTCTACGTCCGCGTCCCGCGTCCGCGTCTGGACGCTTGCCACTGCTTCAAGGTTTTTTAATGGAATCGCATTCTTTGAGCGCGTCTGGCGTCCGCGTCTAGAATTGGGACGCCCGCGTCCACGTCCCGACTGCTCAGGGGACCAGTCCAGCCGCGCGCCTACGCGTCCGGAGGTATGTGACCCGCAACGACAACGTTGGAAACCCCGTGGGGGCTGGGATTTACAGGAAAACTACTTGTTCAAAGAGGGGGGAACTGTGGATCACATCTACAAGACTGTGATGCACGGTCATTACTTTATTATTGGAAGGAAGTTTCCTCGTCATTCTCAAAGTGATATCGAGCTGCTGAGTACCACCCCTCCTCTCTCCTCTTCTTGTACATTGGGGCAGTAGAGTTCCTCTTCAGTGAGTGTAAAAAATCCTCATCCTCTTCATCTTCCAACAATAACAGAAGTGCTACCTTCCTCTTCAGCATGGTGTATACTACTAAAATCGATGTAGGCACAACTAGTGGACGCAAACGCGGACGCTCCTACCGAATACAACCCTGCCGGCGTCTGGAAGCGGCGGTTCGGACGCGAACGCGAGATGCGGACGCATACGCTCCCACTGAATCCCTAGCTTAATGGCTTGTCGATTCCCAGGTTTACCCGCATCTTCAAAAATTATATACTTTTCCTAATGTGTTTTTTCTTCTTAACCCTGGAAGTAATTTTTCATTAAACCTTTCATTTTATGTAATGTGTGGAGAAATGTAAACAGAAATTCAGTCTCGAAAGTGCTAGTTTGTAGAGACGATAACTGCCAATTTCCATTGCTTGAATTGTCTACAGGTACATACAGGAACAGTATGTATAATGGTAATGGACAAAGGAAACATGGATTGCACAAAAGGAAAGCAGTATAAGGAACAGCTATACCATAAAAATGATTAGTAATTGTTTAATGTAACAGTATTGAATCCATCAATCACTGAAATGTATTCCAACTATTTCCACACTTTTCAAGTCCTATTGCATATGGTAAACCAAAGTGGTTCAAACAATAGGATACAAAGAGGATAACAAAAGCCCCAGGGGATATATGGTTTTTCTTCTTTTGATAAACAAAAGCTTGTCTTCTAATTCTGAAAAAACAGATGGTGAACACAAAACATCAGGCCATTAGAAGAAATTTTTTAATGAAACCATCAAATTTACTCAAGGAGCGTTGAGCATTGGTTGGCTGAGTAGTGTATGTTAACAAGTGATAAAATGATGAGATTTGTTTCTCCCTCTTTATTTATTTCAATATTTTAATGATTTTACCACATTTCCAAAGAAGAAGAGCTATTGCAATGGGTCACAAAAATTTAGCACATGAAGTTATCGAAAAAACGGTAAAAATGAGATTCGCTGATATTTTATGTCTTAGGGATTTGATCAATACATGAATTCAACATCAACTGGCATTAGTGAACAGAAATCCTACTAATTAGCAAGATCTCAATACCTTTTGGGGATATCAATACCGTCAATCTAAATAACACGAGAATAAGAGTTAACTCATGCTGTTATATTTCCTCTTTTTACCTTTTTCAGTAGCCTCCCCTCAAACTTTATAAGGACTGGTTATTTGTTGCAAATTGAGCCAGGAAAATGCGCATAAGCAATGTTTAAAACAATTTAATATTTAATAACAACATGGGCCAAGCCTGTTCGTAAGACAACACTGATGTAATTTTTAGGCTTCACGAATAATGTAAATAATCATGCTTAATATAATGTAGCTATTATGATGTTACTGAATTATGATGTAAATGAATCATTCTCTTCTAAAAAAATAGAAAATTGGAAGAACAGATAGTGACACTATCTAAAATGGGGACAATTCAAGAACTCATTTAATTACGAACCATGGTAAGTAACACAGTTCGTCCCTTCAGTAGAAATCTCACAACTTTTGGCATGACTCACTACAGAAGCAAGAAATTTTTTCTGGACGAAGTTACACAAAAAACACAATGCTTCCTTGGTATACTTCAATTAAAGCAAAACTCAAAAAATAAAAAGGCTTATATCAGTAATGTCAAAACGCTAAAGGCAAAATGAGCAAATCAGTATTTAAAATTCAAAATAATTAAAAAAGTAACTAAAATATGAGTGAAAAAAATGAAACAACGTGCCTAAGTAAACTAAATTAAATGTTCCTGTCTTCACAACTTGGAAAAAAACACACACAAAATCAACTTCAGATTAAGTTTCCTCATCACAAGAAGTGGAAGAAGTGTGTAAGGAATATTTTACTCACTATTGTTCAACTCGAAACAGTTGATTTCAATGGTCAAAAATATTAATTTCCGAAAAAGTGGGTCAAACTCAAGTTTTAGGGGGTCAAAGGGGCTAGATCGTTCAAAATAGCCAGAAATTTGCTCATATTATGATCATGCTACATAAGTGGAACGTTTTGGAGATTTTTTGCCGTATTTAAAATAATAGGCAATGACCCACAAAAACCCAGGTTTTAACTACAGGATTTTATTCCCATTCCGAACTACTTAAGGTAATTAATTATAGATCAGTGATTAGTAATTTATACGGATTTATGATCCCCCCCCCCCCCCCGATTAATTTGAATTGAACCCACTTTGTTTCTTGAAAAAGAAAAAAAAAGAAATGGAATTGATTTTATTTCTCGTAAAAACCATTCTATAACATTCTTGGTGATTGTTTTATACAAAAAATTTAAAACGATTTTTAGGTATTTGTGATCGGCAAACCCCAAAAATGCGACCCACTTGTTGGAAAATCACCATCTTTGAACTCATCCATCGTCATTACAAACACTGGAGAAATTTCGAATTGTTTATCTCAGGATTCAAAATGTTCTGATATGGAAAAGAATAAGACCACTGAACGTAGGAAAGATGTGAGTGAATTCTGCATTGAAAGAGACAAAGCAGAGCCCTCAAGTTAAGTTGTTTCGATTTTTAATAAATTTTCAGTTTCAAGTAAAATAGGGAATTCGGAATTTTTTAAGGAAAACAAATTCACAATATTTGATCGTCAAAGTGATACCAGGTTCCAATTTATGTAAAGTTTGGATTCACACCCCATCAAAAACCTTCAAATTATCTAAGTTTTTTGCCTTAGGAAATGATGATTCCCAATATTTCATGAAACTTCGAAAATCCATTAAAATCTCCACATTTTTGAGGGCTCAGTTTTCCCTCCCATTCAATTTCCAACAACGTTACATAAGAGTATCTTATTTAATGTAAGAAACGTTAATTAAGAGTATCTTTCTCGATTGAGCTTTCTTTTCGGTGTTTTTAGATAAAAAACGCGCTAAAAAAGTTGTAAATTCAGGGACCCATAAAATATGGTACAGGAGTTCCATGTCAAAAGTAAGGTTCCCTATCTCACAAAGTAAGTATCGATAACATGCTCAAGTTGAAAAAAGTCTGTTACATATATTTGGATCTTACCATTTTTCCGTATAGTCGCCATTTCTATGAACACATTTTTTGTTGTGAGGTCTTTTTCACACCCTGGTCATAACATTGCGTGCCCAGCCTTCTCAGATACTTGTCGACAGCAGTCTTCAGTTGACCATCATTTGTGAAGCTCAAGCCACCCAAATGACCTCAAGTTCGAGAAAAAGAAGAAATCGAATGGTCGGGCGAGTACAGGGTGGAGAGGGGACTTTCCATCCAAATTTTTGAAGCGGTTCCTGTGTCTGCCAAGCTGTGGGGGCGAGCATTGTCATGAAACAACACACCTTTCCTCAGAATTCAACCTCTTTTCACCGTTACTGCACCTAGTAGCATTCTGCTGTTACAGTGGTCAGGTAACCTGGCAACTGCTTCAAAAATTCAATTGAACATCACGACCATACTCTCCAGACCATCCAACTTCTTCTTTTTCCTGAAGTTCAAGGGCCATTTGGGGTGGCTTGAGCTTCAGAAATTACGATCAACTGAAGGCTGCAGTTGGCAATTATCCGAGAGAGCTGGGCACGTGTGTCTATGACAATGGTTCGAAAAAAGTCTACCACGCTACCAAAAATGTGCTGACAGAAATGGTGAATATGCAGAAAAATAGGTAAGATCTCAACAATTCCAAATATAACCTACTTTTGACATACCTGCCCTTCGTATATTCATGATCAGTATGAAGGGTTGGAATCGATTCTACTAATTTCCAACATAAAGTTCCTTGTAACATTTTTGAAAACCTCTCAATTTCAGGGGCGATTTCACTTACAAGTTGTTTTTCACGTTTTCCCTTATCTTACAATAACGGCCATATATCTTGTAGTATAGCGACTGAAATAAATTCCAGGATGCCACTGGAAAGAGCACCGAATTTACCATTGAATTTTAATATGGGTTTTCACTACATTTTTGTAGTCCATAATTTTTTATGATGAATCGAATGATAACACTCCTGAGCCTCCCCTGATACAGTAAAACAGTTTTTCTGATCTGATTGATCCCACAAGACTGACAATGGTCAGTTTTCTTTTTCTTTAGTTCAATTAGCCCTTTACGATTTGGTATTTGGTGTGTAAAGGGCTAATGTCATAGAGGTAAAATATGTTGCAAAGGGTGAAGAAGGGTAGTAGCGCAGGCTTAAGACCTTGTAGCAACGCCAAAAAGAGCTAATAAGGGAAAGCTACTGAGAGAATGTTGGTTAAATATTTCCCCCGAAAATGGGCTGGGAAAACCCTGATGGCTGAAGAGCACATAAGGGCCCACTAATTGATAAACAGAGCTGGCATAAGCAGTTGTTTACTTGAGGTAACCGAAAGACAGGCAATTAGAAAATAAAGGGCTAATATGGGCCAAAGCTAAGGCTAGGTACATACTGAGGCTTGACATGAAGTGGCACAGCATAATCTTTTATACATAAAATGAATGGGTTAGTACAAATTGAGAACGCACCGCTGTGCAGCGCTAATCATGTGACACGTGGTTTAGAGGCAGAGACAGTTTCTCCCACCATACGTCCCATATCTCAGTTGCCTGCTCTGAAAGGTTTTTATGTCCAGTTCTGCTTCTTTTACTTACTATTATTTCATTTACGAGGTTGGCCGAGGAAAAAATGCGTTGCAATGTGCGTTTCCAAACACTACACGCGTGGCACAACCATGTCACGCCTCTCGCATTATGTCCTGTCATATGCATCAAACACACCTCAATATGCGCCTTGCCAATGCACTGGGGGCTCAAGCGCAAGAACTACCTGATAGCACTGCTTAGTTTTCCAATGGTATACCCAAGTTACACCAAGATTTTGATGTCTGAACAACAGAGGAGAGTGCAATAATAGCCACACTGGCCAGTGAATACCCATTGGAAGACGCAGATATGCTACTACCTGCACTCAAACCAAGATTCCTCAGCGAAAAAGGAGATATCTGTAAAAATTGGTATACCATAGAATGGCTGAGACTCTTGAGGAGATTGTTTAAGGTGCAAGCAAGCTCGATTCCATTGAAGCTGCTGCAATTACAACCATTTGACAATTGAAGAGTTTCCCCATTTTTCAACTTCAGCACTGTTGGACAATGAGACCATTCTTATGGCCAGAAATCCGTTGTCACTAGCTGGTCGAGTACTGGAGGTGAGTGTTTTCCAAGGACATTATCATCAGGCTGTTGAGAGAATACTCTGTTCTCTCTATGGCCTGATGATGATTCCTTACCTCGAAAGCGCTAGCCTCCAGTACTCGACCAGCTATTGACAACAATATCCTCTGGAAGATATGGCAAAGAATCGGTATTTGGCCTATGGTTGTCCCAAAACACCACACTCAGGACACAGGGTGGTAACAGATAAGAAACGAAAACTTCGGTAATAGATTCTTAAACTAATTTTCACTATGTTTCAAGCATCAAGTGGGAATGAACATCAGCAACATGAAAAACATCTCCGTTTTATCATCTTTCCGCTGATATACTCGTAGGTATTAATTTTGATTCTCATCACTATGATGAGGGTTGGAATGCGACAAAACTAAAATGGAAGTGTTCTCCTATACCGTGACTACTCATATTGGTTTCTACTTAACTTTTGGCGCCTAATGGAATGGTAACACAACCAAACCATACATTTCTTCTGCCAGTTTTGGTAAGAGTAATGATTTTCCTATTCCTCAAAGGCCCCCCACGATTTTCAGTTGCTCGGTACCACCAAATTAACCACCATAAAAACGAGCTTTAGCATCATTAATGATTGCTGCATATTTATCACTGCAACTATCATTAGCACAGCAATCATTAGCATGATGATTACTACACTCAAATGGCACAATGAGGTATCCCAGTGGGTCTGATAATAAGATTATTTGTGTGTGGCTATTTTCAGTTCAAGGGAGAGTGAAAGTATGTGAAGTGCGCGAAAA
This sequence comes from Leptopterna dolabrata, assembly GCA_954871275.1. NCBI lineage: Eukaryota > Metazoa > Arthropoda > Insecta > Hemiptera > Miridae > Leptopterna > Leptopterna dolabrata. The sequence continues at coordinate 53,687,912 of OX940974.1, read as the reverse complement.
CGTAATCACTTTTAATTAGGAGGAAGGAAATAAAGAAAAAAAAGGAATACGACGACGTTATGGACAACCTCACTGGCACACTGGCACATACACAATAGTTTCCATACTGACCCATTACATCTCTGAGCATCCTGTTCCCACTCATTCCCATTAAACTGTTACCTGATAATTCTGTTCATATGCCAATACCCACTCTTACTTCTTCGACACGATTTTTTTTTCTTTTGTGGTTCTAAATGAAAAGTTAGCCTACTTTCACATAAACGCAACAAAAAACTACTAGATCTGTCAGGCAACCTGCGCCAGTTGCTGTGTTGGATGACAGTGGTTTTAACCATCTCCTACTTCTAGGATGGATGCCACTGCTTCGTTTCAATAGCGTACATCCGAGATAAGAGGCTCAGATCTACATCGCACACCATCTTTTTTCAAACTCCCTATTTCATATTAACATTTTCCTTGCAAACAGACCCGACGTTAACCCCAAGCATGTTTCACAAAGAAAAAAGTAAAAATAACTCCCTGAAGTAACCCATATCATAACTTCTTAATGATTACAGATGTACCTACCACGGAGGTACCTAGCACGTACCTATTGAACCCGGTGGAAAAGCTTGTGGTTGGAGTGGTTTGGGAGTGGCATCGTTCAATTTGTCAAAATGTTACGAACAAGTCGACATCCACCTCCTCATGTTGTGGGTAGTAAGGTTACTGAAAAACACCTTGTTTAGCAATTTTTAAAATTTTTTTTCTTCGCATTCCAATGTGCAACGACCCCCTACCCTAATCACAGTGATGAAAAGAAAAATGAGTAAAAAGCTGATAAAACCATGATGATTTTTCCTCATTTGTTGCATATGATGTTCATTCCCAAATAGCAGGTGAAAATATTGATGAAATTCTAGAAGAAATATGGGATAGGACGAAAATCGAAGTTGAGGCTAAAAAGCAAGAAATAACATTTTCAGAGATCTGCCAGTAACTCTGTTCTGTGGAAAATGTAATGCTCTTTCCAATGGTACTATTATTTATTTAAGATGTTGAGACATCGAAGTAAGACCAAATGATGAACACATTGTGAGTGACAAAAACAAATTTTGAAAGTGGATACCCAAAAAAAGTTGAGTGGAAGATTCCACGAAAGATTCTGTAGAATTTGAATCTATAATTTAAAAAACCCCTCGTTTCCTGTAAGAAAAAAATACTTGATGCATGGTGCTCATGAGTGCAAAAACATAATTTTTGGATTCATAGTTAAAAATACTGACGTAAACGTTTCTTCAAAATTGGTTTATTAATCGAGAAATGGAATTGTATGATAATTCGGTGGAGACCCTGTACTATTTGTATGTGTGTGTTCAAGTAGCCTTCTTGATGGTATCTGAAATTGGCAACAAGATTCGAAAAACACCCGATGTTGCCAATATGTTTATAATGGCAAATGAAAGGTCGAGTTCAAATATATCCAATTTTAAAAAACAAAAGTGACCCATTGCAAGTTCGTGTGGGTCAAAAATTGCTATTAATTGTTACAAATTGCAACATAATGACATGAAGGTCACAAAAAGTGGTATAGAATGATGATCATGACCGGGATACTCCATAAGAAAAGAAAATATCTGGCTAAAAAGATATATAAATGGTGACTCTTGGCAAGAAATACCTAGTACCTCAATAGTAAACAAATTTTCGAAACCTAGTTAGAGGTAGCCAAGAGCGCTAAAAATCGTCAAAAAGCTTAGTCACCAACTATGAAAATTTGCTCATATGGTCATGCTTAATGACTGGAACTTTTATTGATACTTCCAGCCTCTATGAATTGGTAATCTTTAAATGCGTTTTTCTCAAAATCAATTCCTATGGATCAACATAGTTTTCTTGAATTATCTCATCTCTGATTTCAGGAACAAGTTAAGTCTAAAACTAGACAAACAACATCCATTCACAAGTAAATTACAAGAAAAAGATGAGAATATCCACTGACTAAAATTAGAACAACAGGTAGGTACCTATTCACTAAAAAAAAGGGGGGAAAAGTGCGTACTGCGTCAAATGAGAATCTATGAGGAAAACCCTTCTTGGAAGTACCCTAACAACACGGACTTTGGCAAATTTATAAGGGAAGAACCTTTCTTGAAAGTGACTCAGTCAAGTTACAAATACTCCACGATATTGGCCAGCCATCACCAAATAGGATACAATCACAATAGTGCAAAAATTTTGTTCAAACATAAAATTTAAAATGTATATAATACTAAGTGTGTTTAGAATATAACAATTTTTTTAGAAATTGATAATTACTCATAATAGAGTTTTGCCATCCCTTCAAAGTCTACAAGTATAGTCTTATTTGCGCAATTATAAAAGCTATGATTAACACTATAATTGCGAGAAGTAGGGTGAACTTCAGGGGGCTTCCTAACTGCCTGAAGAAGTTTTTCGCATCATTGCGAACTTGGAAATTTTTATACAACTGATCCAAATCCTATGAACATAAAAAAGATTCATCAACTTCAAGCCTGTTTCACTCAATAAATAGAAATCAAATTGAAATGGTTTTGAGTGAATGTGAGAGGGGAATTTCATACAATTTGCAAAAGGTGTGAACTTCGAACTTTGAAGGCTAGTTCTGCCTTAGTTTAGCCTTAATTTAAGTCTATGATATAATTTTACTACATCAACCCAATTTTCCAATGCATAGAAAAAACATCAAAATTATTTCTGAATATACGGATGAAAAACCTGGAGAGGGATCAGTATCAATGGCATTTACATTCAATGAAATAGAAAAACAAACGTCAATGTTTATTTCAAAGTTATTTTTTGACATGACAAAAAATCATGACGAGGGCTGAAAAAACGCACTGTGAAATTGCATGATTTTAAAGGATGCGGGTAAAGCAACGCCATTTTTGTAACCAATGAACCGTCACCACTAGGCAGAGCAAATGGCTGCAGCCAGTCTGCTATAGATGTCAACTGATCAGAAAAGTTTAAAAAACGACATCACCACCTGTTTCCCTAATCTTTTTCCTGGATTCTTTTATGACAATTAAAAACTAACAAAAAATAGAGTGTTTCCCCAATTCTAATTTACGTTCGTCCTTCACATATCAAGACAGGAAATATATAGTCCCGAACCTCAGTAATCCCTCACTACGATAAGCAGAGTTTTCCTCATCAGCCCTAAAATCTGCTGGTTCTTGGGAAAGGGTGTCATAAATTTTACACTCAAACTGTTCCTGGACACTCCGTATACTACTGAATTCGGAGTCCTTCATTATTCGTGGGATTTGCATTCCGGTCACATTGGCTAGCAATCCTGAGGTTAACAAGACCATTCTGACATGGGAATAGAGGCTTGGACTCTGAATGACTTTTTTGATAGGGTCATTCGTAAAAAACCATTCATACTGGGAACCTTCATCAGTAAAAATATTGGCTATCTAAATTATGACTCAACCATAAAAATAATATCTGAACGCATTTGCTGAAAAAACACCGATGTAAATGGTTTTCAATGTTTGATCAAGAAGTAACTCCATTTGTATTTCTTCTTTGAAAGAAATTATGAAAGGAAAGGAGCCCTCGGAAGCAAAAAGCCCAATGAAACGTTTTTTATTTATCTATTTTTAAATAAAAAACAACAATATAACTTTTTCTGATTCCAAGGTACATGATCCTCAACCACAGATAAGCAAAACCTGCAGATAATGAGGGATTACTGTGGTTGTAAACCTAGGATAAAATTATTGTTATGGTCAACAACAGTTCAGTTTTAGTTTGAAAATGTATGTACAAGATTGTCTCGTGTGTGTATTTCAACAATAATGTCTGGGATGGGATGAAAGGAAATTTGCTGGATGCAATCTATTTTGCAAAGCTGCCACTGAGAAGGGGTCAGGAGAAGCGATTCCAAGCGAGGTCCCAACTATGTCAAGAACCTTAGAGAGATTTGGAAGAGGCCTATGGCAGAGCATGCGGCTGGCTGTACTTTCGATCAATTTTCCGACTGCTGAACCAAGAGTCGATTGTGAAACATAATGTGACTTGATGACAGCATGAACACCGAAAGAGTCAATGAAGTTCAACTTCAACGACGTGGTAAACGATGACGTGAGAAAAGAGGGGCCGGGGTGTCCAAGCAGACTAGAGCGTCCGATCGTTATATAATATAGGATACAAGTTCACGGCATCTCTGGTTCTCGTCTCGGGCGGGCACCAAGGCAAGCTTTGAAAAGCTTGCATGTGCTACCCGACCATCAATTAGCTCTTCACCTCTGACAATAATCATGTGAAGCCTACAGGGACTAAAGTTTGAAATAACGCTTGAGTAAAAAGTCCCTCCAGGATATAACCAGTGAGGTTAAATCCAGGGTTATTGAGAGAAAAAAAGAAGGAAAAGACGAGAAATGTCTAGCTTGCTTTTCATGGGTCAGTTGAACATAAGGACAAAATTCAGTTATGAAACATCATTCAAAAAAGCTGCAAATTATTACACAATGGTTTATTATTTACCTGTATTATAGATGCCCCTTCTGCGTAGATCACTGTTTTCTGTGGTCAATACCTCATGCTTCCTCCAGGAAAGCCCTAAACCGAGTACCAGAGCCAAGCAGGCAATTACAGTTTCATAAATATGCGGTGGATTCAAGAATTACATAATTAACTTTTGTTTTGTTATATTCACGAAGCAAAACGCTTGTTGAAGTTACAAAAGTACCAATCAACAAAATCCAAAATAACCCTCATTCTTCAAGTAAAATAACATCACTTATCATCCCTTGATTTCATACAGTCATGCGTGATTATGATGTGTTGCCTAGCAATGATATCTGGGCTGGATGTATAACATTTCATTTACGACCATGTTGACAAAGCTTTTCAGGGCAAACTTCAGGGCCTTACTATGAACGAATGGCTGGACGTACAATGCTCCGGGTGGTCTCAAAAAATTCCCAAGTTCGAGATCAATTTAAAAACCTTAAAAAAATTGAGATAACGGCGTCCTGGAAATTTCAACCCCTTAGAGATGATTGACAGTAACCCCGAAGTTTGCGGACCCCAAATGGGACTTACAAAACAACATTTCATTAATTTTGGTTCACGGTAACTAACTGCAAAAAGTACGGTGGAAGGACAGAAATGTTTTTATTCCATTTTCAGATTCTACATACCTTGAAACAAAACAATCAGAACCATAAAAGTTTGAGGGGCAGTTAAAAAAAGTTTTCATGCTTGATTCCAAAGGTTCATTACAGAAAATAATAAACCAAAATTGAGTAGAGCCGTTCCTGTCAAAGAGATAATCATGGCTAATGACATTGCTAAGGACTTTTTCCTTTGCAGCAGGAGCACATCCAGTCAAGAAGTGATTAACTTGGGAACACGTAGGAAACTCTCACTTCACAGTCAGTTCAGCTGGAAGTAAGACCCGGCATTAATGAACTTGAAAATTCTGTGCAGGTTGGGAGTGAAAGGTCATACAATAAAAGAATGGAAGCAGCTGGTATAGACAGGCCAAAGGAAGACGAAGTTATGAATCAGGCTTTATAGTCATCAATGAAAACCAGTGTGGAGACATAAATTAGGGATCAATTCTGGAAAAACTATTCAATTTCAGAGGATGAAGCGCCAGCAACGTCAACTGGGAGGATGACGGATGTTGGACTGGCACACAGCGGGAACACAAGCAGTACATAAATTCGTGAACCTATTTCGAACAGCATGGTCCACGGGCAGAAAATACAATGTACCTAGGTAATGAATGGAAACAGTTTTCCATACCTTACAGCTGGCAAGAAGGCCAGAAGGTAAAAGAGGCAAGGACTAGAGTAAAATTGTTACTGGCTGGAGCAGGAAGGCTTTGAAAAAGAATCAGCAGTATTAACAAAAATAGGAAGTGTTGTGGATCCAAGTTACTGTTGATGCACACCTTAGATACAATTATCTTCATGTTTAATAAAAGTTTATAAACTAAAAAGTTAATCTCGTTTGTTCTGGTTTAGAAGTGACTAAATGTAATGTTTTCTTGTGAGTAGATTTCTAAAACTATTCTAGTAGGACTAGTCAAATACTGATACACGCAATTTTTATGGATACATTTTCAAGCCAGAATAACAGTAGCGAGTAACTTGAAGTTATAAATTTGAGCCAGAATAAGCAAGTCCCCCTCACCCTTCAAAGAAATGCCCCCAAAAACCATAGGAATAAAGGGTGAATACTCATCAAATTACCATTTTCAAAGACAGGCACAAATGAGAGAGTGACTGACAGGAAAACCAGAGATACCAATTTGTACAAAGCAGATGATTTCCACTATACTGGAAAGCTCTTAAATGCTAAGCTTTTTAAAGCTAGATCAAGCTTTCAACAAGTGCAAATACCACCAGTGTAAAGAGCAGTGACCTACAGAATAAAGGAAGAAATCGATGAGTATAATAAGTAAGGGTCTGTGGAATATTTCTTAGCAACTTCATTAGGACCTTCATGGAATTCAACATTATTGGATATCTATAGGTAAAAATATGTCTGCTACAGACCCCTATAATAGATCGCACAAAGTATGATTGCCATTCAAATCAACTTGGAAATAGGCAATTTATGTTCAACTTCCAGTCATGCAGCATGTCCTGATATAATTTTCGAAGTACCAATTCATTGTGAGTGTTGGACAAACAAAATATTTCAAACCTGCTTTGGCGATGGTTCAATAATCTAGATTTCTATTGTTGAATGGACAATTTTCAACAGATTATTCTACAATTCAGTGAAACGGAAATAGAGACAGGGTGTGTGGGTGGGGGATGCCTTAAGGGTAAATGTCACAACGTTTTGGTGAGAATCTGTTATAAGAGATGGCAGCACCATTGGTGCTAAATTTCGTCTACTTCTCATTTGAGAACGGAGCGTGATATTTCATTCGGAAAACGGATTTCTCATCAATATTCACTTCGAATTATATAACGTATAACGCAGAACCAACGCAACGTGCAACGGATGACTATGTAACAAGTTAATAATGGCTAGGTATAAGGTAATTTTCGAACAACCAACACTACCTTTATCCCTTAGTTTTTAAGCATCGGGCAAAAAATTTGCACACTTTGAACCAACTCGTTCAAATGAAACAACAGGGTCATTCAGGTACAGGGTCGTTTTACAATAACGTTCAAATCTCCAACACATTATTAGATACCTATGCGTTTTTGGAACGGCAGACAAAACTTTACCCACTTCCCGAGCCAATTTACTTATACATCCTATTCATTCAGTCAGGACAGGGAAGTAGAAAAATGGGAATGTCTGAGGTGGCCAAGAACTTTCTATCCCCACCACAGTCAGAAGCTCCCGATCTTGACCCTTGTCCCCAAAATCCTGGAAACGAGAATCGGACCTACAGTCAATTTAGAAAAATTCTGAAAACGGATTTGTATTCTCTAGAATCCAACGCAAGTGCCTATTAAGCCACTTTTTGAAAATGTTCAAAATTTGAAAACTTTTTTTGGAAGTCAGCAAAAAAATTAGCACACTTTTTGAACCAATTACCCGGAATGTTACGAGAATATTGATGAGAAATCCGTTTTCGGAATTGAAATACCTCGCTCCATTCTCAAATGAGAATTAGAATAAAATTGGTTCATTTTGGTGCTGCCATGTGATAGTGGATTTTGCAACTAAGCTCGTTGCATTTAGCCTTAAGGACAAAGAAACTTCAGGAATCAATTCTACGACTAATTTCCAACAAAAAATGTCTCAGCATTTTTCTTCAAACATTCTCTTTTTTCGAGTTTTTGGGGGGATTTAAGATTTTTTCGCGTTTTTTGACCTTATAACTTTAAACCACTGCAGCTTCATTATTTTACAGCCTAGGAAAAAATCTAAGGATACCGTTGGAAAGAACTTGGAAAACCTATCAGATCACCTTTCCTACAAAGTTTCTGTTGGCAATTAAAAAAAAACCCTAAAGTTCAGTTTTCGAAAACTTTATATTTTTTTGTCACTTTTTTTACACAACAACAATAAAGTTGGTTTTGTGTATGGGTAGCAGAAAAAACTTCCAAAGGAAGAGGGGGGGGTTATTGTGTTATTCAGAGAAGAAAATGCCACTTGAGAGAAAGAATGAGAAAGAGCGTGAACTTTTCAAGGGAATCAAGTATACCTATCAGACGACGTGATTGAGCTGGTAATGAATGGGTGTTACCCATGGTTCCAAAAATTTTGGTTTGTTATGATAGTAGAATTCCATTGTGAGAATGTTGACATCGAAAGCACTCTCCCACAACAAGTAGTTCGTTTAGAAGTTCCCTACACTAGTGAGGTCACACTGGACAAGGCAGTCTCGCCCAGGTGGGAGGGGTGCAGTAACGTCACCGGTGTACGAAAAATCATAAAATAAAAACCACCTATTGTAGGTGTCAGAAGTTTTAGGATGGAATACATTTTTATTTAGAAAAATAAATTGTAGAATTGGGTATCCGTATTTACATAAATTTGGATGTGAAATAGAACAGTAACAGTCCAAAGCCCCCTCGACTATGTAAAATGTTACTTATTTTCTTAGATTCTCAGAGCAACAAAATTACTTATTCCCATGTACCAATATTTGCCATGTAGGTCGACTTCCTTGTAGATCAATTTCGACAAAATAGCATCTGCATTTGAAATGCCTACCAGAGTAAAGAATAGTATGGAGGAAGTAAAAGTAGGTAAAATGGTCGTATTTTAATAAAATTCGGAAACAGATATACTCTTTGGAAAAATTATCGTCTAAGGGAACTGCTAATGGGCTGGGTACTGAGCTGCATACTCCTGCACTGACGCATGTGCGTTCCCTGCAGAAAAATCGTACACAAACAGCCTGTCCCTGTACTCTATGTTCTTGTATTGGGGCATTTTCACGATGGACTTGACGAAGTGAGAGTGATTCGTTCAGAAGTAAAGACAAGAAGAGCAAGTCTTTTCATGTTTCCTTTTATGCAAACTGTGCTTCCTCCACTCTTAATGGCAAAGTCCACTACTCGAACAGTTAATGCGTAAAACCTAAGAATAATATATAGGGCCCACCTCAAGGACCACAAAAATCCTACTACTAATTTTCAACAAAAATGTTCTGGTTTTTTTTTCCTTCTCCAAACCCTATTACCCCCCCCCCCCCCAGTTTTTGGGGATTTAAGAATTTTTTTCACGTTTCCGACCTTATAACTTTAAACCCTTGCAGCTCCCTTATGCCTGGGAAAATATCCAAGGATTAAATGACACAATCAATTACAGTGAAACTTCTCCTACAGGCATTTCTCCTTAACTAACATCACTCAACAGCAGACATTTTCAGATTCCCTGACTGTTCTACTTCGGTTTTAACACGTCTTGACTTCTGAAATGGATGCAAACAGGCAATCAGCAATGTTTTATGTAGATCAGCACTAGATCTGTTCTTCCTGTAATGGACACCCAGCATGCTCACAACCCCTTTTTTCTATGAATTTTATGGCACGGGTTCATTTTTAGATGAAAGCGACGGTATAAGTGGAGGGGACTCTGTTTGGTGGGCCTTTTTTATTTTTTTGTAGATATCGGTTTCATGATGTATTCTCACAAGCATGTACATTAAAACCACACATTTTCTTAAAAATTACTACGTTTGAAATTTTTTGGTTTTGCTTTTTCCCTAACGGACACATTCTCGCTTCCCATGGCTGCCCGATAATGATTCACTTGTAGCCCTCTATGTTCTCTACAACCTATGATAGATAGCCCCCCCCCCCCCCTTTAGCTTAATTTTGGTGAGAAAACTGTGGATATATGAGACTGATTAATTATTGGGGGAAAGAAACCTCAGCTGCACATCACACAACATTCCTTAGGTACCCGTATTCAGGCAAACGGGTGGTCAAGTCCTTTGGCTCGTATCATAGCGAATTAGTACCGATCACCAGGAACCCGATTCACCAAACGTCCGGAATAACCAAATAAAAAAAAGCAAAAGTTTACGCAACAATTTTAAAACTTTTGTCATAGACTGTAAGGTTGTCTGTGTAGACTGTCTGCTCACTTTACCCTTAACCCTTCTGCATTCTCGTCCTGTCATGGTGACCCGAGCCTTCATTCAACTGTGAATATTTCTAGGAGTGATGCTTGTTCCCCCCTCGAAACCTCTTGCTAATCGTCTAAGTCGGCCAGACAACCTTTCAGTATGATTTACGTCTCTGCAGAACAAGGTTTAATTGGAGAACTAGGCGTTTTGACCCGACGCGAGTGTCATTGTCCCCTTTTCTGAAACCATCACAGTTGCACCCAACACGAGTGCAACTGTGATAGTTTTGACGAGGCATTCCAACACTGTGTGTTTTATGCGATGGACATATCTGTAGCACACCTACCAGATATGTTCTGAATGCAGGATTCAGAGTGATGACTGATGCTTCATTTCGTTAGGTCTAAATCAAAAGGGTTATTTTTCCACTAGTGTAAGAAGTAATATTACCAGATCTTTGGGAGGAATCCGTCATCACTAGCAGGCAGAGTAGGGTTAAAAATCATGTTATGTTCAATGGGTATTACCCCTACTGTTTTTGAACACACTGTCACGCAAACAGTTGAGTGTTTGAACTAAATTTGTAATTTAGATAACAGTAAGACTGACTTGCTCCTTATTCTAGTTATATTACTGTAGTATAAATTTGTTACTCTAGTTATATGATTGCTGAGAGCTGTAAAGACTTTGGTCCTAAAATTCATACCGATCTGTTAGTGTTTCAGTATTAGTAACAATTAAGATAAATCATCAAGTTTGATCATGTACTAGGGAGACTGTTGATACGTGTACATAACTCGTTCTGACTTGAAACCCCGAAAAACAGGAATTTTAAAGCAACGATGTCTTGCACCCCCTTGGGCTATTTGCCCCAATCCTTTTATTTTGTGATTTTTCAAAATCCAAAATGTCGACAAAAATGCGGAGAATTATTTGAAGTAGTACTATGTATATATATATATATGTGTGTGTGTGAAAATTACGCTCAAACATGGGTCTATAGCGAAAATGTAGGTTAATGGCACGTGATATTCGATCTCAATTCAAAATTACCAAGACAGATCTTTTTATTATTTTTATTTTTCTTTCATAAAGAAAATTAGTCCCTCTTTCAAAAAATGTGTCTGATGGTTTTTACCGATAAAAATTGCATTTAAAGTAGCTCGGGCCAAAAAGACCCGATGCTAGTGCTCATGTGTGTAAAACAACACAAGTTCTGAAGGGTTAATACATTCATTATGTTTTATAAATTTTTAATTCTATTAATTTAAATTTGATATATTTATAATGTATTATTTATTCACAGTTTTATTTTTCTCCGCACTGTTGCTGTTGCTTGTGGCTGTTAACAAACAGCCATGAAATACGTTATTTTACTGTTCAAAACCCTTCGTTTCAAGATTGAATTATAGACGGCAATTGAGAGTACTATGAGATTTAACGCATGTGCAGATGCCGCACAATGGTTTTTTTTATTGCAGAGATAGGATGTTTCTAGATGATCCGAATTTTGGATTAACTGAATGACCCTTGGTCCCATCAAGTTCGGATAATCAGGACTTTACTACGACAATCAGGAGTGTTACCCTTCAGATTAGGTAAGGAAAGTAAAAAGTCAGCACCACCCTTGATGAGCACCTAGAGTTAAGTTCTGGATGTGCCCCCACTTTCAAACTCCTCTATGCCATTCATTTTTCTACAAGAAAAAAAAGAACATGATTCGTTATGGAAACCTTAAAATCTCTTCTTTCATCTGTTTCTGTCGACCACACTTAAACCCCTCCAACAGAGAATTTCCAAATTTAAAAATGGGGGGAGGGGGGGGGGGGGGTACATATATAGAACTAGGACACAAGGGAAACAGTTCTTTATGTGCCGCCATGCTGTTGGTGTGTGTGCATGAGTCACTATCACGGTTGAACGTTTGTTTACTACTTTGTTTCCTTTGCATGTGACTGACGAGTTTTAATCACCCTTATGAACAGATCGCCCTTAGTATAGAAAAAGTGTCTTCAAGGGGAGATACCCCCCCCCACCCCACAATCCTTTTAGACAAAAATATAGATGGGCGGGGTGTAGAGATCACCCTTTTGTGTAGAAAAGTGGTCTTCAAGGGAAGATAAACCACTCCCGTCAATCCTTTTAGACAAAAATATAGATGGGTGGGGTGTATAAGATCACCCTCATGTATAGATCCCCCGTTTTGTATGAAAAGTGGTCTAGATGCTAGCGTAGCGAGGGAAGATTCCCCCCCCCCCCCCCAAATAAATCCTTTCAGACAAAAATATAGATGAGTGGGGTGTATGAATAACCCTTATGTACAGATGGCCCTTCTTCAAGGGAGGATGAACAGCCCCCCCTTAATCCTTTTAGTTAAATACATAGGTGAGTGGGGTGTATAGATCACTCTCTATGTGTAGATTGCTCTTTTGTACCATAAGTTTGTTAAAAAACAAGTGGGGGCACATTCGGAACTATTTCCCTACTGTAATAGTTCCACATGTGCTCCACTTTTTTTGAGAGAATTTTTCGTTGTACGGCATGTGATAAAAACATGTAGGGCAAAGAAAACGAAGGAAGAGGTTTTGAGGTTTCCAAAACGCTAACCATGTTAATTTTTTTTGTAGAAAAATGACTGCTGACGAGTTTGAAAGTGGGGCTACACCCAACATCTATCCCGACATTTTGGCAAATAACTAAAAACTGATAGGTAAACAATAGGCAATTTGTGAATCACGAAATTTTGTAATTCTGCACCTCTCTCATGTCGCCAGTTTGGAAGTTTTAGCACATCTAGCCCCAAACCAGAATCAATTGAGATCCAGGCTAGTAAGTGAATAAATGAATGTCAATAAATGAATTTATCTGTACCCCAATGGAAATGCGAAAAATAAGGATGGAACGAGGTTGCAGAGGAATGTGATATTTACATCAGGTACAACCTCATCTAAATTAATAACATCTTACAACCTAATTTGGATGAATTTAATTTACTACCTATTGAAACATTTTTCGGTCTGTCACGATTACACTATGATGAGGTTCTTGACTGCAGGAATAACGACAGTTTAGAGGTTCTTGAAGTTCGGCCAGAAAATTGTTTTCACTGACCCAGCCTCAAGAACCTCCAAACTGTTGTAATCATGATTGCAGCCACAATTAGAAGTGAGTAGGTAGGCTGATCTTTGCTTTACCACCTTTGATTCACAACATGTTCTTCAGAATAGGTATCTCTGTTGTTATCTGACCGTGAAAAAAGTGGTCTAGTATAAAAATATTAATACGTATATATATTTTTAGAATAACGACTCGGAATACCAGTAAGCTGACGATCTATAATAATAAAGTGCCAGTCATGCAGCAAGACTTAGTGAGCGAATTTCCAAAGTGAGTCCTATTAAGACCGCCCTTCAACCTTATATCAAGAACGATTGCTCTCTAAACCATTATTTAAATCACAGCTGTTAATTGTATGAGTTGGTATGTGCAAATATGTTTGTCCACCAAAATAATCTGAGCGATTTTTTTTTTTGGTTGAGAAAATACAATGCCATTATTAAAATGGGTCGAAAAGTACATACATTTTTGAACCCCCCCACCCCTCCCATTTCTTTCCCGTTTCAGAGAGACAGGAATTTCGAGTTCTAACTAGGTACTCACATGATCACTTACTACTCTACTTGCGTTGCAGAGCACGAATATGAAGTTAAAATAAATTTCAATCTGCTCCATACTGGCGAAAATTGATTTCAAGCATGATGAAGACTGAAAAACCCGTTTTCCAAAATTTTTATTATAAGTGAGTTTTATTTAGTGCCAATCTTTTTAAGTCATTGGAAAAAATAGGAAGTTTTAAAGAAATAATCACAATTTGGATTTAATTATGAAAGTATTGACTGGGGAAAAAAGATTATAATAAATAAAATAATGCTAAAAATAACAATAATCTTAAGAATTTGTCACAAAAAACCGCATTTTTACAAGCTCTTACTGATCTTTCAACCAAACTCTGAAGTTTTATAAGAAACTGAACAGTAATAAACAAAAACGACTCGCTAATAAAAGTTTTTCATGCACCTCCCACAGATATATCAGTACCCAATGAAGTTCGAGTCGTTCAGCATGGCCACATGAGTGACATTTTGAAGTAGGTACTTACCAGTCGTTCCTGGAATTCAGAACTGTCAAATGTTTTTGATTTTTTAACCTAATCTCTCAAGTTGTATGTGGTGGTAACGTGTTTTTCATGTGTACGAGGACCCTTAAGTATTTTGCATAAAAAGGTCAATGTATTCATAAAACAGTTTTGTATCAACTGAAAAAACGCTGCAAGTCCTTGTCAAATGGGTTTACTATTCTACTGGACACACCTACAGAAAGTTGGATGTTCATTTATTGTTCCTTTCATGTGAAATAGTTTAAATAGATATTTCTGATTGTTTCCACCAATTTTGGCCCCCAAAATACGAATTAGGTACGCTCCTTTTTTTTCTCAAATTATCATTGATCACTTCAATTGTTTTCATTCACCTTTTCTTTTCTTTTTCTAGTGGTGTTATACAAATTGATGGTGATTTCAAACAATTTCCCAGGTTTTTGACTCCTAAAAAAATCGATTATGGGAGCAGAACCATTGGTAGAACCTCAATTGCCCACTCTTTGGTCAAAACTGACTTCATATTCGGTCTTCTTGTCCCAGAAAACGTGGAAAACGACACCTCAAAACTCATGTTACTAACATGTTACTAAAACACAAAACGCTGCAAAGTCCTTGTCACATGGGTTTATTATTCTACTGGACATACCTACAGGAAGTTTGGCTATTCATTTATTGTTTCTTTCATGTGCAATTATTGAAATGGTTATTTTTTATGGTTTCCACCAGTTTTGGCCCCCAAAAACACGAATTAGGCTCGGCTATTCCTTTCAGCAGATTATTTTTGATCATTGATAGCACCATTTAATTGTCTTAATTAACCTACTAATACTACTTCTAGTGTTATTATACAAATTAATAGTGATTTCAGACAATTTCCCAGGTTTTTGACTCATAAAAATGAATTTTGGGTGCTTAACCCTCGTTAAAACCTCAATTCTTCACTCTTCGGTCAAAATCAACCAAATATTCGGTCTTCTCATCGTAAAAAACATGGAAAACGATACCTCACAAGCTCATGTTCACTAAAGCCTCAAAAATCCCTCGAAAAACCCCTATTTTTACACTCATTTTTCTCCCATATCACCCCTGGGAGTATGCCGATTGGGCTGCTGTGTTTCGGAGCACAATTAGGACCCAAATGTGATCCCAAATGGGGACTCGAACTGTGTGCGACAAAACGATGATTTAAGACCAAACTTTAACGTAAATTTAAGGCTGAAAGTTCCTTAGAACCTCAATTTTCCACTCTTTGGTCAAAATCGACTTCATGTTCGGTCTTCTCGTCCCAAAAACATGGACAACAATATCTCAAAAGCTCATGTTACTGAAACAAAAAGTACCTACTTTTATACCAATTTTCACTCATAACACCCCTAGGTATATTCCGATTTGGCTGCAAAGTTTCGGGACACAACTAGGGCCCAAATGGAGCATGTGTGCGAAAGAACGAATTTTTTAGACCGAAAATGAAGGGAGTACACATGATACGGCGGATGAACATTGCATTTTTGGAATCTACGCACCTTGAAACGTAAAAAGAAAAAATTTTGAACGGGTGTTATAAAAATGTTTTGCTGAGCGATTACATAGGTGTATTATTCACAGAATAATAAACCAAAAGTACCAATTTTTATACCCATTTCACTCATAACACCAATGGGTATATTCCGAACGGGCTGCAAAGTTTCGGGACACAACTAGGGCCCAAATGGAGCTTCTGTGCGAAAGAACGAATTTTTTAGACCGAAAATGAAGCCGGTATACGTGATACGGCGGACGGACAATGCATTTTTGGAATCTACGCACCTTGAACCGTAAAAGAAAAAATTTTGAGGGTGTGCTATAAAAATGTTTTGCTGAGCGATTACACAGGTGTATTATTCACAGAATAATAAACCAAAATGGGGGAAGCAATGGAAAAAGGTCCAATTTTCGCTAAAAATTTGAATAAAAAAAATAAATCCTAGGGTCTAGTTGTTATTTGACTGAGTGTCGAGGTTTAGAGGAGGTTGATAGGTACCTTATTACTTAGATCCCAATGGCATTCAGTACTTCCTAAACTGAAGTAATAAAACTGTACCTTACAAAATGGAACAAGGAACTTTTCTTTACCCAGTATAATAATTCTTAGTTCATGTTTTGTTCTATACCTACCGTTACCTTGGCTATCCAGTAGAATAGTGTAATAAACATATTCCTCAATACAAGTATATGTACATTTGTATGATTCAACATTGTAATTATAGTACATTTTAAGGGAAAAGATATTTATGGGCAGGAAGATCTGAATAAAATAAAGAGTTCATAACCATGCCAGGCTAAAGCAGTACCATGCAGCACCTAACGCAGCTGTTTCTACCTCTATGAACATTATCAACTTCAAACAGAACTTTTTTCGTTTCCAGTGTAAAATTACCTTGAAATATGGAACTTGAAAAAAAGGAAAAAAAAAAAAAAAAAAACACAGATTTCTGATGAATGAACTGACCTTTTTCAGTCTCGAGTCACCTGGTGGATTTATATATTTGGGTGATTTTGTCCATTTTTACAAGTTTTGGTTTTGAAACATTTTAAAATTATTATTATTTATCTTTTTATTTTTTGTCGATTCATCGTTCTATATCACTTCTGGTGATTCTACACAAATTTTTAGTGATTTTAGCAGTGTGCCGTTTTGACAATTTTTACCAATTTTTGACACACAAAACTCAATTTGACCCACTTTTAATTTTTGAAAACTGCTCACCTTCAAACTCCACCATTTGTTTGCCAATATTAACATTTAGGCAGAATTTGGACTTTTAATCAGGTAGTCAAGGTCAGTTGTTGTCTGGAGTGACACATGAATGAATAAGGTATATTTACACTCTAGGGTTAAATTCAGAATGCTCTAGAATGGATCGGTATCCATAAACAATAAAGAAATTCATGTACTAAAACTGCTGGCCCCATTGCAATGGCGTATTTTCTTGTAAAATTTGCTTGAAGTTCAATTTGAAATGTCAAAAGTTCAATTTGTTGGAAATTTGACCCAATAAGCTGCACATGCAATAACATACCAAAAAAGGAAAAAGGGCATTCAGCAAAAGAGTCAATATACTCACAGATTCCAGTTTGATCCTATAAGTTTCAGAGAACTCATCTCCCCCCATCTTTCGTTTCTTCTTGAACTGTTCCATGGCTGTAGACTTAATACGGAAATGCTCTGTTTCCAAATGAGCAGAGTTGAGATATGGTTTGGCTCCACCACAGACATTCTCCATGAGTGTATGGTATGTTTCCTTGGCAGCAGCTACAGCCGAGAGATTATTGGCTTCAGCAGTAGCCTGGCATACAGGTAAAGAAACAATGTAACAATAACAATTTTAAACGATTTTTTTTTCGTTGAGTTGATGGAAACCCAACCATTCCCAAAATTAAACTAAATCTAAACTGCACAGCAATATACAGTCCTTCGGGGTTGTCTCCCCTTGCAAGTGGAGGTTTACAGCCAGGATCAAAGTCTATCACCAAAAGTGTGCCATACAGTCCTTTCCTATTTTGTTCCTCTGTACCTGCCAATGGTTTTACCATTGACACTTCCCTTTCTCCCTGCCTATTCTCAGTGTGTATGCATTTTCGACCCTCTGAAGACATTTCGATGCAGTACACTGTGGAGTAGAGATGTTCATGTCCAAGCAGTCATTTGTGGTCATTTTTCTAATGTGGCCTTTTTTAAATATGGTCATTTGCAAGTCCTAGGTTCTTCATAGACTCGCTTGTTTCAGGTGTCAGTTGAATGTATTTGTTTCAGTTAACATCTAATTTGCTTGGTCTCACCACTGATTTTTAATCAATCCCTATAATAGGTATGAGTTACTTTTGTGACTGCATATGATACACTGGGCTACTACCATACTTCATTTTACTTCTCTGAAGTCAAGTGACTTTAGTGCCATTGAATGAACAAAGTTTCAACAAACACTGAAATGACTGATGGAAGTCAAAAATAGTTGAGAAAATAGGTAAAAAATGTGCTAAAAACAGCAACTGTTCTTGGTAACCAATTTACCTAATAATTTGAATTTTTCTACAAGACCCTCCTTGAGTAAACAGAAATCGAACCTCCAAACCAGACATTTTTTTCCAATGTAGCAGAGGTCAGGATCTTGCACACACACACAACACACACACGCACACACATCTCACTAAAAATATATGTACCTACATAAGGTATCAGATTGGTTGAACACTCATAAACTGGGCCAGTTACAGGTTATTTTTTCTGGGTGACTGCAATACTTCCCTATTACACCCCTCAGGTTGGTAGAATAATGTAATAAAATGTACTTGTTAGCTCATGTTCCAACATTCCTTCAAAACAGCTCAAATAATTTCGATGGAATTCTTGTGAGGAGCCGAAATAATAGTAATTCATGAAAATGTAACTCATGTCGGTCACAAAAGTTTTCGAGACGACGATTTTTAGCACATTTATGGTTTATTGGTTAATTATTTTTACACTGTTTGCCACAGAGATCTTGTATGCAGTATACTTACTACTTACTAATAATAACAATACAATAAATAATAACGAAACTTTCCTATTACCCTCTGGATGGGTAAGCTAACAACAAAGAAGCAGAAAAAATATTTTACTCGAAAAACTTGAAATATGATCACAAAAATGTATAATTTATGAGCTTACCACCAACATTGACTTCGGTTCGGGCAGTTCATCGCCACTGTATACAGTAATGTAAGATTGGAAGTACTGCAACAGCTCCTTTGCTTTGACTTTATGTCCATTTATTTCCTTCACAATAAGGTTTTCTGGTGCCAGAAGCAAAGGAACAAGCTTACGAAGACCACACTTGAACTCATCTTCTATGTCTGAAACATCAAGATACCAGAAATGATCAATAGGAACGATCGAGTTCTCTAATGGTTGGTACCATGGATTCGGTAAGAAGATTCGCTCTATGAAGGAATAATTTCCCCATGCAATTGTAGGTACACTGCAGTTATTGTTTACTAAATTCTCATTTCGAAAATTCTTGTTCAAAAAATATTCTAGTGACATGGCACTTCACTGTTCCCCCCCCCCCCCCAGATTTTTCCTTTCCCCCTACTTGCCTAATTTTTCCTCCATGCTGTTTTCTAAATCAAAATTCGTCCATTGATTAGGTCGAGCATTAATGCGTTATTGTTCTTTGTGCTTGTGACGAGATCACCAACACCAACCATGTGAACCTACAGAATGGAATCTCAACCCCGATCTGAGCCTCGACCTCCAGAAGCTGCAGCAGCACCGACACGTCAAGTAAGTCGAGTATCCGTCAAAGTTCCTCCTTTCTGGAAGGCGAACCCAAGACTCTGGATCCGCCAATTCGACTCCCTGTTTTCAATGGGGGCATCCCCAACGACGTCAGGAAGTACCACACATTAGTAGGAGCTGTTGAGAGTGACGTTCTGGCATGCGTCAGTGACATTATCCTCCATCCACCGAAACAAGACCTTATGCTACCCTCAGGTAGTGGCTGGAGGACCACTATTCCGATTCGGAGAAGCAGCTCCAAAAACTCATCAGCGACCTCGAGCTTGGCGACAGGCGCCCTTCACAGCTCTTACGGAAGATCAGAGATCTTTCTGGAGGCAAAGTAAGTGACGCCTTACTTAAGCCCCTTTGGCTACAGTGCCGACCCACTCAAATTCAGGCAATTCTCACTACTAGTGTGGACCTTAATCAAATCACTACCATGGCAGACACAATTAACGAAGTGCTTTCTATTTCACCCCCTATCATTCATGCTATAACTCAGCCCCTGCCTAGTACAAGCCTTAAACGCGTTGATTCAACAAGCAAATCGAATAGTATCACTCGACCAAATGTTGAATGAAATTCGCAATTTCTCTGCACGTCTTGAAGCACGGGAAAAACGCACGCACCATAGTCATCGTAAATCCCATGATCACAGTGAAGTCGACGAACCAACACCTAACAATGGCATGTGCAAATGTCACCACCATTACCAAAATAGAGCTAAACTCCAGGGTCGTTGCTAGGGGTGATGGACGCCGCAACGGATTGTCACCTGCTTGTCTGATAGGGCCTCAGATTATCGGTTTTTGGTCGACAGCGGTGTGGACGTTTTAGTCATTCCTCCTGCTAATCTCCCAAATTCAACGCTGAAGCCAGGGGAGTTGCAACTCCATGCAGCCAATGGGACGACCATCAACACCTATGGATGTAAAATTGAGTTCGATTTAGGTCTGTGTCGTTCTTTCCATTGGCCATTTAGAGTTGCAGCAGTAGACAAAGCAACCATAGGTGCCGACTTTCTACATCACTTTGGGTTGCAGGTATACATCAAAGGACGGAGAATGGTTGACAACTGCACTTCTCTACAGGTTTCTGGAACTCTACGTTTCATTGATCGGAATTTCTACAGTAGGGCCAGCAAACGATTCTCCGTATCTTGCATTAATCTCTCAATATCCACACTTGACAAACCGTAATTCTGTTGGTAAAGTTGCCAAACATACTGTTACCCAACCACATCCTGAGGGAACCCCCATTTGTGCACGAGGTAGGACTATCTCCCATGAAAGAGGCTGTGGCATGAGCCGAATACGCCTACATGCTCGAACAAGGCCCACAGCACATGGTCCTCTGAAAAAGGATGGTCCCTGGCATCCGTGTGGTGACTACCGTGCTTTGAACGCTGTTACCGTTCCAGATCGCTATCCTCTTCCCAACATTGACGGTTTCATGCACAATCTTGAGGGAAAAAACATTTTTAGCACTACCGACTTGGTTAAGCCTACCACCAAATCCCAATGGAGCCTGCTGACATTCCCAAAACCACGATTAGTACGCCATTTGGCCTATCTGAATTCCCAGTCAGGATGTTTGGATTCCGGACGCAATGTCGAGCTTCCAACGTTTTATTCATGCTGTCACTCAAGGTCTAGATTTTTTTTCCCCCCTTGAGCCGCCGTTGCGAGCGCACGCCTATTTGGAGCTCTCTGTTTACACGTGTATTTGGTGCGTTTATACTCGGAAGTTTTGGCTCGTTTTTTCGCAGGGTGCAGTCGCTGCATCGAAACTTACGATATTCGTGGTGTCGGGAGTTTAGTGGAGTAAATGGAGATCACCTGCCTACTTTACTGTTCAGACTTGCGAATCATTTTTCGTCGGGTCGGCCGTTCCTGATGGATGGTGGGCGGAGCCGGTGTTGCCCCGAAGGTCATCTCATCGTCACGTGGGTCACGTGAGTACCCCTCCCCGTCGCCTTGACTGTTGCCCACCGCTCAAACGGATTTTACCATAGGTTCGGCGGTGGCGGCTGACCGGCCGGTGTTTCAGGTTGGTTGGAGGCTGTTGACAGACCTTGCCACCACAATTTCGTTTCAATTAATAAGTCAGTACCTTCCCGTAAGAATTTAAGGACAATTACGGAATTTAGGACAATTTTATGACAGAATTACCGCCGACGGACGGGCTTGAGATCCCGACTGGGCCCGAGGGTGTGGGGGGCGACACGACGGCTAATGGGGGCGAGGCGGTGGGTGCCGCTGGTGGCAGGCGGCGTACCAAGGTTAATTGCCCGGGCTGCGGAAGGGGTTTTGTTTCTTTGAATGGCCATCTTTCTCGAGCGTCCGGCCCATGCGCTGAACTTCGGGTACAGAATATGATCAATTCTTTGCCGTCTGTTCCTGCTCAGAGTCAATCCCCCTTGGCGTTTTCTTCACCGTTTGGTGGAGACGGTGGAGTCCGGGCTCCTGGATTAGTTCCTTCCCCAGTGGACGACCATGATCCGGTATTGAAAAAACTCATCGCGACTGCCGCCGGTTTCACAAAGGAATTAATGAGATTCGTTGAATTTCCCCCCACTGAGGAGCATAAACGTGAATTTGAGACTGTGATGAAGCATTTTACGAAGTTCCTCTTTGACGCGAACAGTCAGCTCCCCGGCCCAGTACATCCAGCTGTGGCGTATTATCGAAAGAGAAAAGAAGGAAAAGCTTCAGCAGTGGGGGGTCAATACCGCCATAGTACGAATCCACAACGGGCATCGAAGCGACAAAAGAAAAGACGTAATGACCAGTATAATTATGACCTGGCACAATGGCAATACGCAAATCAACGTCGTAGGGTGGCTCGTACGGTCCTCGAGGCGAGGAAACCAGTGAAATTAAAGCTGGACATGCCTGTGATCGAGGACCATTTCCGCAAGCTATACAAGAAGCCAAATGACCTTTCTCGGGATATTTACGAATCGGGAAGGGCCACTGCGGAGGAGGATGAATTTGACCTGACGATCGAGGAAATCAATTTAGGCATCAAAAAGATAGCAATAGACACATCGCCAGGCCCGGATGGTATAGTTCTGCGAACAATACGAAGGGTGGGGTATGGTGAGGCAATCTTAGCCGTCGGGCGGATTATGCTGGCTTGGAATTACGTCCCCAAACAATTTCTTACTGGGCGCACGGTTTTGATTTACAAACAGAAGGGTGAGGAGCAGCAACTCGACAACTGGCGGCCCATAACGATTTTCAGCCTCGTATGTAGGATTATTGAGAGATGTCTTGACCGGGCTCTCCGGAGTAGGATACAACTGCCAGTATCAACGCGACTTAATCACGGGAATGGCTGGAACGCATATCAATGCGTCAATCGTCGATGGCTGCCTTCGAATTTCCCGCGAAAGGCAGAAGAACTGCTGCGTCGTAATGTTAGACCTTGCCAGGGCCTTCGATACGGTCGGCCATAACCACATAGTCCTCACTCTAGAATCCCTCCCGATACCTGATAATCTCCGTAATCTAGTCATTTCACTAACTACAAGTAACTGTACCAGGGTGATGAATTACAAACAGTCGTCAGGCTTGATCCGTCTGCGTCGTGGTGTTGCCCAGGGGCTTCCACTCTCTCCAACAATCTTCAATCTCTGTCAGGACTTTACCCTCAAGCTCTTATCAGATCCGAGTGTCGCTGCGGAATACGGGTTCGAGTTGCAGCCTGGGTTGGAGAAGATTGTGGCCCTTGCTTTTGCGGATGACACAGCGATAATCGCCAAGGATCTGCAGAGCGCCACCCAGCTGGTCGAACTTCTTCAGACGGCTCTACTCCAGGTGGGAATAACTGTAAAACCGTCCAAGTCGTCGGCGATCAATGTGCGAGAAGGGGAGCTTAGTGAGGAGCGTATTATGCTCTCGGATGGGTCATCCATTAGATCGGTGGCTGCTGATGAACGGATCCGCTATCTCGGTGTCAACTTCGCAAGCGGAATAGTGTTCGACAAACGGAGGTTCCTGATGGAACTCGAGGGTGACTTCAGGAACTTAGTTACATCACCGTTACTCAGAGGGGACCAAAAGTTGAATATTCTGGACCAATACATTTTTCCCAAACTGGTTTATCCCCTCCAGACGACCCCTGTGGACCTCCTTGACAGCGGTTTCTTGGACGCTGTCGATTCAATAATTCGTCAGGGTGTGAGGGAGATCACAGGGCTGCCTGCCGACACGCCCATCCCAGTTTATTATTCTCGTCGAAATGTTAGGGGTCTGGGGCTCGTGCGGGTGTCCTGGGAGACATCTTTGCAATACATCAACATCTGCCAGTCTCTTGCAGGTATCAACGACCGCCACTTCCACGCTGTGAGAGACTGCCAGCAGGAAATTGTTGCCTGCAAAACACGTCTTGGAGCCTGTGGAGACACTACTCGAGCCATCTGCAACAACCTGCGCTCCAAGGAGTTTGAGAAATGGGCAGCTATGCCCCAACGAGGCATTGGTGAATGGTTCAGGGCTTTCCCCGCGGGTAACAGCTGGGTCTCAAATAAACGAGGCTTGACAAGCAGCGAATGGACCAATGGCATCAAACTGTCAATGAATTCGATGGCCAACCGGGCAACAGGTGGCCGGAGTCAGGGAAACCGCCTCTGTAGGAACCCTTCCTGCAGTGAGAAAAATCTCATTGAAACCATCCCTCACATCCGCGGTATCTGTCCACGTTCGGAAGCCCTTCGAAATTCGGCCCACCATAAAATTCGCACTGCCGTCGCTGATCTGTTTCGGCGGAAGGGTTGGGAGGTGCATGAGGAGGTTCATTGTCAGGCATCGGCCGCTGACGGCGGCAGTCAGAACAGGAGGGCCGACATCGTGGCCATTGATCGTCACCGGGGTCGAGCGCTCATCTTGGATCCCACCCTCCGGTGGGAAACCAATGATGCCAACCAGGACACGGCCGTTAATGGGGAGAAGGGATCAATTTACCTACCCACCATCCCATTCTTCCGTGAGAAGTACAACATCCCCAACTGGGAAGTGTTCGGACTTTGGTTCGGCGTTCGTGGCACAGCCTCCCCAGCTTTGTGCGATTTTTTCAAAAAATTCGGGTTGAATAGGGGTGATCTGGTGGATTTGTGCCTGACCGTGTTGAGGGATACGCTGCACATTGTGCATCGGCACTTATATTCTTAGGAACTGTAAATGACCAATTTCGTCTTTATTCATATTTTTTCATAACCATTATCATCTTATTCCATTATTATTATTATTAGTTATCGTGTTATTCTGTTTTTATAGTGTTCCTAGTGACTTAATTTATGTTTGACTTGGTATGCTGTGTCGTATGGCAACCCAGACTAGGGGCAGCTCGCCGTTTTTATTGTAAATAAAGTGGTTGTTCTCTCTCCATATATCGATGACGTCTTGGTCGCATCCACAAGCAAGGAGCATCTTCAACACCTCCAAAAACTCTTCAATAGGTTTCGCCAATTCGGGGTAGTTGTGAATAGCAAAAGCAAATCCGGACTACCTCAGGTCATCTGGTCACCCCACAATGTACAAGACCCCTTCCTGAGAAAGTCGCAGCTGTCCGTGACTATTCAAAACCCACTGAGGAATTATGCCAGTTCTTAGGAAAACTCAATTTCTATTCGTTTTATTCCACATGCCACTGAGAATCAAGCCACGCTTCACAGACTGCATAAGAAGCATGATAAAACTCCGATTCATGGACGGCTGAGTTAGAACAGGCATTTACCAGCTGCAAAGATGGTCTTGTAGATGCCACACTCCTCGCACACCCAGTCTGTAACGCCACTCGCACTTTTGGTAGACGCTTCTGGCTCACAAAGAGGGGCTCTGGTTGAGCAACTTGTCAAAGGTCATGGCAACTGCTTATTTTTTTTATTTTTATTTTTTTCAAAAAGTTGAATCTAGCTCAGACCAAATACAGTACCTACCATCATGAGCTCTGCAATTTAGGAGGCTATCAATTATTTTAAAATTCCTATTCCTATAGCCTATCAAATTCGCATTCCGACCAAATTTAGAGAAGGCAAGCCCCAGGCAAGTTCTCGATCGGCCAGTTCTCCACTGATATTCGTTTCATTTCTGGAAAGGATAATGTAGTGGCAGGCGCTCTTTCCCCCATCTCTACCCGAAATTGACTAGGCCAAGCTTGCTGAGGAGCAGAAATCAGATGACGAGCCCAAAACCCTACTCGACCCCAAAGCCTTGATACATTAGATTGTATCTGTCCGATCCTGACACTCCTGTCTACTGTGACACGTCTCCTGGATGTGTGTACCCTTATATCACTCCTAATTTTCAGAAAATCACTTTGACCTTGCCCACAATCTGTCCCATCCAGGAAACTGGGCTATCCAGAAAATACTGAAGGCAAGGTTCATTTGGCCATCGATGTCTCACAATTGTCAAGTATGAACTGGCTCCTTCACCAGCTGCCAACTTGCCCAAGTCCAGCGCCCCACAGTCAGCCCTCTTGGTGAATTTGTTGTTCCGGGCGAGCGATTCACACACATTCATGTCGACTTTATTGGGCGACTTCCTTCTTCACAAGGCTACTCCTACTGTCTCACTGTCATTGCCCGTTTTTCCCAGTGGCCAGCCAATATAATTTTCTGTATTTAATTGAGAGCTCTTTCTGTTTCTTACTGACATGCTCTTTCCACTTTAGCTTTGCATCTAGAGCCCTAGATATTTCGCTGAGTTAGCATACAGAATGGTGTTGTGATTGATCTCCAATGGAATATTTATTATTGTTTTGTACGTGAAGTTGACATGTGTTGATTTTGTTTCATTCAATTTTAGTCTCCATTTCTTCGTCCATTTATCAACTGCAATAGTAGCTTCCTGAAGTTTTTTTGTCGAGTCTTCTACCGAATCTGCAACGGCTAGAATTGCTCTGTCATCCGTGAA
Source organism: Leptopterna dolabrata (assembly GCA_954871275.1). NCBI lineage: Eukaryota > Metazoa > Arthropoda > Insecta > Hemiptera > Miridae > Leptopterna > Leptopterna dolabrata. The sequence goes on along the minus strand of OX940974.1, from coordinate 53,661,498 downwards.
GGTAGCTATGCATGTACCATTAGTGATTGGACGTCACATGTGTACATTAAATAAAGCAGAGGTCCCAGGAGGCTACCCTGGGGAACCTCTCCTTCAATTTTTGGTAGTTGAGAATAGTCCTCTTCTATTTTTACTCTGAAGTATCTGTTATCAAGGTATGATTCAAGTAACTGACAGTATTGCTGTGGGAGCAATCCTTGTAATTTATTTATCAGCCCTTCGTGCCAAACCTTATCAAAAGCTTGTGACATCAAGAAAAACCGCGCTTCATACTTTTTGTTCTCTAGTGCTTTCTCAATCTTATCCGTTATCATATGAACTTGTTCAATGGTGGAATATTTTGCTCTGAAACCAAAATGATGAGGAGGGATAAGGTTCCTGTCTTCTATAATCCCAATGAGTCTCTTCTTGAGGAGCTTCTCAAACAGCTTTGAGAGAACTGGAAGTAGAGAGATAGGTCTGTACGACTTGACATCTGATGGCTCTTTACTTGGTTTCAGTACCAAATTACCTCAGCAATTCTCCAGGGAAGTGGGACATGTTTGAGCTGAAAAGCAGCATTTATCAAATATAAAAGCTTCCAAAGGCCTATTTCTGGTAATTCTTTGATAACTTGACCATTAATAGGGTACCCTGGTGCTTTTTTGGTTTTAAGTTCATGCTTAACGCATTCAGTAAGTTCCTGAAGCTTTACAGGTTTGATAGCTATGGAGTCCGCCCTAGCAAGGTGTTCTTCACTCGATTGCTGCGGTAACGGAGAGAATGTTTGAGAGATGTGATTCGCAAATAATATTGTTTTATCTTTTGCACTTTTGACCCATTTACCACAGTTCGTTCGAATAGGAGAGATCGGTATTTTAGGTTTTCTCAGTCCTTTAGCTGCTCTGTATAAAGAGTTATCTCTGGATTGTTCCGCTGACAGATTTAGAATATTTCTAGCAAGTGTTTCTTGTTCTATTTCTTTGATTACAGAACTAGATATTACTACTAGGTTGACAGATTCCATCAGTTGCATGTGTAGAGCGCCACGCTGCTTCTTGTATTAGATCAGTGAACTCCTCCACTTCTCTATCTAGTTGATCTGTTGTCCTTTGTGGCGTTTCCAACCATATGCGTGTAGAGATATGTGCCCTGAACTCATCCCAGATGGTATTTTTGTTGACAAGTCGGGGAGCTTGTTCTACTTTTATGGCACTACCACTTAAGGTTAGGACAATGGCTGAGTGATCTGAAAGGTCATTACTTTCATTAACTTGAGCATGGTTACTAGAGATACCCTTAAGAATGAAGAAGTCGATTATATCGGGTTGTTTGTTCATGTCTGTTGGCCAGCATGTTGGCTTACCAGAGGACATGAATTCGCAGTGGTACTCATGGCCGGCAGAATAAAGCTCGAGACCTTTTGCTGTAGTGAGCCTCGATCCCCAGAAGGTGTGTTTTGCATTAAAATCGCCCCCAACGATGAAATTGGCTCCTAGATGGGTGAAGAAGAGATTTGTGTAATCAGCTTTCTTCAAAATATGTTTTGGTGGACTGTAAATGGAGTGGGTCTTCAGGGAGGGAAAAGATGAAAGCCCGAAGGCACCAAGTCAGGAGAGTGCCGCGTGGTTCAAAACGTCCCGAACTAATGAGTTCAAAAGCGCCTTGGAGCACTGCAGCGCCGAGTGCGAGCGTTGTCATGCAACAAGCACATTCCCTTCATCAACATTCCCCTGTTTGTTTTGAATTGCTTTCTTGAGCTTTTTTAGGGTCTCACAGTATTGTGCTACATTAATTGTCTCCCCTTAGGGCAGAAATTTGATCAAATGGTCTCAAAATAGAAGCCATGATTTTCTGGCCAAAACTGAGGTACTTAATGAATTTTTTGACAGATTTCTGTAACGACTGTCTAAGGAGTGTAATGAACCACCCAGGTGAAAAAAGATCAGTGAAAAAATGTCCGTCAGTGCTTTTCCTTCTACCAGAAGGAACCGGATGACAGCTCGCACTTGCAGGCACTTGGCAATATTTCTTATCAACATATTTTACATAAATGGACACTATAAGGCGAGTTTTTGTACTGCGGAGGTCCGCCAGTACTCGTTGTGTTCAGGAGAACCCCCACTAAAACTCAGTGTTGCCAATCTTGGAAAAACAATTTTTCAAAGCCCGGGATAGCAACAACACTCTTACTTTCTGGACGTGCCTCCTATATGTATCATGAATAAGGTAGTGAATGTATTAGATACAATTAAACTACAGGAAATTGGAAACTTGTATAAATAGGTAGCTATAATATCATACATTAGGGTCACAATTACAGTCGTCTTCATGCTGAACAGAATATAGAGGAAAATATCAAGAGGAAAAAGTTAGAAAAACAATGATAAGGGGCCACAAAACGACGTAGGACACATGAGAGTGAAGAGCGACCAGGAGTTTAAAAAATGCGGTATGGGGGGGAACAGCTTAGTAGGCGGATCGGCGGGCTGTAGAGTACAGACGGAGGCTGAGAATGAATGTTCAAAAGGTTACCAGTCGAAAATGATTTTTCCATGAAAAAAAAGGTGGGCAAATTTGAGTTTTTGTGGGTGAAACATCGAAACAGTCAAAACACTGACTGTAGTAGGAACCCAGTCCTCTCCAAACCTTCTTGATTCATTCAGCCCAACCCTCTAATCCAATTTCTTCCCTTGGAAACATCCAAAAACTGAAAAACGTCAAACGCGATTTTCTCGAAAGCAACATTTTTGACTTTTACGCCTTTTATTGACCTGTATGCCAACAATATGGTGATGTTGCATGAGAGTGACTTTTTCGTGTTCCGCCCAGTCTTTTGATTCGAGATCTAGTAGAGGAAAATCTCGAACCACTCAGCAGGCAGAACAACCATACACAAACAGCACGTTTTATGAGAGCAGCCCCCTCATCTTTTTAAATATCCCTTTATTTTCGTTTTTAATGATAAAATACCACGTTTCTGAACATATTCATGTTAAATAAACTATACTTCTATATTCATATGTATTGTTGTATGTAGTGCAAACACTAAAGCATCACTACGCAAAATAAATCAAATGGATCACTTCCGACTGACTGTATTATAGTAATTATACTTCTTTTTGTGACATACATTCTCCAAAAATATGCACCTACGTGCTTACAGCTACTTCTTCCATTTCTTTTTTGTGCAACTCGTAGGTTGTAGACACATCTATAAGGCGGAACTGGTAAATGTTTTTTTTGGTTTTTGGTTTTTCTGTGAGATAATCTTGGACGCAACTGGTAGGTTCAAGTTCCTCCGGGGCGAACATGGTATATGCAAAACGGGTTTAGGGCAAAACTGGTATTGAGCCTATGTTTTGGCTCATTATTCTGTGAATAATAAACCTATTCGCTCAGCAAAACAATTTTTGAACACCCCCTCAAAATTTGTTCTATTACATTTCACGGTGCGTAGATTCCAAAACACTGCGAAGTCCTTGTCACATGGGTTTATTAATCTATTTGCCATACCTACAGAAATGTTGGCTGTTAATTTGTTGTTTCTTTCATGTGCAGTAATTGAAATAGTTATTTTTGATGGTTTCCACCAATTTTGCCACCAAAACCTCAAATTAGGTTCCTATTTTTCACAAATTATCTTTGACCACTGATAGTGCCATTTAGCTATCTTGATACAACTGCTGGTGATTCAGAAAATTTCCTACGTATTTGACTCACAAAAAATGAATTTTGGGAGCTGAACCTTCTTTAAAACCTCAATTCATCACTCTTTGGTCAAAATCAACTTCATATTCAATCTTCTCGTCCTAAAAAGCATAGAAAACACACAAGCTCAAGTTCATAAAATCTCAAAAATCAATCCTTGAAGAATTCTATTTTTCCACCCATTTCCCCTGGATTTACACCCGCAACACCCCTGGATGTATTCCGATTGGGCTGCCGAGCTTCAGAGCACAAAAAGGGCCCAGATGGAGCCTGTAGGCGAAAGAACAACGATTTTAGACGACACTTCAAGGTTAACTTAAGGTTGAAACTTTGTTAAAACCTCAAATCTTTGGTCGTTGTCAAAACCGACTTCATATTCGGTCTCCTCGTCCTAAAAACCATGGAAAACGATACCTCACGAGTTCATATTACTGGAACACCCATTTTACACCCATTTTTACACCCATTTTTTACCCATAACACCATTGTATATATTCCGATGGGCTGCAAAGTTTCGGGATACAACTAGGGCCCAAATGGATCCTGTGTGTGAAACAACGAATTTTTCAGACCGAAAATAAAGGTAGATATGGCGGACAGCATGCAGTGTAAGGAAATTGCATTTTTGGACTACTCACCTTGAAATGTAAAAGAAAAAATTATGAGGGAGTGTTCAAAAAAAGTTTGCTGAGCAAAAACATAGGTGTATTATTCACAGAATAATAAACCACAATGCAAATGCCCGTCCACTGTATCATTGATATTCGCGTTCATTTTTGGTCTAAAAAAATTTGTTTTCGCACACAGGCTCCATTTGGGCCCTAGTTGTGTCCCAAAACGTTGCTGCCCGACTGGAATACTCCCAATGGTGTTATGGGTGAAAAATGTGTGTAAAAATAGGGGTGTTTGGTGTTTTAGTAACATGAGCTTGTATCATTTTTCATGTTTTTTTTAGGGTGAGGAGACCGAACATGAAGTCGATACTGACCAACAAGCGAATAATTGAGGTTCTAACAAAGTTTCAGCTTAACTATACCTTAACTTTTGGTCTAAAATCATCGTTCTTTTGCATTCTGGCTCCGCAGGGTGGCCACTCGATCAGGATTTTCATTTTCCCTGACTTCTCCCTGACCTTTTGTCGATTTCCCTGACTTTCCGAGATTTTTGAAGCCCGACTCTTCCACCGGGCATCCGGTGCATGGGGTCTGAAAACGGTTGAGCACCTAACCAGAACATAAAACCAACAGCTTTGTCTACAAAATACCCCAAGGCAACAACACTCTTCTCTTATTTACTGATATTCCCTTATTTTTACTGATAGCAGTGATATTCAGCAAAGCTTATCTCTTTTAATCAACACTATCGTCGAACAAAAACGTCGACAATTTACTGCAAATTAGCCATCAAATTCACGTGTTACAAAAATACGGTAAACTAAAATACAACAAAACAATGACCCGTCGGCTGGTACCTACTAGAATATTAAATGGAGAAGCTATTGACTAGAAGCTAGATAGTTATCTGTCTGTTAACACCGATCAATCCACAAACAGCTAACAGGACAAAACGCACGCGCCCCAAGACCTGTTTCAGAGCCTAGGTTTCGATTTCGATTGCACGACATCGATTACTGTCACTATATTCTGATAACATGCCGTCTGTGGAGCTACAGGGAGCCAACATGACGGAACCACATATTGAATATCCATAGCCAGAGAACTCTGTCGAGTGGCTGTTGAAATTTGTGAATAATGCTAGGTACAGGTTACAGAGGGAAATTCAAATGCCAACTGAACAAATGGTTGGAGCTTTTTTCACTCTTAGTGTTTCTGGGTGCCGGGGCAGTGGCCCAAGTGGCCTTATGGACGCAACGCCCCTAACCCGTACGAACATTCGAACGCCATCAATTACAGTACAAGTACACTATTTACTGGTTCATAATCGAACTTCACACTCGTATTCCCTAGAAATTCCCACAGGCCTGCAAGGAGTTGATGGGACGGATGGGGCAGTGATGACATCTTCTACTCCGTGCCACTAGATGCACTGCGTTCGTGTTGCACGCTCTGAACCTGTCAAATGACCGGACACAAGCAGAGCATGAAATAAGGCACGTCAGTTCAAAATCTCAAGAAAACGGCGGATGTGCGGTTTTTTCCCTGACCGAGATTTTTTTCCCTGACTTCCCTGACCGGTACCGGTGGCCACCCTGCTCCATTAGGGTCCTAGTTGTGATCCAAAGCTCGGCAGCCAGATCGGAATACATCCAGAGGCGTTACTAGTGAAAAAATGGCGTAACAATAGTTTTCGTTTTTTTCTTTTCTTCTTGAGGTTTTAGTGAACATGAGCTTGTGAGGTATCGTTTTTCATATTTTAAATGACCTCGAACTTCAGAATTTTTGAGACCACCCACAGCATTGTATGTCCAGCCGTTCGTTTCCACCGAAAAGCTTCGTAACATGATGGTAATGAAACTGTCTACATCCAGCCCTGACATCACTGCTAGGGGACACCTGATTATAATCATGCATGGATGAATGGAATCGAGTTGATTATTCTACCATATTATTTAATTTGAAGAATGATGGTTATTTTGGATTTTGTTGACAGGTAGGTACTTTTGTAACCTGAACAAACAACATGCTTCATGAATAACAACAAATAATCAATGATAGTTGAATCCACTGGATATTTATGTACCTGTCATTACCTGGCCCACTCCAATACTCGATTTTGGGCTTCCCTGGGGGGAGCACGAGAGTTGGTATTGACCACAGAAAACAGTGATCTACACAGAAGGGGTAGCTATAGGTAAATAATAACCACTGTGTAATATTTAGACCAAAAATAAAGTAGATATGGATGATACGGCAGACAGCGTACGGTGGACGGTCCACCATTCCATTTTCCGGTTTTTGAATCTACGCACCTTGAAACGTAAAAGAAAAAATTTTGAGGACAGATTATAAAAAGTTTTTGCTGAGTGAATACACAGCTGTATTATTCACTTAATAAACCAAAACCAGACACTGAGTTAGAAATTAACATTTGAAAACGGGTTCGTCAGAAGCCTGGTGCGTGTCTGGCCAGAGTCTGGTAGTAAAATTTATGTATCATCACACAAATAAAGACGCATGACGTCCTCCCTGAAATCTAGCACGTGTGTGGATACCTTCTGTAACACTGTCAATTGATCTGGCATCTGGCATAATCTAGCGTTAACAGTGACTTTTGCGTGACTGGTGAGTTCAGTAATTCCTGCTTCCGTTTGTGTGCCTTTTCTGTTTTTGTTTCCTCCACTTGTTTTGGTTTGGTCAATTATCGCCGTATGGATACTGGAAACCCAGTAGAATGTTGAGGGTTTGCAAATTCACTGGGTAGTGCACTGCGACCAATTAGAAGCTTCAGAAATTCATTAATCTTAGTGTGCGTTTTTAAAACATATCAATTTTACTCAATTTTTAAAAAAATCGAGGTTTTAATTTTTCTGGAGGAACCCGTTTTTTACAACTTTGAAGCCGTCCTATGTCAATACAAAATACCACTGAAATCATGCACATAGCCCATTAAAAAACAACACATTGCTATGCCACCTCTACCTGCTCACTATAGGATACTTATATTTTAAATATTATTTTGGTCCCACTGCACGAACGTACATTTCTGCTGAAACAATCGTTGGAAAATTTTTTTTAAACTGAAGTTTAGTATATTTTAATCACCAGTGAGACGGCCATCAAAGTGAGGATTAGTAGCTACTCTCAATCCAGGATGGGGCATCAAAAAACAGTTGATGTCAGTAAAACATGACCTTATATGTTTGCGAATAGACTGGAGTTCAGGATGTTGATTCTTGGATATCTAAAAATGAACACAACAATTAAACACTACAAATTATAAAACGGAAAGTACTGATGGAAAAAATGTACCCATATCTTAATGAAATTCTAACCTGGAGGCGTTTGTCCAAAATTTTCTGACCTCCAATCTCTCCATACTCAGCTTCATAAGGGAAACTCCAATCTCTGACAAGAAACTGAAGTTTTTGGAATGGTTTTTTCCCACTATCAGCTAAGGCAAGTCGGCCATATTCAGTGAACAGCTACAAATTCATAAGTCAATACAGTAATCGAATCAAGAAGAGATAGCAAATAAATATTTTTAGACTAATAAATAAAGCACCTGTAAGTGTTGCAAATCATCTTCTTGAATATTCTGGCTCAGGTTGTATATCTGGATGGAGCTGATCATAGTGCTCAAGGCAAAAACGGTGGCACAATCACGAACAGTACTTTCACTATCAAAAGTGCCCTGAGTGTCTAAAAGTATTATAGCCACCTATGGGAGAATTATCATTGATCAAGAAACTGAGAATGAAAGACACTAGAAATATCAACATTGTAAATTTAGTATTTATTATATTGCCCATAAATAATAAACATAATGAGGTAAACAAAAATAGTCGGAGCTCGATGTAACCATGTAAGGCTTATGAGCATATCACACAACCAAGTACAATTCGTGTGGACGAGAGCTCACACGGGTGTGAGGGGCAGTGAGACAGCGGATTCCTTGTCAAAAGAGGCCAAAAGCAGCTAGATCTTGTTGGACGTTATTCCATACACGGACATATATGTGCAAGCTCATCAAAGTCTTAAGTCAAAATGGCAAGCACAGTATGACAGCGCCAAAACAGGGACAATACTGGATCGAAAACCCCCGCATATCGGTAATACCATGGTTTAGAGTTGAGCTCGATCGAAAGTCGATTAGAATAATTTGTCAGTTGTGCTCGAATCATTTACATATTTACATCGAAATGGAATGTGCGCCACACCCAAATACACCAACTGCCAGGAAGCGCGAGGGAAACTTTACACACATCCTCATGGAGTGTCAGAAGTATGGAACCGCAAGAAAGAATTTGTTGGAGGAAGCTGCACTGCGTTTGAAGAATACGGTTCATTACCATCAATTGATTTTTTTCTAAATCACTTCCAGAGTACAGAGCAATATGCTCCTACATAAATGAAAGTCAAGCCGAAAATTTAATTTTGACAACAATAATGGGTGTTATTTTATACTGAATATTAAGATGAAATTATTTCCTTAGAAGCTCTGTAAAATCTCATTTTTGTAATAAAACTAATGTTTCATGGCTATGGCTACAGGCTGATGCAAAAAAGGAAGGGCAGACCTATGAGCTTCCCAAGACAAGGACGAATTTTGTGTGTGGATGAGATTCCAAAACTAGGGAATGAATTGGGATGTGAGAAGTGGGTAGGTTCAGAAAGAGGAGTTGAAAGGTGATGGGGAGAGAGGTCGTGAGTTGGTTAGGAAGGGATGAGTAGGGTGTGGAAGAAAGGTGTTGAGATATATTGTCACCTACAATGTGTTCAACATCAACCCGAATTTATGAGTAGTTAAGTAAAATATTTTTTGTTTCATTAAAGTTTGAGTGTCAATGCGAACTGTCTTCTTGATTTCCAACAATGAATATGAGACTTAACATTCGAAAAATTAGCTCTAGTTTGCTTAAAATTGAGCCGCTGGGGCGGGATAACTATGTTACATGGAAAATGCATGTCGAAGTCCTATTAACAAAAAAACGACTACTTGGGTTATGTCAATGGGGACATATTGAAGCCAGCGGAAGAACAGCGTACAAAGAGTGGGAACTGGCAGACGGAAAAGCCAAGACCGACTTCGTTCTTACAATTAGCTCTGGCGAATTGAAGCAGGTAAAAGGTTGTAAATCCGTCAAAGAAGTTTGGGAGAAACTGAATTCAATTTACGAGTCAAAAGGGCCAGCCAGGAAAGCGTCGTTGCTGAAAAACTTAGTTCTGAAAAGGATGAACGCAGGAGATAAGGTGAGGGATCATTTGAATGATTTTTTCGACGTAGTAGACAAACTTGAGAGTATGGACATCATAGTAAATCATGATCTTCTCATGATAATACTCCTGTAGTCCCTACCACGGGATTTTGAAAATTTTCGAACCGCTTTTGAGTCAAGAGATTCGCTACCATCACCTCGAGCTCTGAAAATCAAGATTGTAGAAGAAAGTGAGGCACGAAAGGAGAAATACTCTGACATTGACAAGCAAAATGCGTTTTTAGGGAAGAGTCAGCTACGTAATCGATTTACAGATTCAATAGAAGCACGTAAACCACCACAGATGACCTCAAATAAGGTGTGCTTTAATTGTAACAAACCAGGGCACATAGCCAAGAGGACTCAGCAGTTGCTAGTGGAACTGCTGGGGATTTCGGGCAACTGGTCTATGAATCCAATAATTCTCATTCAACAATGCGCTGGTGTTTTGACTTCGCTTATGACAAACGAAATGAAAATCCTTATGGACTTGAGACCAGATTGTGAAAGGAACATCGAAGTGGCATCGGAAATTTGGACATTTGAATTTCAATGACTTGGGACGTCTTATCAGAGAAAACCTAGCAACAGGGATACGGGCAAACCCTAACGAATCCGTTCAGAAATGTTAAACTTGCATTCAAAAGAAATTAATGCGTAGTTCATATCCGAAAAGTGAGGGATGCCGATCTTCGAATCTACACACTGATTTGTGTGGGCCGATGAGAATTCAATCCTTCGGTATGTCACTATATTTCATCAAGTTCATTGACGATTTTTCTAGGTGGACAGAAGTAAGATTCCTGACGAACAAGTGTTAAATTAAAGGATTAAATTAGAGCGTTTAATTAGAGGATTAACTGCGTTTAAAAACTATAAAAATATGGTTGAGAATTTGAAAGGCAGAAAAATCAAGTTTTTACAAAGTTATAATGTCGGGAGTATGATAATCATGAATTCAGCACATTCTTAGATAACTGCGGGATACAAAGAAGATTCTCATGTGCCAGAACTCCTCAGCAGAATGGAGTCACTGAAAGGCAAAACCGAACTCTCAATGATATGGTAGGAAGTTTTCTCATCGATTTGAACCTACAACAGATGTTCTGGGCCGAGGCGGTGCCAACAGCTGCACATATTCACAACAGGTACCCACTGGACTGGAAAGGTACCGGTTGTAGATTATTTTCGACAGTTTGGAAGTAAAGCGTATGTTTTAGACAAAAATCCAAATAGAGGGAAGTATGATCCAAGGGGGATAGCAGGAGTTTTTGTTGGTTACCCAAATGGATCAAGAGGCTACAGAATTTGGTTGGCGGGTGAAAAGAAATTTCAAACGATGTCAGGTTTGTAGGAAAACTACAAGAAACTGTGCGAGTAACCTCAGCTTTAAAATAAATAGGCTACACCACCGACGATTTATCAGTTTCAGAGTTTTTTGTAGCGATTTCTGGAACTGAGGCACCTAGAACTATCCGACCTACCATGATGTCGGACATGCTGATGTCTGAGACGAACCGTCCAGTGCAGCAGTCGTCAATTCTCTTAGGAAACAGAGTCCCAGGTCCATAACGATTACGACGCAGAACTCGCAGTTAGACGTTCCACTAGAGCTACCAAGGGTATTCCCCCAGGAAAATATAATTTTGATTGCTGATGCTGACAAAACTGAAATTGTTGAACCTAGGTCTTGGAAACAAATTGAAAACATGCGTGCCACAGAAAAAGAAAAATGGGTTACGGCAGCAAAAGAGGAGATGAATTCTTTAATACAGAATAAAACCTGGGTTTTGGAAAAGTTACCTCCTGGAAGGAAAGCCGTGGAGTCTAAATGGGTGTTTAAGGTCAAATATGGTAATAATGGACTAATACAGCATTACGAAGTGCGTTTGGTTGCCAACGGGTTTTTACAGGAATATGGCGAGGATTACAACGAGGTTTTTGCTCCGACAATAAACCTCATCACTGTAAGAATACCTCACTATAGCTGTGTCTAAGAAGTTATGCGTGAAACATTTTGACGTGAAAAATGCATTTTTGAATGGAGATCTCAAAGAAAACACTTATATGACACAGTCTGCTGGTTTTGAGGATGCAAATAATAAAGATTCGTTTTGCTAACTACAAAGAAGCTTGCACGGCCTAAAACAGGCAGCGAGAGCCTAGGATGAAAAAATTAACAGCATGGAAACTGCCTTTCGAAGAAGTGAAGCAGATTCCTGTTTGTATGTAAAATTAGAAAAAGGAGTGAACACGTATATAGTGATTTACGTTGATGATATCCTTTGTACTGGGAGTGAGGAAGATGTTGGAAAGACTTTTTAAATGTTGCCGTCACTGTTTGAACTGAAAGATCAAACAACGGCATCAAATTACTTGGGAGCTAAACTCAAACAATGCGGCCGTCACTACTTCATTCACCAAAGGAGGAAAATCGAGGAGCTAGACTAAGATACGGCCTGCTAGATGCCAAGCCAGTAAAAACACCTATGGAGGCTGGGTTCATGAATTCCACTGTTGTATCTACACCCATGTCTGATAATACTAAGTATCGTCAGGCTATAGGTTCTCTAATGTATTTAGCAGTCACGTCAAGGCCATATATTTCATCTGCAGTGGGAGTTTCGTCATGTAGAGTCGAAAAGCCAACTCATAGTGACTGGAATGTGGTGAAGAGGATAGTGTGCTACTTGAAGTCAACACTGAACATTAAGCTGAAACTGAGTTTGCAAAATAACATCAAGCTAAACTGCTACGTGGATGCTGATTGGGCAGGGGAACGGGGTGATAGAAAGTCAGATCAGCGGTTGTTTATTTCGAGTAGGTTCAAGCTGTGTGGGTCGGATGTGTGAGAAGCAGACTTGGGTTGCTCTGTCCTTGACAGAAGCTGAGCTTGTCGCTGCATCAACTGGAATTCAAGAGGCAGTTTGGATTCGAATACTTTTAGAAGACGTGGGTCACTCTCAAGAAAATGCAACATCTGTTTTACAAGACAACCAATGCTGCATGAAGTAGATTGAGAATGAGAAGGCGAGCACAAGGATTAACCACCTGGATGTAAGGAAATACTATGCGCCAAGGATCTTATCCTAAAACGGGGGATTTCATTAGTGTATTGTCCAACTGATGACAACCTTGCAGACATACTAACAAAACCTCTTGTGGGTCAAAAGGTCCATGATTTCCGGGTGCGTCCTGGACTGCCTTATTCGTCAGATGATGTTGAGGGGGCGTACTGAGATATATTGTCGCTTACAATATGTGTTCAACGTCAACCCGAGTTAATGAGTAGTTAAGTAAAATATTTTTTGTTTCATTAAAGTTTGAGCTGTCAATGTGAATTGTCTTCTTGATTTCCAAAAAAGGGAATTAGATTAGTTTGGAACAAATTAAGAGTATCTATCTTGTTGTGATCACTTAAATTTTAGTAGAGCAGGTTTTTAGTTTTCTTTAAACTAGTTAGCATGCCGAAGTACAGAGCTCTGTATTTTGTTATTAAGCATAATTTTATTTAGTTAACCTATAGCCCTATAAGAAGACCTCATGGAGCTCTCTAATGTAATATAAAGATTTAAAATAAATAAATAAATAAATAAGGTACCTAACCAGAATAGTGGGCAGACTGCTTTTTTCCAATAAAAGCTGTTATTATCATCACATAACTGCATAAGTAAGGAGCATTCACAACCATATGAGCAATAATATCAACACACCTTCTCCTCATTCTTCAAAGTTGTCAAAAATATCTTAGACCACATCAAAATGCCGGTAGTATCTCTTTCAGAACCTCCTCGCCAGGAGAACCCTTCCAAGGGTTGATCATCTTTTCCCATCCAATCAAATTCAGAGTCATCAGCAGCAACATCTTCCGAGGAGTACTGAAAACAAGAAAACTTTATCATCTCCACATCCTTCTATCCACCATTACATTTTGCCTGGCCACTCCACGACTAGAGACGTGCAGTATTTGGCGGGCCTTATCTCCAAGACCAACATGAACTATCAAAGCAAACTCCTCTGTGTTGTGAAAGTAGAAGAATTGAAATTGTTTTACCTTGAAGTTCATATATCTCAGGAAAAAGTCAAGAATGAATGATTTTCCTTTGCGAAAAGCACCTGCCACTGACACAACCACCACAGTTCGGTCTTTGATTTCATCTTGCAGAAGCAGCTTCTCCAAGGCGTCATCATCCAATTCGAATTTGTGGTCAGGTTTTGATATGATGATTGGTACTGCTCCTTCTGATTCCATCACGACTTTCTCAGACTCTGAAACCATAAAGAAAAGTTCATATATAAATATTTTTGGTTATTATTGTCTATCCAAAACAAGCACTTCGGGTACTGAATTTCTGTTAACATCCTATTAACCCCGAGACATTGGAGAAAACAAGATGTTTGACAAAAATATACTCTACATGGTACATTTATTATATACCACACCTACATATTTAAAAATTCCGGTCATGCTACATACATGGCTTATGGAGCGAATTTTCAAAGAAATAGTTCGGGAAATTGAGCGTTTAAACTAGTGGCCATTCGTTACTGAAGTATGCTATGTAATCTGGAACATGACTACCTATATGGGTGGCTGCGACCCAATATCGCCGGACTGGGCACGTGTTGAGACCAGAGTGGCACATCATTCAGAAAAATTGTCAAAATATAATTTTTGGGTGTTTTGAACCAAAATACTGTGATTTTCATCACTAGATGCAGTCTGAACGTGTTATAACTACTCGCAATCGATTCAGCAGAAGAAAAAAAAGAAGAAAATAAAAGGTAAACGACACCTCACATGCCTACATAAAAAATATACAGCTTTTTTGGATTTCGGACTACAATTTTGTAAATCTGGTATGCTGGGTAGGTACGCCTAATCGGACTGGGACCAGTTGGGATCGACTCAGTGCTCCATAAACATGATTGACAACAACAGCCCACATGCCTATGTTGGTGAAATCCCTTTTGTTTAGATTTTTGGGACCAAAAATGTGTAAATTTGGACCCCTGCGCACAGTGCGATGGGTAAGGAACTCAACATTACTCTTGCGGAGACCGATTTTTCTGCACAAGAACGGTTTTTTTACCGTGGAAATTAAGAGACAACGTGTGGGGCGACTATTATATATATATATATATATATATATATATATATATATATATATATATTTGACACAGATGTGCAAGAAATTTAACATATAAAAGAGGAAAATAAAACTTGGTAGTTACGTTATATTTCGGCTGTTGCCCTTGTCAAATGAAGTGAAGAGGGAAAAGATTTTCCCTCTTCTTTTCGTTTGACAAAGGCAACAGCCGAAATAATATAACGTAACTACCAAGTTTTATTTTCCTCTTTTATATGTTAAATTTCTTGCACATCTGTGTCAAACCTATATCGCTCCCGTAGAGCTATTTCCAAACCGTATACCGGAAAACCGGTAACCGTAACCGTATATCGGAATGTGGTCAAATAATACCATATAATTTTTACTATCCTAGCTTTCATACCATCCAAACGCTATTCTGACAGATCGCATCCTTCATGTTTCCTATACCTCCCTATCTATTTCGGGTGGGGTTGGCCAGGTAAGGGAGGCTCCCCCACTACTTTTCTTTTGCTCGAGTGTTGAAAACTGGCTGAGCGGTGAGTATGTTCTGAAGTGTCCATTGAGACGGTACTTGCGATTAAAAACGAACTTTCTTTTAAACGATCAGTTATTCTTATTTAATACCTTTTTTTTTATTTAATAGTACTCTTCTCGAAATGAGAAGTGGGATTTACGTTATTTCCGCATCCACGCAAATTATTTTTCTGTTCATTATCAGTTTTAATTTCTTTCGTCTTTACCTGAGTTCCCGGTTTTGTTTATTTTCGTTTTCGTGTTCGGAACAAGTTTTCACGACGGGATCTCACTGGAGCATCTGCGAGATGTCGGACTATGAAGGCGACGATCTCGAAGTCGGACAACAGGAGACGACATCCCGGCAGAGGGAAATGGACAACAAATCCCCGCCGGTCCTCCATTCGCCCAGTTTATCGACCTCCAACGTGAAATGCTGGGGGCGATCGGGCACCGACTTCCGACTGGACCAACCGATGAAAAGAAAATAATCAAATTCCCTGAATTTGACCCCGCAAAAAATAACCCCAGAGCGTGGATAAGAACCGCAGATTTGATCATGAAGGACTGCAAGCCCAGTGTCAGACTTCGTAATGGCACTGAAGGATTGTTTTAAGGGGATAGCTTCGGAGTGGTTGGCCGAAGTCGTCGATGACACCCTCAACTGGACAATTCTCACGGAATTATTTACGGCCGAATACTGCCTCCTTGACACACCCGCGGCTGTAATTCATCGGGCCATCATAGCCCAGGCCAAGGACGGCGACACCAGTGATGGGCAAAATCATAGGAATATTTTTCTATGAATATGAATAAGATTAAATTTTTAATCAAAGTAGGATTAAGATTAAAATCATAATCACAGAGTAAGATTATGATTAAAATCATAATCACGGAGTATGATTAAGAATAAATTCGTATCACAGGAATCACAGAAATCTGTGATTAATCATAGAAATCTGATCTGATCTGATCTTCTGTGATTAATTGCAGAAATCTGTACCTACTCACAGGAATTGATGGTGATTGATCGTAGGAATTACGAATTAATCACAGGAATCCGTGATTAACCTGTGAATATTCATGTTAGGAATTCTGTCTGTCGTTTTCCCGAGTACGTACCTTTGACACCAGGAGTGTCTTGAGTAGGCCAATCAGGCCGATTGAGCAAACCGCCGGATTTTACCACCTACCAGGTAAAATTCATGAATATTCACAGGTTAATCACGGATTCTAATATCATCAGTCACGGATTCCTGTGATCAATTCGTAATTCCTACGATCAATCACCATCAATTCCTGTGAGTAGTTACCGATTTCTGCAATTAATCACAGGATTTCTATGATTAATCACAGATTTCTGTGATTAATCACAAATTCTTGTGATTACGAATTTATTCTTAATCATACTCCGTGATTATGATTTTAATCATAATCTTACTCAGTGATTATGATTTTAATCTTAATCCTAATTTGTGATTAAGAATTTAATATTACTCATATTCATAGAAAAATATTCCTATGATTAAAAATCTTAATCTTATTCATGATTAAGATTTTGCCCATCACTGGGCGACACCACAAAACTAGTGACAAAATAGCTGGTCAAGATTAGAGGGGCTTTCCGAGGCAGAACCAGCAAAGAGTGTGGGCTACTCTTAGCTACGGCTCTTGCAGCAAGAGCGGAACCAAGAATGCGTAAGTTTGCATACACGCAGGAAAAAATAGACGAGGTAGGCCTAATGAAGCAGCTAAAGGCCGCGAAAGCTACAAAGCCTAAATTCAATGGCCCTTTCCAGCCCCGCGGAAATGGCCAAAAACCCCACAGGCCGCCCTTCCGCCTAAAGAGACCTTTCAATGGGCCACAGCAGCAGGACGAGACCCGAGGCGGGTGCCACCTGCTCTATCAATCCGAAAGGTGACCTACAACATCAAGGTAAAACCTATCCATTTATTTTTTTCAGGCTCAGAAGTTTCACTATCATCTGCGAGATTATTGCCATTTTTCTCCGGACAAAAATGTGAAAATCCGGTAAATTTGACAGGCATAGGCGAAGGCAAAATTACAGTAAATACTCAAATTTCTACCATAATTTCTATAAATAATATTGACATACGTGTTGTGTTTTACGTTCTACCTGAAGGTGCGACTTCTAATGAAATTTTGCTAGGCCGCGATGTTTTGGCAGTGGAATGGATATTTTTCCATAAAAATATTCAGCCATCGATACAAAATAAGTAAGGTAGAAAATCGAAAAATAAGGATACAAAATTAAATTATTTGAAATGTAAAAAGAACCCGAATGTGTCCGTAGAAACTTCTGTAGAAAACCCCTGGCCTATTCCTTGTAGTAGATTTGCAAGTTGAAACAATTTCATCTACGGAGGGGCCGTTGATACACCCTCGTATTATTCAGGGTTCGACAGCTGGTGACCTTGAACGGAAATATTCCGTCCGGAAAAGTTTTGACACCGACCTAACATTGCCCGAAGATCAAGCTAGACTTAGATCTATTTTACTAAAACTATTCTGATAGCTTTACTAGGGGTTTGCCCAGACGCCCGTAAATACAGTAGAATTCAAAATAACATTACAAGATCCGGACAAAATAGTTTATAAACCTCCATATCCTCTACATCCACGTGACCGTGGTATAGTCCACAAAAAGCCAAGAAAAATGGAAAAATGAGAATGCGTACAGATTTTCGTGAAATTAATGGGAATAGAGTCCCAGAACGATTCCCTATTCCGTTAATTCGGGACCAAACTTCCAGATTTAGCGGGTCAAACTTATTTTACCTATTTGCGTTGCGCAAGCGTATTTTATGCCATCCCGGCAAACGAGGATACACGCCAAAATTTCAGCATTTTCAACCCCAGATGGTCATTATCAATATTTTCGAATGCCGTTTGGTGTTCAGAATGCACCTTGTTGTTATCAGCGTGCGATTACGAACGCCTTAGGCGAATTATCGAATACATTTTGCCTTGCTTACTTAGACGATCCCTTGATCGTAAGTTCAAGTAAAGAAGAGGCATTTACTCGTCTCGAAGAAGTCTTGAAAGTATTAGACAAAGCTGGATTTTCTCTAAACCCAGATAAATGTAGTTTTATGAAACATTCGGTCGTATATTTAGGGTATCAAATTCAAAACGGCGAGATAAGTTCCATAACGATAGAATAAAAGCATTGACCGATCTACCGCCCCCGAAAGATCGGACAGCGCTCAGGTCTTTTCCAGGGCTATGCTCATATTTTCGTAATTTCATTCAAGATTTTGCCCAAATTCGTGCTCCACTTTATGAACTAACGACCGTGAAAAGTGATTTTAAATGGACACCAAAACATGAAGAGATTAGGCAAAATATCATCCACATTCTAACTTCAGAGCCTGTTCTGACGATCTTCAAGCCTGAATACCCGATTGAGGTTTGGGCGGATGCGTCCGCCCTAGGGTATGGGGCGATTTTATTTAACATAATAGATGGTAAGCGAAGAGTGGTTGCCTACTTCTCAAGACGTAGGTACTAAACCTCCTGAAGCCAATTATCACAGTTACGAGCTTGAAACAATGGCTGCTGTGAAATGTTTTAAAGCTTGGGTATCATATCTTCTTTATCATGATTTTATTTTGGTTACTGATTGTAAATCGTTTCAGGCGTCCTATGTGAAACAAAATGTAATTACCCTGTTCACCGCTGGTGGGCATATTTGCAAACTTTTGTTTTCACTATTCAATATCGACCAGGTTCAAGAATGCAGACTGTAGATTTCCTATCTAGATACCCTGTAGGTTTACGTCGGAGGTGAACCTTTTCTAAACCCAGGTAAGTGATTTTTCCCCTACACAAACAACGGACAACTATAAATTTATAGAACCACATCTCCCCCTGATAACTGACAGGGAACACAATAAAATTACTGAGAAGAGATTTGATCGAACCAACGGGAGACTGGCTATTAGCTGCACAGCAACAGGATGCTGAAATAAAATTTATTATAGAACAATTTGAAGACTAGACTAGCTCCCGGTTTAGCCAACACTTATCAAATACAGGAAGGAGTTTTATTTCGTAAATTTCAACATAATAAGAAGAATCGTAAAGCTCCGATAATACCAAGGACTTATCGCTGGATAGTTACGAATCGAGTGCATGAAGCACTGTTACATTTGGGTTTCCCGAAAACTAAGGATAAAACTCTTGAAAAATGTTGGTTTCCCCATATGAATAAATACGTCAGAAAATTTATTGATAATTGTGTCACGTGTACAGTTGCCAAGAGTACATCAGGTAAGAAACAAATGAATCTTTATCCTATACCCATTCGATACGGTGCACATATACATTTCAGGCCGTCTTAACGGATCAAGTGGATCCCAAGATTATTACATAGTAAAGATTTGTGCTTTCACTAAATGTTCTATTACACCATACAAAAAATCTTACGGCAAAGTCTGCCATCAACAGGCTTTCGTAATTGATTCATCTGCTTGGCCCCCCGAATCGTCTTGTGTTCGACCAGGGAAATAGTTTCACAGCTGGTGTGTTTACCGAATACTGTAATAAAAACGGTATTAAGGGCATTCCTCCCTCCCAGTCGCGTTGGTCGCCCAACCACGAGACTGCGCTGACGATCGAGGCAGCAGGAAGTGTCCGAGCGAATTTTGTGGCAACTGGTAGGAGCACTGCGATCGCACGGGTCGTCCTGCCGAATTTCGACAGTTGTAACTGCTTAATTTGTTATAAATTCTATTATCTCGTGGATACTATGATTACTTGAGCTCCTCCTCTCCCTCTGCAAGTTTTCCGCTCGTCAGGTTATATCAGTGCGGTCCTTCTGTTGTTTTTAGTTTGTCCCTTCATTCCTTTCTTCTCTCACGCGGTTTATTCGTAGTGATTTCTGTCTAGTTTATCAACTGTATCAACTGTATGGCCAAAGAAGTGGATCAGGCGAAACATGGGTAGCGAAGGCGGCAAAAAGCGGCGCAGAAAGTAAGTTCATACCACAGATATACATAACTAGGTACCTAATTAATTAATCCTTACTGTATTTCCTGTATAGAGCAACAAATTAAAATACTTATTACAGTAACAGTAAGATATCTGGAAAGGTCTCAATAACGACACATCCTTGTTTATCTGCAAAAAGATTCCATTTTAACAGCCTGGAAAATACCTATATCGCGTACCTCAGTAAAGAATATGTCGGTATATATATATGAACCTTCCTTCATATATTATTATCAAGCCGAACGATTCAACTATCACAGGATGTTGGCTTAGTATAAAATAAAAATTACCTACCTATCACGTTTCCTCTGGGGCTCAAACTGAATTTTGGGGCCGACAGATTTCGTGTTAGTCTAATGATTGGCCCATAGTTTTGGAGTAAAACTTTAATCTTCCTTGGAAAATTATCGTCAAATCTGCTGCTCAATCCCCCTCTACAACCTCTGATTGGCTGAGGGATCCGTGGGTTTATCAATTTAGCATCGAACCATAAACAATAATATAGGTTTTATCCATAGGTTTTTCCGTGAGGCAGAAATTCGTAGAATCAAAGGGCCATTTTGATTGTGTCAGGCGTACGTAGGCTCTCTGTTGTGTTTAATATTAGGTATACGTAATTGAAATGTTTACCTAGTCGGTATTATTTCTCGCCAAGTTAATTTCTGCAAATTCTCGAAGGAAAAGCTTATGTTGCGAAGGCTTCAAAAAAGTTACCTGCATGAATTTCTGCTAACTGTTCATTCCCAGACGTTTCAGAGCATTCTGATTCCAACCGTGGATTTCAACATTTTATGTATGTAGGTAAACGTATGATGGTAGGTAGGTAGGTATGTAACAAGATATTTAAAAAAAAACTAATTAGCCCAAATGTTGTTATTGCGGGGAAAGTAATATAATTATCCAAGTCATACGCTTCAACACTTGAACTTGTCGAACCGATTCGAAAAGGTTCCTATATCAGGGTACCTTTTCATCCCGATGAAGGAACAGGAAGTAGTGTATGTAATTTGAATTGCACCTCTATATACATAATATTACTAGCAATGCCTGCTCGCTGTGAATGTACATAGATACATACAGGTAGGGTGATATAGCTCCCTACCTGAAATCGGTGTATGTAGTAAAACTTTGTTTCTGTACTGGTCTGGCAAAACATGATGAGTTCATTTTTCATTATTGAGTCCATATTAGTGAGTTATTCGGTCTGACTAAAGATAATAAGGTTGATTTAGCGAGAAATTTGAAAAATAGCCACCAACAGTACGTGCTTAAGCCCCGTTTAAATTTAAAGTTTAAGCCCTGTTTAAAGTTTTGCCATACCCAATATAACCAAGCCAACATTGAGTTGACTCATCGGACTGTTTTTTCAACCCCTATTCAACAACATGTAGGGTTATTTTATTTAATCAATTCGATACTTCTAATAATAAGGTTACCTGATTTTTAGTGAAAGAAAGACCATTTGGTGGGAGACATCATTGTTTGGACATACCTACAGAAATATTGGCTGCTCGTTTATTGTTTCTTTCATGTGCAATAATTAAAATAGCTATTTTTGATGGTTTCTACTCATTTCGGTCTCCAAAAACTCGTAGGCTCCTGTTTTTGGCAAATTATCTTTGATCATTGATAATGCCATTTAATTGTCTTGATTCACCTGTTGATACTACTTCTAGTGTTATTATACAAAGTTATGGTGATGTCAGATAATCTCAGGGTTCTTTTTTTGGTTTTATAAATTAGGAAACCTCAATAAAAACATAAGAAATAGTGTAAATTCCCAACGCATGGCATATGGTATCAAATCAGTCAAAATACCAAGCAGATACTTGATAGATATTACTCGAGTATTTCTAAGGTATTCATATTTCTAATTCATTGCTGCAATCAGTATACACAAGATTTACTGATTGTGTTATTTTCTGTTCTCAGTTCATATCCAAACAACACCCTATCCTGAATCTGCCAAACAATGGTATCTCTCAGCAAATGGTCTTTCTTTGACTGACTAAAAATCAGGTAATACTTAATATTCGAGGCAAATCAAACATTTTGATGTAATATCACATTTTCTGGTTCTACATGCGCTTTTCTGGACCTGAAAAACTTTGACACGCTGCTCTGTAAAATCAGCTGTATTGGACGTTTTGCCAGATTAGCACAGATTTATAATACATTAATATTATAGAAGATAGCACCCTACCTGAAATAAGTGTATGTAGGAAAACTTAATTTACATTACATTTACTATTTTACTAATTTACTATTGTGTACTGTTTTGTTCAGGAAGACGATCAAAGTTGACATATTATGGTCACCAGCAACTTCAGTCGTATACAGCAACAAGCGAGTTAGAACCCCTATTTAAATTAACATGACCCTAGAAGGATTTACAAATACCTACCTAGATTCAGACTAATTTGAGCATGTAACTATTCTTGAGCTTTGCAATTTACTTTTCTGCAGCATACTTTGGTATTACGATTTCATTATGTAAATCATCATGACTACGATTAGGTACATAGTTAAGTACCCTTCGGATGAGTACCACCTAGTGCAGTGTTACGAATACCTGCGCTGACTCCTAGTATTTCTTTATTATATCACTGTAAAATCCAACCCACTCAAGGTTACCTTATCTGAACAAATCCTTAATCAAAATCGAGAGCTCTTCAGATACTGTACGCAGATACTACTCGAGAAGAAGTGTCAACTATGAACTGTGATAATATATTTATGATCCGAGTTCCAAAGCGTAGTTCTGTCATTTATATAGGTAATATTTTGACATCGTTAGTATTTTGGTTCACACTTTTATCCTATTCCGCATACCTATAGGGTTTATCGTCCGTTTTATCCGTCAAGTCAGATCACTAGTACTCGCTCCTTCTAGTTTATTTGTTTAAATTTCAGTCGTTGAATAAAACGTTAAACACTTGAAAAGTTATTTGTTAATACCTAATAATCGTCGTCCTATTATCGTTGAATTCTAAGTAGGTAGGTAGTGAAAGGTATTTGAATGATTAAAAGTAGGTATGTACTTGAAATCACGTTAGATAATTTGTCTTAGAACTGATTGTTCTAATACGATAAATAGAACACTTAAGAGTTAGACAGTGTGTAATCGATCTTTAAAGAAGTCATGTTTAATTTTGAGTGAAGTACACGTGTAAATAAAAATGAAATGAAATTTCGCAAACTGTGTGAGAGTACCTAAATTGTTTGTTTCGTGTGGGAAGGTCATTCCTTATGAAATGCGTCTCACATAGGTAGGCACCCACTTTGTGCTCAGTCGATACATTCGTTGATCACACATTGATTTACATACCATTAAATGTCCAGTAAAAATCCTCTAAAAATTAAAATACTTACCTAACGTAAAACTACCTCACAAAATAACTCATGGATCAGTCACTGATGATGCACCACTCAAGGTAAGTTTTCGAGGATTTCCTATAATACCCAACCAACAAGTTAGAGCAGAAAAGTGAAAAAAAAAGAAAATTAAGTAGGTACCTGCCCACCTATACTTCCTCAAATGAATTTAAGTAGGTACTTCGTGATTGTGGCGTCAACTTTTGATCTAACTAGCGGATTATTTTTCAAATACCTAATTGTTTACCAAACTTCAAACTATCTTCCACTATTGGTTTATTATTTTCAATAATGAACCATTGGAGTCGAGCATGAAAAAAAAAATTCTAACCCCCCCTCAAAACTAGATGGTTTACGTTTCAAGGTATGTAGAATCCGAAAATGCAATAAAAATATTTCTGTCTGTCCGCCGTACTGGCCACTTTTCTTAGTTACCATGAAACAATAATTGATGAAATTCGGGTTATAGCTTCCATTCGGGGTGTAGTTGGTCCTCGAAGCTCGACGTTACTTTCAGTCATCTCTAAGAGGTTTAAAATAGGGGTTGAAATTTTCTGAACGCCGTAGCTCGAAAACTTTTGATAGAAGGGTATGGTTTTTTTTAACGTTATTAAATTCGTCTTGAGCTAAACAATTTTTTGAGACCACCCGGAGCATTGTACTCCAGCCGTTCGTGTGCACCAAAAAGCTTCGTCAACACGATCGTGAATCAAACGGTATAAATCCGGCCCGGATATCATCACTAGGGAGCAACTGATTATAACCAAGGATGGCTGTATGAAGTCGAGTTGGTTGTTCTGCGATATTATTTCAATTGATAAGTGATGGACTATTGGATTTTGTTGGGAGGTACTTGTGAAACTTGAACAAACGTTGAAGTATTATTGATTGGTAAATTATTAGGCAATGGTAAATTATTACACAACGGTTCATCTACCGAGAAGGGGCTGGATTTTGTTGATAGGTACTTTTGCAACTTGAACAACCGTTGAAGTATTATTGATGGGCAAGTTAGTACACAACGGTTCATTATACTTGACCACGAGGGTAGGTATTGACCACAGAAAACAGTGATCTACGCAGAAGGGGCATCTATTTCACTCCACATCAACAATTATTTTCCTTCAGAACTTCATTATTTCCGTTTGTTTTTGCCGTTTTAGTTACTGTTTGTTAGAAAAATTTTCGAAGTTCATCGAAGAATGGTAGTCTCCAGATCTAGACGAGGCCTTGAAAATCAGCAACGCAGGGGTCTTTCCGAACAATGTAGAATTCACGTATCTTGTTTCGTATCGCAGCATCGGTGAATTCATCAGCATCGATGACCTTCTTGTGCGGTGTGGACTTGGTTGGCGTAACAAACGAAGGTCTCGCCCGATCTGATGTTGTTTGGTTTCCAGCTTCCTTCATAATGTTGCAGACTGTTCTCGCCGAGACGCCCGTCGCTGCACTAGTCACATCACGAACGTTGTATTTCGCATCATCCTCTTTCTTCTTCCTCGTAAAATACTGAAACACATTGTACACAATTTCTCGTGCCTGAATCCTTAGAGCCCTGCCTCTTGTGATAGCAGTTTTCCGGTTTCTTGCTAACGATGAAGGTTGATCTTCAATCGCGAGATTTGTGTAGGCGACACACGGAAACTGACGGGTACGGGGGATTGTGGTGATACTCAAGTTCAAAAATAGGATGACAGGGATTGTGATGATACTCACAGTTAAAACAAGAAGGGTTAATACGACGATATAGGTAGGATGGTGAAACGAAAAGCAAGATGCAAACGAGGAAAACACGATACGGGAACGGGATGAGCTAGCTTGGAATGGCAGCATGGCTGCCAACATAACAGAGTAAAAGTCCCAACACTGCAACCCACTCAGGCTGCCGAGCCCTCAGCTTCTCCCATCCTACTATAGAGTGCAGTGTCAGAGGGCAATATTCTCGCGCACGGCCTATAGTAACAAGTACGGGGTTAGGTACTAACCTACGGAGGATCTGCGATCTACATAATATGTATAGAATAGTGCATACTATATTATATGTATAGACGGGTTATCTATACAGAGAGCTGTGATCTGTAACAGAAGGGTATTCTGTACAAAATAATAAACCGTTGTGCAGGGATTTGCAGCGTTTTTTTGCTGAATTTAGTCTTAATATGAAACATTTAATTGATATAAGTAACTTAACTGGTAAGGTAGGCAGCTATGAAGAATCAACAACTTTTATGGTTCAGTGTAGCTTTAATTAGGCAATTAGGTACTCAAAATAACTGGGAAAACCCAACCTCAATCCACGCTACCTGAATGTGATGCATTTTTGGCTCCCTTCCCCACTTTCTCCAAATACTGTAAAGATACCTACGTATTTATTGTCTCAAACCATTGTCACCCACCCTTGTGAAAATTAGGATGGTAAATGATTATAACAAAGAAAAAACAAAGCTGACTTCCAAGCATTAAAGGAGGTTGGCTTTGACGGGGAATAGAAGGAGGGGAGGGTGAGCAACAGCTCAGAACTAATATTATCATTACAGCGTTGCCAATTCGTTTTGGGAGTGCTGCAACACCGCATTCACCCTCTGACCAAAGACGTTGAAAATTACATCCGAAACACAACTGGGAAAAAGCATGGATAGTATGAGGGGGGGGGGGGGGAGCATCCATGATAAGAGCCAGCAGCTGTCCTTTCACTACCTGCCGCCAGAGAGCAGCTAAAGCCGGAGCCCCTTTTTTGACGCCCTTTTTCAAAAATCGTTGAAATTTATTAACAATTTTTCTCGCTCATTTTACAAGTTATAACTGCGTTCATTGAATTTCATCATTTATTAGCCTTCCGAAAATCCCCCTACGTAAGGCATTTTCATTTAAAAATTTTTTGACTCAATTTAAAATTTTATTTTTGTTCAAATTTGATGAATATTTGTGATCGGTTGATGTAGGGGTAATTCCCAACTAATATAGTGAATTTACAAGTTTTTTCCACAACTGTAAGTAAATCACAGCCTGAAAACTTGTAAATAGTTTTCAACACAGGGTCTGCAGGCCCTTAAATTACATCCGACTGCAAAAGGTGCGTCACGAGCGTACGCACAGGTCGAACGGTACATGGCCTCAATAACCAATTTAGTTACCGTTGCCCAATATATGTATAAAAACGCTGCAAAGTCCTTGTCACATGGGTTTATTATTCTATTGGACATACCTACAGAAATTTTGGCTGTTCATTTATTTTTTCTTTCATGTGAAATAATTGAAATAGCTATTTCCGATTGTTGCCACCAATTTTGACCCCAAAAACACAAATTAGGTACGCTCCCTTTTTTTCAATTATCTTTGTTCATTGGTAGTGCCATTTAATCGTCTTGATCCACGTGTTGACACTTTTTCTAGTGTTGTCATACAAACTGATGGTGATTTCAGACGATTTCCGAGGTTTTTGACTCATAAAAAATCAATTTTGGGAACTGGACCTTTGGTAGAACCTCATTCTTCCACTCTGGTCAAAATCGACTTCATATTCGTCTTCTCGTCCCCAAAAACATGGAAAAAGATACCTCAAAAGCTCATGTTACTAACATGTTACTAAAACACAAAAAGTACCTATTTTTATACACATTTTCACTCATAATACCCCTCGGTATATTCCGATCAGGCTGCAAAGTTTCGGGACACAACTAGCGCCCAAGTGAAGCATGTGTGCGAAAGAACTATTTTTTTAGACCGAAAATGAAGCCGGTACACGTGATACGGCGGACGGACATTGCATTTTTGGAACCTACGCACCTTGAAACGGAAAGAAAATACACTGCCAAGGTGATGGCACAGGAGCTTCCTCGTCACAATCAGAGTGACCCATTATAAAATAGAACAGACTCGGAAGCAAAATAACATAACATTACATTACATTACATAACATTACATAACGTTAAATATACATATTACATAACATTACATTACATAACATAACATTACATAACATTACATTACATTACATAACATTACATGAAATATACATATTATACATAACATGACTTCCATAATACATTACGTCCATTATACATAACTAGCCTGACCGCTCGCTTCGCTCGCTATCCGAGATTCGCTGTACGCAGTATCGTGGAACCAACAAACGACGGAAAAATCCCTTACCCTACCGGGTATTTGTGCCCAATTTTATCAAAATCCGTCAAGCCATTCAGGAGTTGACCATGGTCGACCATATTTCCGCTATGGTCAGGGAATTAAAAATGCGGCGTTGCACAACTTGGGAGCCTGCTGGATATTGGTGCCAAATTTGGTCGATATCCGTTGAGCAATTCGGGATTCGACCATGGAGGGGCCCATGGATGCGCTAAGGTCGACCGCGGGGGTAGTCCGAGGGGTCGATCGTAGATAGAATTTCACGTAGATTACGAATACGCGATAAAAAACGCTGCAAATCCCTGCACAACGGTTTATTATTTTGTATAGAATACCCTTCTGTTACAGATCACCGCTCTATGTATAGATAACCCGTCTATATAATATGATATGTACTATTATATACATATTATGTAGATCGCAGACCCTCCGTAGGTTAGTACCTAACCCCGTACTCGTTACTAGGTACCTACCTAAATCACGAGTTAAATGTTGCTAAAATAATTCTGCCGATGACAAACAGTACCTAACAAAAAGAAACACACATAATGAAGTTCTGAAAAGAAATTGTTGATGAGGAGTGAAAAAAGTTGCCAAAGTACCTACCAACAAACTCCAGCCCCTTCTACGTAGATGGTATAATGAACCGTTGTGTAATAATTTACCGTTGAGTAATGATTTACCGTAGTAATAATTTAACCATCAATAATACTTCAACGTTTGTTCAAGTTTCACTACCTACCAACAAACTCCAATACAGCCATCATTTTTCAAATTAAATAATATCACAGAACAACCAACTCGACTTCATACTCCGCCAATATAATCAGGTGATCCCTACCAATGATTGGCCGTATTCACAAATTCCTATTGTGGGCGCGTCTCTGGTTACGAGATTTGGTTTGAATTGTATACAATTTCATTGACACTGGAGTCGAAAATGCCTGTCGGTGCAAACTTCGGGGCCTTACTGTGAACGAACGGCTGGACGTACGATGCTCCGGATGGGCTTAAAAAACTCGCAAGTTCAAGAACTATTTAAAACCGTAAAAATATTTACGTAAAAAAATGGTATAGGCGTTTTGAAAATTTCAACCCCTATTTTGAACCCCTTAGAGATGACTCACAGTAACGTCGAGCTTCGAGGACCAACTAGACGCCGAACGGAACCTATAACCCGAATTTCATCAATTTTCTTTCATGGTAACTAAGAAAAGTGGCCCGTACGGCGTACGGCGTACGGCGTACGGCGGACAGACAGAAATATTTTTATTGCAGTTTTGGATTCTACATACCTTGAAACGTAAACCATCAAATTTTGAGGGGGGGTAAGATTTTTTTTTTTCATGCTCGATTCCAATGGTTCATTATTGAAAATAATAAACCAAAATAGGGGTTACCATTTCAATTAACGAAGTTGACCATGGTCGACCATAGTTCCGCTATGGTCAGGGAATTAAAAATGCGACGTTGCACAACTTGGGAGCCTACTGGATACTCGTGCCAAATTTGGTCGATATCCATCAAGCCATTCAGGAGTTGACCATGGTCGACCATAGTTCCGCTATGTCAGGGAATTAAAAATGCGACGTTGCACAACTTGGGAGCCTACTGGATATTCGTGCCAAATTTGGTCGATATCCGTCAAGCCATTCAGGAGTTGACCATGGTCGACCATAGTTCCGCTATGGTCAGGGAATTGAAAATGCGACGTTGCACAACTTGGGAGCCTACTGGATATTCGTGCCAAATTTGGTCGATATCCGTCGAGCCGTTTGGCCGTGCATAGAAGGACAGACAGACAGACAGAGCGCATGCGCAGGGCGAACCGCTGGCTCTATCATGTTGAAATTTATATGGGACCTCAATGGGCCCTACCCGCTTAATCCCTGAGAATTACATTGAAATCGGGTGAAATCTTTGGTTACTACGGCTGTAACAAGGAAATTGAATCTATTTCACGCCAGCGCATGCGCAGAGCGCACCGAGGGTCCGATCATGCTGAAATTCATACTGGAAATCACTAGGCCTTGTCCAAACAACCCTTGAAAATTTGAGCGAAATTGAATCAAAATTGTGAAAGTTATGCGTGTTTGTTGAATTTAACGTTAGCGCATGAGCAGGGTGTACCGCTGGATCAATCATGTTGAAATTTGTATGGGACCTCAAGGGGTCTTATCCGCACCATCCCTCAAAATTTGAGCTGAATCAATTCAAAATCGTGGAAGTTATGGCTGTAACAAGGAAATGCGGACAGACTCACAGACTCACAGATTCACAGACTCACAGACTCACAGACTCACAGACCGACAGACACGGAACCAAATTTGTTCAGTAGGCTTTGAAACGCAAAATGCAAGTGGAAATTTTGATTTCTGAAGACAAAAATTTTTTGGCTCACGAAAGTGAACACAAGGCTTCCGCTGCTTCGCAGACTCGGAAGCAAAATTTTGAGGGGGTGCTATAAAAACTTTTTGCTGAGCGAATACATAGGTATATTATTTACAGAACAATAAACCAAAACCAATCTATCAGACAGCTGGCGCCTCAAATTCAGTTAATTTTAAATTCAACAACAAATAGGGTGACGACAATGTCGCCAATTGAACTACTTACAGGTCGTAAGCCCCACATACCTGGAATGCTGACTATCATTGAAGATTTGTCCCCTCAGACACGTTCGAATTTATCCGAAATAGGTAATGAGGCAAAACAGAATATTGATCGTAACGCTGATTACGAACTTAGACGTTTATTTTACGGATTCGCTCATGCGAGTATTCAATTTGTCTTTTAGTAGAGAGATTTTCGAGTAGATACAGGTCGTTAGGCAAAATCTGGATCCCCTTGAACTTGGGACTTGTTTTCTGTGATACCCTTGGTTCCACTTCACCAACGCATAAATCGCCCAGTTGCAAAGGCGTCACTGACGCCCCTTTCCCTATGAAACGTCTAAGTTCGTAATCAGTCAGTAAAGGGGCGTGAGGGACGCCTTTGCAACTGGGCGATTTATGCGTTCGTGAAGTGGAACCAAGGGTATCACAGAAAACAAGTCCCAAGTTCAAGGGGATGCATAAGATTATCCAGATTTTGCCTAACGACCTGTATCTACTCGAAAATCTCTCTACTAAAAGACAAATTGAATACTCGCATGAGCGAATCCGTAAAATCAATCAGGACACTCAATTATTACCTTCGCTACTAGCTGAAAGTGAGAGTGATGAGGACTAAATTTAAAAAAAAAATTAATTTTTCACAGAACACATCTTGACTAAAATTACATTTTTGTACAAAATATATTTATTTATTTTGCATGCTCATAAAATCAGATATTTGACTATCTTCCGGTACTGGGGTAGCATCCAATATTTGTTCTTTGCCTTAGGGAGTCTCTGCTAGCCACGCAACAAACTATATCAGAACAACAAAATAGGATCACGCGGAGCGAAGCAAAGATGAACAAGGTGATAGTGGCAATGAACACTTTACATTTCCAAACTAGCCCACACGACAGTAAAATTGAAGTTGAGATCGGACAGACGATATAGCCGTGCTCAAGAGACAGAACCTAGACGTAATCCCCATTTTTTGGAATCTCCGAAACATTAAACAACTTTTTAGAGATCACCCAAAAACTACACAAACGATTTTTCAACACCTCCAAGATGACTTTCAGAACACAATGCTATTGTCAGGCATCAAAGCCAAAAGTCATCCCCCAGCGTCTGTTTCCTTAATATCTCAAACTTAAATACTACCAACAACTGTGGGATGCTTTAATCAACGCCTACTCAGACAAACAGGATTCACACTGACTATCAAGCTGACAAGATTAGGACCCATTTAAATTCCACAACAAAATATGAGACCTCCTCAACAAAATTCTTGCCCACCTCAATACCCGTGAACCGGCACATGCAATGTTACTCGAAAACCACAACGAGACACTGGCCCTTGGATGCTTCTTACTCCAACTAAGAGAGCCACTAGGGAACATCCTACGTACCCGACAACCATCCAAGCTCAATGTAGCTCTAAGATGGAGGACCAACTGTTAGCACAGTCGAATTTCAGATCGAGAAAATATACAGGCCCATCCAGACACCCCACACGTAAACAGACAACACACTCAATTCCGACCTCCCTAGAATTCTATCCAGCCACGTCCGTCTATCAACTAACCCCAGAATCTATCGCATCCACCTCATTTTAAAAACCAATCCCCCCAATCCATGCCAAAAATCTATCATACCACCCTCGACCACCAAACAAGAGTCAAACCCAGTCACCAAACCCCCAGACGAAAACTTCTCCCACTAATTATCAAACAAATCACCAAAAACAGTGGGCCCCAATGTCGTGGCAAAACACAAACCCAAACTTGCCGTGCCTCCCCTCGAACAACCGACAAGCTACGGAGGAATGGCCCACCGACCCTGATACACCTCTCCAAGACATTGACCAGGAATGCAATGACAACCGTTTTTTTATAACATCCCAGCCTTGACTACCAACATTCGAGCTGATGAATATCGCCAGCAAGATGATTTATCGAACTCCTCTTTATAACTATGCCAAAAACAAACTTAAACATACTGATAGATACCGGGAGCACCTCTAGTTTTGTAAACCCTTCAACAGCACAAAACCTTTTTCCTCAAGAAATACGACACGACCCCTTCCTAATCCGTACAGCCCATGGGACGTCTGAAGCCCAATTTAGCACTCTTGTGCCTAGCAGTGACCTTTTCAACACTACAACCCTCAACCTCAAATTTACAATTTTTCCGTTTTGACTTTCTATTAGGCCTGGACAACCTGAAAACTGTAAACGCCTCAATCGACCTCCACAACAACATTTTAAACACCTCCAGATTTTCAATCCCATTACATTATTTAGGAACTGACTCAGCGACGTCTCACCAAATTGACGCACGGTCAATACAACAAATTAAACTTCGCGTCAGGAATATTAAAAACGGTGAAGCCCTGATCCCCTACACCAAAATCAACAATCTGGAAATTCCCCAACGTCTGATCGAAATTGAAAACTATGAAACCCATGGTGGCATCCTTAGCCCCTCTGAACAGCCTACTAAACTTACCCAAATCAAACTGATAGATGCTGAGGAGTACGATCCCAACACCTACAACTTCATAAACTACGTCGGCAAACACCTCAATTTGACGATCGACTTAACAAACTTCGACTTGACCACATGAACGAAGAAGTGCGCTATAACTGACCAAGTGACCAAATATTCGGACATATTCCACCGGTACAATGAAACACTAACTTTCACAAACCATGTTAAACACACAACACACACCACCCACGACATCCCCGTCTATGCCTGTAACTACCGATTCTCTGAAATTTTCAAAAAAGAAGTAGACGCTCAAATCATGGAAATGATGGACCAAGGCATTGTTCGAAATTCGAACAGCCGGCGGAACGCGCCCATCTGGATAGTCCCCAAAAAAATGGATACCAGTGGATCCATACCCAAACTTTGCAGTCATTGACTACCGTAAAATTAACTAAGAACGATCGAGGACACAGTGCCCGTGGCAGAATGTAACAGGTAGGCCGCCGCACAGATGACCTTGAGAAAGATGGCAGTGGTCGACCAATAAGCTGATATGATGACGTCAGCCTCAACACATCCAACACAGAATCATTATACATACAAACCTAGTTAGTGTACAGCCTAATTTTTCCAACGTTTTTAGTGAATATACACATGTTTGAGCATACAACCTTTATTTATTTGCCTTAGATATTATTTCATATATTTACTTTTTATTTAATACCCAGTAAACCAAAAGGTATTTCATAAAACAAGCAACTTGAAGGTAGGTATCCTGCTTGATGGAAGAACAACCTAGCGTCCAGCCTAATTTTTCCGATGCTTTTACTTCATAATAAGCAGTATATCATCTTACCCCAAGTACGTAATTTGAAAAGGCAAGTAAAATAATTTATGGATAAGAAATAATAGGAATAAATCAACTTATTTATGTATAGCTATCTCGAAATGAACGGTCTATATTTTACTTTAACATGGAGCCGAACTCGAAAGTGAGAGGAGTCCAATAAATTGAAGTTCGACTGTAGATACTTAGGAAATGGGTATTCAACGAGGAAACAGAACAACGAAATGCTTAATTAAAAATTGTTTTTATTAATTCAAACCGAACTATCTCCTGTTTCGTGTAATATTTTGTATTTTGGGCATACCTATTTTTCAGGTTATCACACCGATCCTCCCGACTAAAATGTACACTGTAGATCGTAGCACATTTAAGATTAACAGGATCTTAATCTTTCTTCCCACAGAAATTTACCCATTTGCTACGGACAGGTTCGGCAGCCGGAAATTTTTAAAACGATACCCGTTTCAACAGTAAAAACTCAGCGTTTTTCTTGTTGTGGTTAGAGCACCCGAAAACTCCGGCAACCCAAGCATAAAACGGGATTTTTCCACTCTCCTACTCAACACTACACTATGTGAACTGTTCAAGAATTTGAAACGAAAATTGAAAAAACGGAATAGAGTAAAACAATAAGGTTTGGAAAAAGCAAAACATCAAAAATAATCGGAAACAGAGAGTAAGTTCTGAGGCTGAAGGCCTTTGTGGCGGGGCCCGCACCCCAATGAGGAAAGCTCAAACCTACTTTGTAGTTGGGCGAACTCACCACATGGGAGCAGTAATATCGCCAATTTTTATTGTTTATTCATATAACTTGCTATTAAATAATTTCAATATATGATTTTCATAATGTGTTCTGTAATTAAGCAACAAATCTGCGAGATTATGCTAAAAGTGGTAGTGTGGTTGTAGCAGTTAGTAGTAGCAGTAGTACATAGTAGTCGTGTCAAGTTGGTAGTAGCAGTTAGTTATTCGGGGTGTTCGCTTATTCCACCTTTTTTGGCGATTATTTTTGAAAGTTTTTGAACTTCGCTCATCCTCCTCTTTCCTCATTTTATTGTATTAAGTGAATTTACTTACCTATAATTTTGTTGTATGTACTTATGCGTGCTTATTAATATGCCGGGGCTAAAGAAGAGAAAATGCTTCATCCGTAACTGTGGATCACCCACCGAGAAAAAGAGAAAAAGAGTATTATGGGTACGCAGGTATATTATCTGAAATCAGTGTGTACCTATTTTGAATGATTGATGGCGTGGTGGTACTCCATTTTACGGTTTGGAAGCTATGGTTTGCAGTTTATTGTAATTTGACGGTCATGTTAAAATAAAAATTGCACAGAGATAATGCAGCCTTGACTCAATTATTTACAGAGAAAAGATAAAAAGTGCCAAGAGATCAGCCATGTCAACTCCATTGAAAAATCTATATGCACTGAAAGGTGACTGGACTAGATTTAAGATTAGGTACCTACCTGCTAGGTACATGAAAATATATCAAGTTGAAATCAAAAGGAATTATTTAATAATACCTTAGATCCTAGTGGCTTGTGGTTATTCTGAATGTTGTTTTTGTGCCTATCAGGTTTGCTGTCCATCCATGGTTTTGTACCTGACTGCATGCTGCCTGCAAGTCACCCGTCCACTTTTGGTTTCATCAAGCAGTTCCTTTCCTACTACGAAAAATCACTACGCTATGAAGCAGGTAATTCTTTTTGGAGTGCTAGGCCAAATGAACCTAGTATAAGCCCTATATTACCTACCTACTGATAGGTGTCTTAGAATTTAGGAAGTACCTAAGTGTAGTACCTAAAATGTGGTTTTGATGTGCAGCGAAGTTTTGAGATGATGAAGGTAATGTTTGATTGTTGGTGATGTGTGTATGGTTGGTAGTTTCAAATGGCTTAGCTGTTGGTTGAGCCCTGGTAGTGAGGAAAAAAGAGCAGTAGAAGAAATTGAATACTCTTCAGCAGCTCGTTGGTTATGACTTATGAAATAACAAATTGACCTAACTTGTTTCAATTTCTGTCCTTATAAATCTACTTATTACTATGTACTTTTTGAGAATAAAAAAAAATTGATACTCAAGTTTCAAATATTATATTGTACAATTATTACTGCAGGCCATTTTCCCACAACTTGTAACATGCAAACGTTGGGATTGTACCTAGGTATTCAATGAAAGTTATTTTTTCAACACTTATGGTTTGAACAAGAGGTAATGTTAGCACGAAAGAGGAATAGGGATGCTTTTTCATAATAATGTATTACCGATTTCTCAATGAGTCTCAAACCTACTATCCTTTGAAGCCGAGGAGGGAATATACAGAAGCAGCAAAACAGTTATGAATGATGTGGCTTGAGAACTTCAATTTTAATACTCTTATGTTGTTCGATTTCAAGGATTAATTTTTTGAGTGATGGACCACGTAATAGTTACACTGGACAAATTCCACCAAGTACGGTCTACCCTGCAACTTCCCGTGAAGATATTATTTTTGCCGACCAAAACTTTTTTCGTTTTTCCTATCTATAGACGCAATTTATTTTTCAATTATGTCTGGCCTGCAAAAAACGTGACAAACTTATATAATGTTTTCACGTCATTTCTGCAGGCCGGAAATAGTTGAAAAATAAATCGTGTCTACACTCGGGAAAAATGAAGATTCCCGCTCAGCGCCTCATTTGAAGTCTCCTCGCAGCGCCAGGGCCCATTTTACCGCTCGGGTACGCCGTTTCGGACTTCAGTTTCACCACTCCAGTCCAAAAAACCACTGACACCCCCACGCACCACCTGGAATTCCCATTCTGACTTGGGAACTCACCAGCGACATTTCAAAGAACAATGGACAACATACTTCGCGGAATTGCAAATCAATACTGCTGTGTCTACTTAGACGAAATTACAGTATTCAGTACTAGTCTTCAGGAACATTTAGTACGGCTGGAAGAAGTTTTTAAACGACTCCGAATGGCAAACCTCAAAGTTCAACTTGATAAAACGGAATTCCTCAAACACAAAGTCGCGTATTTAGGCAATATCACCCCAAATGGAGTCAAGCCAAACCCCGACAAAATTGTTGCTATAACAAAATTTCCGATCCCCAAAAAATTTAAAGAGATCAAGCAATTTCTCGGATTGCTTGGGTACTACAGAAAATTTAAGGTTTTGCCCAGTGATCCAAACCTTTCACAAAATTCTCAAGGGTAAATGTCATAGATTTTATAAGAAATATTTGCAATAGATGGTTGCACCGTCGGGGGCAATCCAATATCAGATTTATCTCTTGAACGGGTCAACCGATTTTAAATCTGTAAAATGTTCTGTAATCGTTATAAGCAACCTCAAGCGGCGACATTCAGTTTAGAACTTGAAAATTTTTTTTTCATGGAGTTCTCGAAACTGTTTTACTCAATTTCAATTTTTGTTGAAAAAGCAACTAGTACTTTTGTGGCAAAAAAATCGAAGAATCGAAATCCGTTTTCATTAGATCAAAATGCATTTGGGAAAATTACTATAACAATAGGGGCCTATGTTAGCCCTCTAATCCTCTGGGCCGCTCCACCCCTAGGTTGGTGCGACGTTGCACTTCTACTTCCCCCTGGCGAGAGTCCACCTGGGACCTGGGGACGTCTTCTAGAACCAAGGGTCTGGAAAGTTGATGGATACACAGGTTCATTATATCTAATAGTTGGACGTTTTTCAACAAGGTAAACCGACGTTTTCGATCTCATGCCGTCGAATTATTTTCAACAGTATTGGTAATACACTGGCCGACACACAATCAGCTTGTTCAAAGGGAGGCGAACCTACATGGGCAAAACGCACGCTTTGGGAAATACCGCTTACAAAGTTTGCTAGTGGCGCATCCTCATCAAAAGACCAGTCATCCACGTGCCAAAGGGAATATGATGGGTGCTCCAAAAGTAATAAAAAAGCAATGAAGGGGCTCTCTGTGACCGTTGTACCTACTACTTGGTTTTCCCACACATAGGGACAGTAAGCCTCATTACGCTATCATCACTATGTCAACTGGATAAGGCTGGTGGCGTGTTTGAAATTCGGGAAACCCCAAAACTGAGCAGTATCTCTGTACCCATCCAAAGGATATTGGAAATATGAAGGTGGGTGGAGGGGAGATATCAATATTATAATAGAAGTCAGGTATTTGAACAAGCACTCCTTACTCACAGCCGTGTCAGTTTTGTGGAGGCTTGTGACTATTTTGTGCTTTCAATCCAAAGTGATTATCATCTGTTAGTCATGAACAACAACCAAGACCGTTTTCGCTCTCGGAAAACTCTTTCGACTCACAGGAAATCGCGACGATTTTCAAGGTAGAAGAGTTACCTTTGCAAAACGTAATAAAATGAGCTTTTCTCTAATGGTTCACCATTCCATACCACAATACTAATGGCCATAAAAGAACCTTCTCATCATCATGGTAGCAAATCATGAGTGAAAAACTAGGCCAAACATCAGATTTTGTGGATTTCATAATGTTGTTCAGAACTTTAATCACATTTTTTAATGAGTTTTTCTGAATTTCTTCGTTTAACTCAACCGAATTAGACGCCTACATTCAATCACCTTCTTAACGAAGTATCATTTTAGCGAGTTTTCGAAGACAATTATTGCTCTGGACCAAAAAATTTTAAAGCATGAATTTTTGATTTTGTTCAAATGGGTAAATCTGTTTCAGACCAACCTGAATTGATCCCCAAAATATCCCCTGATTGGCTGATCCGTGGGTTTATCAATTTAGCATCGAACCATAAATAATAATACTTATAGGTTTTCCCGTGAGGCGGAAATTCATAGAATCAAAGGGCCGTTTTGATTATGTGTCAGGCGTACGTAGCCTCTCTGTTGGGTTTAATATTAGGTATAAGTAATTGAAATGTTCACCTAGTCGGTATCATTTCTCGTCAAGTTAATTTCTGCAAGTTTTCGAAGAAAAAACTATGTTACGAAGGCTTCAAAAAAGTTACCTACATGCATTTCTGCTAACTGTCCATTCCTAGACGTTTCAGAGCATTCTGATTCCAACGGTGGATTTCAACATTTTATGTATGCGTATGATGGTAGGTAGGTATATGTAAAAAAAAAAGAAATTTAAAAAAATCCTAATTTGGCTCAAATGTTGTTATTGCGGAGAAATTAATATAATTATCCAAGTCATACGCTTCAACAATTCACTCATATGGTCACGCTGCATGGCTGGAATTGCTCTGAACAAATGTTGGGATAGATTACAACTACCTACATGTGATGCATATATTGAAATGTGTTCTTTAATCATTAGCTGGTACGTACCTACATAACGTTATACCTACATTTTGTGTTTACAAGTTCAAAGGCAGTTGCAAGTGACTGGCAGAAAGCTGTGCTACTTTGTGGTTTGCGAAAATAGAACGTGGTGACCACTTCTGGCTAGAGAAGATGGTTCCACAACTTGAAACCTTTGATCACAACACACGTTACCCGAACTTGTGGACCCGATTCGAAAAAGTTCCTATATCAAGGCACCTTTTCATGCCGATGAAGGAACAGGAAGTAGTGTAAGTAATTTGAATTGCACCTCTATACATACCCCCCCCCCCTCTCTAACAATGCCCGCTCGCTGTGAATGTACATAGATACATGCAGGGAGGGTGATATAGCTCCCTACCTGAAATTGGTGTATGTTGTAAAACTTTCTGTACTGGTCTGGCAAAACATGATCAGTTCATTTTTCATTATTGAGTCCATATTAGTGAGTTAATCGGCCTGACTAAAGATAAGAAGGTTGATTTAGCGAGAAATTTTAAAAATAGCCACCAGCAGTAAGTGCTGAAGCCCCGTTTAAAGTTTTGCCAGACCCAATATAATCAAGCCAACATTGAGTTGCCTCTTCGAACTATTTTTTTCAACC
This sequence comes from Leptopterna dolabrata, assembly GCA_954871275.1. NCBI lineage: Eukaryota > Metazoa > Arthropoda > Insecta > Hemiptera > Miridae > Leptopterna > Leptopterna dolabrata. Next base: position 53,621,926 of record OX940974.1, on the reverse strand, counting down.
CCTATTCAGCAGCATGTAGGTTACTTGATTTAATCAATTCGATACTAAGATCTAATAATAAGATTACCTGATTTTTAGTGAAAGAAAGACACAGGATCGGGTGTTGTTTGGACATGAATTTAAATAAAAAACGCTTCCCAGTCCTTCTCACATGGGTTTATTATTCTACAGAAACGTGGCTGCTCGTTTACTGTTTCTTTCATGTGCAATAATTGAAATTCTTGATGGTTTCCACTAATTTCGGCCTCCAAAAACACGAATTAGGCTCCTGTTTTTGGCAAATTATCTTTGATCATTGATAATGCCATATTGTCTTGATTCACCTGTTGATACTACTTCTAGTGTTATTACACAAATTTATGTGATTTCAGATTTTTTTTTGGTTTTACAAATTAGGAAACCTCAATAAAAACGTAAGAAATGGTGTAAATTCCCAACGCGTGGCATATGGTATCAAATCAGTCAAAATACCAAGCTGATACTCGATAGATATTACTCAAGTATTTCTAAGGTATTGATATTTCTAATTCATTGCTGCTACCAGTATACACAAAATTTACTCATTATGTTATTTTCTGTTCTCAGTTCATATCCAAACAACACTCGATCCTGAATCTGCCAAACAATGATATGTCTCAGCAAATGGTCTTTTTTTGACTGACTAAAAAGCAGGTAATACTTAATATTCGAGGCAAATCAAATATTTCGATGTAATATAACATTTTCCTGGTTCTACATGCGCTTCTCTGGACCTGCAGAACTTTGACACTCTTCTGTAAAATCAGCTGTATTGGACGTTTTGCCAGATTAGCACAGATTTATAATACTATAGAAGATAGCACCCTACCTGAAATAAGTGTATGTAGGAAAACTTTATTTACATTACATTTACTATTTTACTAATTTACTATTGTGTATAGTTTTGTTCAGGAAGAAGATCAAAGTTGACCTCATATTATGTTCACCAGCAACTCCAGTCGTATACAGCAACAAGGGAGTTATAACCCCGATTTAAATTAACATGAACCTAGGATTTACAAATACCTACCTAGATTCAGACTAATTTGAGCATGTAACTATTCTTGAGCTTTGCAATTTACTTTTCTACAGCATACTTTGGTATTAAGATTTCATTATGTAAACCATCATGACTACTAGTAAGTTACATAGGTACCTCTACCCTTCCTATGCGTACCACCTAATGCAGTGTTACGAATACCTGCGCTGACTCCTAGTATTTCTTTCTTATATCATGTAAAATCCAACCCACTCAAGGTTACCTTATCTGAACAAATCCTTAATCAAAATCGAGAGCTCTTCAGATCCTGTACCACACAACAGATACTATTCGAGGAAAAGTGTATGAACTGCGATATATTTATGATCAAGTTCCAAAGCGTAGTTCTGTCATTTATATAGGTAATATTTTGTCATTATGTTAGTATTTTGGTTCACACTTTTATCCTATTCTGCATACCTATAGGGGTTACCGTCAGTTGTATCCGTCAAGTCGTATCACTAGCAGTCGCTCGTTCTAGTTTGTTTAAATTTCAGTCATTGAATAAAAAGTTAAAACACTTGAAAAGTTATTTTTTACTACCTAATAATCACCTTCCTACTGTCGTTAAATTCAAAGTAGGTAGTGAAAGATATGTTAATGATTAAAAGTAGGTACTTGAAATCATATTAGATAATTTGTCTCAGAACTGATTCTGTTATAATACGATAAATAGAACTTAAGAATTAGACAGTGTGTAAATCGATCTTTAAAGAAGTAATGTTTAATTTTGAGTGAAGTACACATGTGTAAATAAAAATGAAATTAAATTTGGCACTCTGTGTGAGAGTAACTAAATTGTTAGTTTCGTGTGGGAAGGTCATTTATTATGAAATGCGTCCCACATAGGTACTACCTATTTTGTGTTCAGTCGATATATTCACTGATCACACATTGATTTACACACCATTAAATGCCCAGTAAAAATCCTCTCAAAATTAAATACTTACCTAATGTAAAAATACCTCACAAAATAATAAGCACCTACAACTAACTCCTGGGTCAGAGACTGATGATGCGCCACTCAAGGTAAGTTTCGAGGCTTTCCTATAATATTATGTAGGTACCTACCTAACCAACAAGTTCGAGCAAAATAGTGAAAAAAGAAGAAAAACGAGTAGGTACCTGCCCACGTATACTTCCTCGAATGAATTTAAATAGGCAACTAGTGATTGTGGCGTCAACTTCTGATCTACCTAGCGAAGTTTGAAGTTTACCTAACTTCAAACTATCTTCCACTATGTTTTGCTGAATTTAGTCCAATTATGAAACATTTAATGGATATACGTACCTTAACTGATAAGGTAGGTAGCTATGAAGAATCAACAACTTTTTATGGTTGGGTGTAGCTTTAATTAGGCAATTAGGTACTCAAAATAATTGGGAAAATCCAAACTCAATCGACTAACTCAATGTGATGCATTTTTGGCTCCCTTCTCCACTTTCTCAAAATACTGTAAAGCTACCTACGTATTTATTGTCTCAAACCATTGTCGCCCAACCTTGTTTAAACTAGGATGGTAAAAGAAAAAAAAGCAGACTTCCAAGCAGTAGGTTGGCTTTGATGGGGAAGTACTGGGAGGCTGAGCAACAGCTCAGAAGAATATTCTGAAGGAAAGCATCCCAGCCCATCGTTACATCGTTGCTAATTCGTTTAGGGAGTGCTGCAACACCGCATTCACCCTCTGACCAAAGACGTTGAAAATTACATCCGAACCACAACTGGGAAAAAGCATGGATAGTATGGGGGGGGGGGGGGAGCATCCATGATAAGAGCCAGCAGCTGTCCTTTCACTACCTGCGGCCGGCCAGAGAGCGGCTAGCCGGAGCCCCTATTTTGACGCCCTTTTTCAAAATCGTTGAAATTTATTAACAATTTTGCTCGCTCATTTTACAAGTTATAACTGCGTTTATTGAATTTCATGATGTACTAGCCTCCCAAAAATTCCCCTACGCAAGGCATTTTGATTTTTAAAAATTTTGGCCAAATTTAAAATTTTATGCTTGTTCAAATCTGATGATTTTTTGCGATCGGTTGACCTAGGGGTTATGTCCAACTAATATAGTGAATTTACAATTTTTTTCCAAAACTAAGTAAATCACAGCCTGAGAAAACTTGAAAATAGTTTTCAACACAGGGCCTGCAGGTTCACGCTCCCTGGATCTATATGTGTTCCCAAATCGCAGCCTCCATCTTACAATTATTCATTCAACATCCGAAAAAGGGAATAGGAAGTATAGAGTATGAGGGACTTGAAAACTTGAGCATAGTAGAGGTCCTGCGGTAGCAGACGGGGGTGCAACCGACTCAGTCCAAGATATAATATGTACGACGGCATTCTCTGAGAAAGCGGTAGACTTAAACCAAGGGAGGTATCCGCTAACTAGTCCTAATACAGGTTTTTTTTAAATGCCATAACAAAAACGGTGCAAATTATTACACGACGGTTTATTATTAACCTGTATAGATGCCCCTCTGCATAGATAACTGTTTTCTGTGGTCAATTCTCTCGAGCTCTCTTCAAGAAAGCCGTAAATAGAGTACTGGAGCCGGCCCCAGAATTAAAGTTTCCTACAAATACGTGGGATTCAATAATTCAGTAATTAATTATTTGTAGTTAGTCATGAATCATAAGGCAAATAACCCTTGTGTAATAATTTATTTTTGTATAATAATTTGCCATTGTCTAATAACTTACCCATCAATAATACTTCAACGTTTGTTCAAGTTGCAAACCTATCAACAAAACCTACCTATCAACAAAATCCAAAAGATCCATCATTTTTCAAATGAAACAACATCACTGAACAACCAACTCGACTTCATACAGCCATCCTTGATTATAATCAGGTGCTCCCTAGCGATGATATCTGGGCCGGATTTATACTGCTTGATTCACGATCGTGTTGACGAAGGTTTTCGATGCAAACGAACGGCTGGAAGTACAATACTCCGGGGGGTCTGAAAAAATTCTTTAGTTAAAGATCAATTTAAAACGTTAAAAAAAACCATACCCTTATTGAAAGTTTTCGAGCTACGGCGTTCTGAAAATTTCAACCCCTATTTTGAACTCCTTAGAGAAGACTGACATTAACGCCGAGCCTTGAGGACCAACTAGACCCCGAACGGGACCTATAAACCAAATTTCATCAATTTTGGTTCATGGTAACTAAGGAAAGTGCTAAGTACGGCAAACAGACCGAAACTTTTTTATTGCATTTTCGGAATCTACATACCTTGAAACGTAAACCATCAGATTTTGAGGGGAGGTTTAAATTTTTTTTCATGCTCGATTCCAAAGGTTCATTACTGAAAATAATGAACCAAAAAACGGATTCAAAACGGACAAAAAAAATAAAAATAAACCACTAAACCAGCGAAATAAATAAATATACTCTACTATGATTTGTCAACATTTAGGTTCAGTCCCAACTGTAGACATACAAGCGTCAATGAACACAAACTATTGCACTATAAAAGTACCAGCAACGTGATATAATATCATGTAGGTAGTTGGACGATGCAAATCATTCAAATCTATCAAGGTTATAGGGTTAGGATACCTGTATCCCATTTAAGCACCCTACCATCGATAAAACTGCTTATGTGGCATGTAATATTGTTTATACCTGTATCGGTCGCGACGGTCATCATTCCAAGTCATCATCACAATACTACATCACAATTTTGAAAGGAAGAAACCTTCACGTTATAGACGAAATTTTACAAGACTACTCACCAGTTATTGCTTCGGACATTGTGACGAAACGAAATTTTTCAAAAAAAAACAACTAACATGACAAATCAAGGACCAACTATACAGTTCATTTGCCACTCACATACGCACATAACTACAAGGCAAAGCCTGATGCTAATTAAAGATCGTCAAACACAGACGGTTCCACTAAAAACACCGATAGACAATTATTACTATTTATAATACGGTACTAACGACACCACGATACAGGTAGCTCTGGCTACTGCTGGGCAGTGGTGGAGGAAAATCAGGTGTGCTGATAGGAGGTAGGATCCATGTTACCAGCATGGAAACTACATCCCACTGGAATGGAAATTCTCAGCTTAGCTGTCGTCCTTTCATGTCGGACATAGGCAGCTTGGACACTGGATAGTCCATTGGTCTATAACTTGTCTCGATCGAGGAACTCAAGGAAGGAGTGAGGAAGCAGCGTCACCAAAGCTGGGTATGGCCACTCACTTTTCGTCGGGTGTTTTCGGCTCAACACTCGACATAGCGGCGGCCATGTTTTGGTGGACACATAAGCAGGTTGTTGCTATGGAGTTTGAATGTGTTCGTCTCAGCTTTCTATTTCATTTTTAACTCTTCAGCACTCGCTTCGGGTCATGGTGACCCGAGCCTCCTTTCAAAGGTGAATATTTTTTGGAACAATGCTTGTTCTCCTCTCCAAACCACTTGCTAAGCCTCCAAGTCGGCTAGACGCACCTGTCAGTTTGATTCACCAGTCCAAAGAGTAATGTTTGATAGGCAAACGAGATATTATGCGAGTGACTAGGTATTGTTTTTGGTACCCCAAATGACCCGACGCGAGTGATCTCGTCACTTTTTCTGACGGAGGTACCTTTGTGACTGCTTGCTCTTTTTTACATTGAATACTCGATCAGAAAATGGAAAAAAATACTTTTTGTGAGTGATAATGAACTTTTACAAGAATGAGAGCGGCAAAATTGTGAATCTCCAATTCCAGATGACGAAGGGTTGGTCCCTGAAAGTGATATAACTAGAACAAGGAGCAAGTCAGTCTTACTATATTCCACACGACAAATTTAAACCTTTTATTTGCATGACATAGGGTTACAAGCACAATAATACCCACTGAACAAAGCAAGATTTGAACCCTCAAAATAAAATTATCACAAAAGTTGAGGAAATGAGAACTCCACTGTTTACACTAGAACAAACATACTGATAGTGATGAGGGATCAAAATTGAACAATAAGAACGCTCGAAAAACAATCACAAAAAAAAATCTTCATGAAAAAACAATATTGAACTGGGTATTGAACAAAAAGAAGGTTTGACGAGCGAAATGGAATTACGGAAACGAATTACTTATTATTATGAATGATGAGAGCTGTGAAGACTTTGGTCTCTGAAATTAATATCGATATGTTAGTTTTTACTGCTTATCTCATCAAGTTTGGAGACTGAAAACCCCCAAAAAATTAAGATTTTTTAGTGCAACGTTACTTGCACCCCCTGCCCAACACCATTCATTCTGTGATTTTTCAACAATGAAAATTTCGATAAAAAATACAGAGAATTATTAGAAGTTGTTCTATATAAAGGTAAATGACGCTCAAAGTTGGGACTACAGTGAAAATATGGGTAAATGGCATGTGATATTCGAGCTTAATTTAAAAATACCAAGTATGATCTCAATGTGGAAATGTTGTTATTTAAATAGAAAAAATTGGCCCGTCTTTCAGAATATGTGTCTGTTTTTTGGTTTTGTAACCTTTTTACCCACAAAACTTGAATTTAAAGTAGCTTGGGCCAAAAAGACCCGACGCGAGTGCTCATGTGTGTAAGACGACCCGAGTGCTGGAGGGTTAATCTCGACACACTACATAAAACCAGCTTCGAACCTGATTTCTAACATGAACATGGTCACTCTGTTACCACCCACTACTATAATATGTTGACAAAGAATATGAGTCGATAAACAATATATGTTCCTGATGTTGGAGAACGAAGTTGATTGATAATTATGCACCAGCTTTGAGCTCTTAAGTTGCAAATACGTATTTTGAATTATAATTTACAATTTTTATCTACAATTCACCAACAATTTCCATGACACTCTTTAAGTACATACCTAATAATGTATTTTAAGATATAAAATAAAAATGTTACTGAGTATCTAGTTATGTATATTAAGATGTAAAAAAAGTTTCTAATAAAGTTGGACGACCAAGTTGCTATGTGGCACCAACTTTGATCTCTTATATTTGCAAATAGGGAAACTATTTTTGAACTAGTATAATTTACAAATTTTTATAAATTCGCCAACAATCCATACCCACCTCGTCATGTATTTTAAGGTACCTATAAAATAAAAATGTTCCTGAGTTATTAAGGAAAAATAGTTGTCCCATGTGTTGTTTTATGATACATGTTTCTAATGTGTTATTTTATAATAAAATGAATTAATATTATTAAAGGTTACTGTTTAATGTTATTAAAGTTAAGCAACTATTTAAAAAAGGTTCTCGCGCTCTTTCAGAAAACTATCGACCTATTTCTTTGTTGTCGACTTTCTCTAAGATATTCGAGAAATTGGTCGAACTGCAGTTAGTAGATTATTTAGATCAAAATAATTGACTTTCAAACAAGCAATTTGGTTTTTCGTGCTGGTTGTAGTTGTCAGGATACTGTGTCTATGCTTAGTTCTCGGATTAGTGATGCTCTCAATTCTGGGGATAATGTCTTGAGTATACATTTTGATTTAACTACAGCTTTCGATACCTTAAAAATCATGATCGATTGTTAAATAAATTGTATCAGATTGGCTTGGATGATAATGTGTTATGTTGGTTTTCCTCTTATTTAGCAAACCGAAGTGAACTTGCGCACATGTCTATAGGAGTTCCCTAGGGCTCTGTCCTGGGACCTATATTGTTTATATTATATAATGAATGATGTTTTGACTTGAATACAGGAGGTTCACTGATTGGTTTCATAGATGATCTGGCTCTCGTTATTGTGGCAGATTCGTGGATTAATGTCCACATTCTTGCTGCCTTTGCAGTATCAGTCATATCAATCAGATTGGTTTGTCAGTAATGCTTCAACTGCAAATAAAGTAAAAACATCTTATATTACACACTCCATTACGGAAGCAGGGCAGGCTGACTCGTCTGCTATCACTTTTCACATTCGATCAAGTGGATGCTCCGCAGATCCCTGTACGTGCCCTAGTATCCACCGGGTGGATTGTCAGATACTTGGGTGTTGTAGTTGACAAGTTTTTGAAATGGAAACATCAAATTTTTCAAGTGAGCAATTCAATTCGAAGATCCTCTTTCATTTTTTCTTTTTTAAATACCTACCTCTATAAATGCCGACCTCTGTCTGTTTTGAAAATGACTTACCATGCATTTTTGGCCTATTGCCTTACCGTACGGGGTGGGGCTTATCAAAAGTCGTTTAAAACAGTGGAGTTGGCAATTAAATCAGTATTACGCCTCATTTTTAGATCTGGTTACCTTAGCTCAACTAAACCTTTATTTTCCAAACTCAACATTCTTCCTCCTCTGCTTACTTGTGTGGTTGAAATGCTTAAGTACTACTTCAAGCATTATCTTCCGTACATCCCTCGTTATTACACAGTATTACACGATCTAATTCAGTGTTTAAGATACCGAGTCCTACCTTACCCTAAATTTTTTTAAAAAGACAGTTCCGTTTTTAGGTCCAAGACTGTTTTCAGAATTGTCTCTACATATAAAGCAAATTGACAATTTTAGTAAATTTAAAACTACAATTAATGATCTTTTTAAACATCAATATCAAAATGACTTGTTAATTTCCCTTCTGAGCTTTATTTAGTATGTTTTTCATCTTTACTTGTATATCCAAATATTTATGCACCTATTCTCTTAGGTCAAATTCTTAATTTCAGAGAAGAGGTAAAGTAAAGTAAAGTAAAGTAAACAGCCATTCCAGGCTGGGGCTTTTCGTCCGACTGCCCTGCCAGCGTGGCAGACGTGATCAGCTATCCTCCAATGAGAGGATCAGAATTTGACCTGATCATTTCCCTCTTTACTTGGGTAGGCTCATTGCCTCGCCCCCTTGAGTGGAGAGGGGTTCGCCCAACAGCTGCATGGGTCATACTTGGACATGTCACCACGTGTCACAGTGGTCACCCATCCAAGTACTAACCACGCTCAAGTTATCTTAACTTCAGTGATCTCAGGGCAACCGGTTTATTCCACCTGATAAGGCCATTCATTTCATAGATTGATTATCATATGTGAGATGGTTGCACTCGTCATTTTGTTTCTCATATCTAGTTAACTCCTGATCCCCAGACAATTTTCTTAAATTATGGATATGAGTAACTGCCTTTCTGTTTTCTCTCATGAGGTGTATCTTATTTCTGTTTGCACTGAAGTATCAAATACTTCTTTTTGTATTAGTTATTTATACACTGTTGTAAATAAAATGACATTTAATATTTTAAAAAAAGGGACAAAATCTTTGGTGTCTACCATATTCCCTGAGTTCACATTTTCAAAGTAGGTACTGCAATAAATTTTTACTCCCGTTTGAAGATGTGTTATATTTTTTTGTTTTCTGGCTTTCCTGCTAATCTATCTGATGAATCTTTAAAGGGATGATTAAGCTTTATTATAATAAATCTCGTGGCTATTTATTGTACTAAATCTCGTAATAACACTCCATGATGACGTGTTATTCATACATAATATTGTACATAGGCTTATTATATACGAGCTAGGTAAGTACCTTTTAACAGAAGCGTTGGTACCTATGTATATCGAGATCCGAGTTCTGATAATTTCTTCATTTTTGGAGGGTTACAGGCTTCCAGGATATTCTCTTATGTGACCCAAAGAGATCACAACCTTACAATGATTACCACTATTTTTGAGATTAAGATGTAGCAAAATATATTAATTTCAGGGATGGTACCTAATCAATTCCAATATATTAATCAACAATTAACTCCAAATTAGGTAGGTATTATTCAATATTTAGAGGTAAAATTATGAACTATGAGCACTTTATGTAACAATCTGACATTCAAACCAAATATTCTGATAAAATACTCAGTTGATCTTTGTTCCTAATGCATAGCTCGGCTACCTGTTGATCTGGTTTATCTGGTTGATCTGGTTGATATGGTTTATTATTTTCAATAATGAACCTTTGGAATTGAGCATGAAAAAAAAAAATTTAACCCCCCTCAAAATTTGATGGTTTTCGTTTCAAGGTACCAGAATCCGAAAATGCAATAAAAAATTTCTGTCCGTCAGCCGCACTTCGCACTTTTCTTAGTTACCATGAATCAAAATTAACGAAATTTGGTGTGTAGGCCCCGTTTGGCCCTGTTTGGCATTTGGTTTTGTGTAGGTCCTCGAAGCTTGGCGTTACTGTCAGTCATCCCTAAGGGATGAAAAATACTGGTTGAAATCTCCAGCACGCCGTTCCCTCGAATTTTTTTTTCGGTTTTAAATAGTTCTCGAACTTGGGAGTTTTCTAAGACCACCTGGAGCATTGTATGTCCAGCCGTTCGTTCACAGTAAGGCCCAGAATTTTGCACCGACAGGCATTTTCAACAGCAGGGTGAATGAAATTGTATTCATTCAGCCCAAATATCATCACTAGGGACGCGCTAACAATTGGGAATTGGCCCGAGATCATCATTGCTAGGGAGCACCTGATTATATTCACGGAGTATGAAGTCGAGTTGGTTGTTCTGTGGTTTTATTTCATTTGAAAAATGATGGCTCTTTTGGAGTTTGTTGATAGGCAGTGAAACGTGAACAAACGTTGAAGAATGGCTATTGGCTAAAAGGAGAAGAGGCTAAGGGGAGGGAGGTTGGGGGATGGGTAGAGATGTGTCGGTCATGAGTGACCTTGTCTCAAAGACCTCTTTCAAGTGAACTGGTCCCAAATGACCTGCCGAGGGAATTTCGCAGTTCACCCGTTCGCCGTTCACTAAGGTTTCCCGAGTCTCGGGCCCTTCAATCCCACCAACCGGAGCAGGTAGCAGGTCACCAGTTCGCCGTTCCTTTTGACAGTTCATTTCGCCCTTATCTCACTCTTATCTCAATCGTCAATCCCACAGTCAGTTCATGGTCAGTTTCTGTGATTTTTCATACTTTTCTAATGGAAATTTCATTTTTTGTAAAGAGTCATTTTCATAAAGCAACTATCCTGTGATGTGTATTTCATTTGTAGTCCCCAAAAATATGTGATTTTTGTTATTTTCCTAATTTCGTTATTGAAAAATATACCTACTTATTTTTTTCTTTTTGAGAAAATGTTCGTAGTACTATTATTGATTCTCCTACTTAACCTTACTAGGTAAGCTTTAAAAAATATTTATATGAATAAATTTTTTTACTAAAGCTTCTCTTTAGATAGTTCTATGAATTCAGCAGAAAAATGTTAATAAATGAGGCTAGAGTTGGCCCGTACAGAGAAATCCCTAGCAGGTCGCAGGTCCCGCTCGCACACTACCTGTGGACAAAGTGAACTGGTGACCTTCTCCAACTGAGAGGGAGATTGGGCTCGTACTGAGAAATTCCTAGCAGGTCGCAGGTCCTGCGTGTTCACTTCAAAGTGAACTGGTGACCTTCTCCCATTGAACTTGTCTTCGAACTGAGTGACCTGCTGGGAGTCAACTCACTCAGGTGAACTGGGTTTACCTACACACCTCTAGGGAGGGGATGGCTAAGAATGGCGTTGGTGGATGGCTAAATGATAAAACAATGGTAAATTATTAGACAACAGTAAATTATTACACGACGGTTCATTATACCATCTACGTAGAAGGGGCTGGAGTTTGTTGGTAGGTACTTTTGCAACTTGAACAACAACTGTTGAAGTATTATTGATGGGCAAATTATTGCACAACGGTAAATTATTACTCAAAGGTAAATTGTTGCACAACGGTTCACCATACTATCTACATAGAAGGGGCACCTATACAGGTAAATTATTACACAAAAGTTTATTATTTTCCTTATGCTTCATGAATAACTACAAATTAATTAAAGATTGAATTATTGAATCCCGCGCATTGGTAGGAAACTTTAATTCTGGGGCCTGCTCAAGTACTCGATTTAGGGCTGTCCTAGGGGGGGGGGGGGGGGGGCTCGAGGGTATTGATCACAAAAAACAGTGATCTACGCAGAAGGGGCATCTATACAGGTAAATAATAAACCTTCGTAATAATTTGCAGCGTTTTAAACTTTAAATTGGATGAAATGGAAGCCGAGATATCGGCAAATTCAATGGCCGTCCGCCTTGTGTCCGTGTCACGTCGACAGGCCAGGTGCTACAAAAACAAAAAGTGGCCTTACCATGCACAGTACGAGTGAGGTGGGCAAGACGCTTCCTCTCACTTAAGGTGCGTCCACATTATTCCGCCATTTGCGGTTGGCAACACCAGTTGGCAAAGCCTAATTGGCAAAGCCTAATTGGCAAAGCCAGCGGCTGTAAAACCATCTACATCTGTGTTGGCATTTATTTAGTTTAGTTGCACAACGTTCAGCGATTTTGGTTGGTACACCGTTGTTGGCCATGTCTACATCGTTTCAGCTTTGCCAGTTGGCCTTCCCAACTGGCAAGCAGTGGCACAGTGTAGACGCACCTTTACACTTGCCTGGTCACAATCGACACAGGATCTTCACCACGCAGACTGGCGGCAGATATTGGAACTACGTCTCCTGCTGAGTCGGAAGTGTTCCAAGCAAGCGAGGGATCACATTTAGCGAAATGAACTGGAGGTAAAATGGTATTGGATGTTGATTATAAACTATTATTAACAGGATGCCCTGTTAAGACTCATCCAACTTCACAGATCAATTCTACGAACTAATTTACTACAAAAACAGGCTAAACGACAAAGTATTAGCTACAAAACTTCCGAGGCTTGGGCAAGTGTGCTTGCTATTGACGTTCCTGTTAATTATTTGTTGTGGACGAACCATGGTTATTAGCAAAATGTGTGGCTGTTGCCTGTCCAGTGAATCTTTTCTTAAAGCTTTCTTGAAGTTCAGGTGTGAGCCTGAACAGGATTTTGAAAGATGTCAGTAGTAACGTTTCTGGAATGTAAGGGCTCCACACCAGCGAGAAAAAAGATTTACACAATGTAATTCGTGACTTCAAAACAACTCCGTCAAGCTCCATTCAAGGAACCCAATAAGTGTGGATATTTGGGTTAAAACTATTTGCCAAATTTTAACTTTTTTTGACATCTTGACAGGCTAAACAACGAGATTTTAATGGAATTTTTTTCGTACCGATTACACTGGTTGGTTATTTGCAATCTCTTTTTGTATTGATCTCTGAAGTTTGGTGAGGACATACTGTCAGGGAAAATATTCTCCCCAGTGATCGCAGTGGCGAACCAGTGAACTAGAGCGTGTCACAGGCTTTTACAACAGGAGTTGGCGGGTTTAATTATGATTTCACTCATGAATGTTATTAAATCTACCTTGGGTCATATAAGGCCAATGACAGAGAGTGAGGAAGTTTTAAAAGGGAGGCTGATCCCGCAGTTGGTGTCAAGGAAAAGTTGGGAAATGTGATCCAAATAGGAAGCAGTTATTCACAACACCCTAATGTTGTCAAGGTCCATGTTGATTTATCAAAACCATTGGTGGAAAGGGTGATTATTTGGACATTCCAGAGTGTGACTATTGATTTACTTGAGCAGGCAAGTAGGCACACAATTATTAATTTATTTATTATCATAGGTATCTAAATGTTTTGTTGGTTGAATACCAAGTCGAGCAAAGCACCATTTTATTGATGGAGCCTTCAATTACTAGGTAAATCATGATAACATTCCACAAGTAGCTACATCAAGCAATTTTCCCTGTTTTGGATAACTGTCTGATAATTTGATGAAGTCGACATGTTTTGCCATCATATATGAGTGCTCATCACAAAATTCTTATGACAAGCTTTATAAAGCGAATTCTCAGCCAGTATGTTGACTAAACTGGAGTCCTCAAAATATTTGTTATAAGATTGGTTGTCAGCTTCTTTTAATATTTTATGATTTCAATAATTTAATCTTTCAGGCTGTCTAGAAAGCAAAATCCAAACTGAGATGGAGAAAATTACCATTTTTGTCTTATTTTTCTCGAGTAAAACAAACCTCCTTTACCATCAGTCCATGATGTTAATTAGAAAATATATTTCAAATGTTTAGGTACTAATTAAAATTCCGGCCAATTTACATCAATGAAAATAATCTCGGGATGTGAAGTATAAGACCACATGAAGCTCTGTTTACCCAACGTCAAATGTGATTCCTGTCTTACAACTGGCTTCTTCGGAAACATTACTAGGCCTAATTTTACATTGCAGTACACTGCAAAATGTGTCTTTTTTGGCAGACATTCTGGGGATTACCGAGGAATACCAATGGGACGAATACCTCCATCTGATGGGCTCTAGTTCACTAGTTGTCCGCCAGAAGCGCTGCGGTAATTTTTGGGGTGCCAATAACTAATAATCAACACTCTGTAGGATGTTTCATTGAATGTGTGGGTGTGACCCCTCCATCACTTCAGACTCTGGCAGACATCTGCCGCCAGTCCGCTGGCGCCGTAATACGAACGGGATATATTTAACTGCACGGCAAAAAAAGGTATTTTCCCTTCTGCGAATCTCCATCTAAAAAGATTATCTTCACTTCAGAAAAAGTAAAACTCCCAGCATAAAGTAAACGTCAATATTGACTCCAATCACGGCTAAATAGGTGATCAATACCAGCGTATTATTCAATCACACATCAGAAAAGGGGTTGGCACAGCAAAAAAAGGGGTTTGCACAGCAAAAAAGGGGTTTTGCACAGCTATTTCAAGTTGAAGGAGCGCGCGTTACCTCAGTGTTGCCAGGGAATCCTTCTTCTGCCGTTATAATCAATTTCTGGAAGGGCAATAACAAATTTGAACGTTGAATCACCTTATTAGACGGGCGTCTCCCAAATTAGCCGTGCGACTCCCAAATTAGCCGTGCGATTCCCTTTTTTGATGTGCGAAGTATTTTTTGGACGTGTGTTTGAATTAAAAGCTGTTATGCCCGCCTTTTATGTAGGGAGTAACCTCTATTTTGCCGGGCCGATAAATCACACCCAATACGAACTCTTAGGGGGAGATAGCTCCAACATCTGCCGCAAGTCTGCGTGTTGAAGTCCTGTGTGGATAGGTGATAATTACGTATCCTCGTGTGCGATGCTACCGCGGCGAAACGTTTTTCCGGGGTAACTACGTATAGCATCCATTATTCCATACATCCCTGAAGAGCCCCCATCCTGTTCCATATGCCCGACTTGATTCTAGCCTACAATCACTGTGAAATCAACATTAGTGAAATATACCTAGTGCATATTTTCTGTTCGGGGCGCACCAAGTGACTTAAACCACAGCTAACAACTTTGTTCAGGTTGTGATCCTGGCAGGGCTGATGGTGTGTCCACCAGGCCCGATTGTGCGAGCTGTACAACTGTTTCCTTCTTTTCGTTGGATTAAAATAATTATATTACAGTAGCCGCTTTATTTATCGAGAACACAGGATAAAACAGTTTCCTAATTATATTAAAACGCTATCAGATAGGCACCGACCTGCTGCGCTATGAAGCGAACATTCGTATTTGTGAAGCAGTCGATCCAGGGACCTATGTAATGAACATCTCAAATGTAAGGAGAGAAGATTTAGGTAGTGAATTATCTAGAGCTGGGGTGCGATTTATTCACACTGAAACAACTAAAAAGCCCTTTAAGCACGTAATTTTCTGACATCAAGGCTTATAAAGAAGGTCACCATGAACAGGATATCGCCACATCAATTTTTGACCTTTGGAAAGGTTAGCAGAAACTCTAATACCTACTCGTAAGATTGGAGGAATCCTTAGGGCGCATTTAAAAAATAAAAAAAAAATAAAAAGAACTCTAAGGCAAATCGTAGAATCTATAATGCCTAGGAAATTACTGAATCTACAGCACTATCTACAGAATCCTTAGTTGGAATATGTCTGCTAACCGAGCTCTCTCTTGCCAATCAGCCCCCTTCCTTTTATCTCCCCGCAGCACTCCTTAATTTATTTATTTATATTTCTGACATATAGGACAGAGTCCCACCTCGCATGTCATTCGAAAAATTACTAATTCTAAGGGTTACTAATTTTAAGTAAATAAGAAAAATACTAATTTTAAGTAAAAAAAAAAAAAAAATAAAAAGGCCTGAGGGGCATTTAAAAAACAATCAGCCTGAAGGGCACATAATAAACAGGTTAGAACTCCATTAGAGTATACAAAACAGAATGTATATTACAATGAACAGGATGAGAGAAAAGAAGAGGAAGAAAAGAAAGAAAAGAGATAATGAGGGGAGGGGGGGAGGGGGGAGGAGAGAGGGAGAGGGGGAGGAAGAGCAAGAGTAAAGCAGGGTTCACATCCATCCGGAAAGCTATCCGGAAAGTGCGTACGAGCAGCTGATTGGTTGGACATCAGCTGGGGAGGGGGGAATATTCTTTCCGGAGAAGCACTTTTGAAGCGAACTGTACGCATCAGATTTTTCAGATATTTTCCGCTCCGCATCTGCGCAGTTCACTACTGCGCATACGGAATGGCGTCAGGAACCGAAACAGCTGTGGGAGGAGGTGCGGGAAACGAGTTGTTAGCTTGTGCTCGGTTGTTCACTTGTTGTGGATTTGTTCACTTGTGTTTTTACTCGAAATTGTCGTGCTAATTATTATGAACAACGAGATTTTAATAGAGTTGGTGAGGGGGAGGCCACAGTTGTGGAACACCGCTGTGAAGGAATATCGGAATTCCGAGACCACAGCGCGGAACTGGGAGGAGATCGCCGGCGTGTTGATGGTGGATGGTAAGTACAGTTTTCCTAATTTGTACACGTAATAGATTTCGTTTTGCTTAGGTATGTCAAAGACAATGGCTTTATTTATGTTTTACTATGCAGTTGAATCGGTGAAGAAACGGTGGCGGACTCTTCGGGACCGTTTTACTAAAGAAACGAAGGGCCATGTAAAAGTGACGGGGCAAGGCGCGACGAGGCTAAAACAGTGGCAACTTGAGGAACAAATGATGTTCCTCAAGCCTTCCATCACCCCAAGAACGTGAGTACCTCTTTGTGATTTTTGCTTCCGAGTAGCGAAAGCATTGTTTGTTTCTCCTATCAATTTCATCGCCACGAAAAAGATGCCTCCGGGCATGCGCGAACCTAAAACTGAAACTGTAATCAGATTCTGTATCTGATTACAGTTTTTGAAACTGTAATCTGCATCTAGAAATGTGAATTTCAAATCAATTCAATGACCAGTACAAATTTTAATTTTTTGCAATAATCTCCTAGTCATGTGGTTTTTACATTACCTACTGGCCTCTATGTTCACAGAACCATCAGCAACTTTGAAAATCAAGTCACGCTTGTTGACTTGGCTGGAATGGAGGAAGAAGAAAGTGAGTTTCGGTATTACCCTATTGTCATGATTATGCCGTAGGTACCTATTGTATCTATAGAAGGTTGTTTGACCATGTTGCAGTTCTCTACGAAACGTCGCCATCTGAACTGGAGACAGAGATGATTGAAGACGGTCTAACCGAATTCTCTACAATCGATGGTGAGTGGTAGCAATACTGACTTCGCTTTTCAACTTCGTGTCGCTATGAGTGGTTATCGTAATCACATCCCACAAGTTTTCTATACAAGATAAAACCTTAGGGGAAGGCCATGTACCTTGAGCAGGCAGTTTTTTCTAGAATGATTTTGAATTTTTTTCTAGAAAATTTTCATTGTAACAATTTTGGGCCGAGAACAATAGCTTCCTTTTCTTTGGAAATTCGCTAAAAGAAGATACAAATGTATGAGAATTTTTATTTCAAGAAATAGTGTTGGTACCTACCTAATTCAAAGGAACAAGATTGCTAGGACTAGAAATGTTTAGGAAATAGAATATTTTTTTATTCACAATTTCCCAAATTATTCTATTTTAGAGCTTGTTGAACTTGTTCTGTTGTTTCAGATAATCCTCAGCCGTCAACATCCCAAGGGGAGCAACAAGCAACATTGGAGGAGCTCATTTCGCCCCAATCCAAAAAGCGCGCGGGCCTGTCTCACAAAAAAAGGAGTAGGTTCCTAGTGGTAATTGAGCCGCAGTAATTGAAGTCGAAATACCAAAAGCTTGTAATGAAACAATTCCGCTGTAGGATCTGAAACTAGAAAATGCAACGAACTGTTTTAGAGAAACCTTATAGTACAAGGTTTCTCTCTTTGATGGATTTTATTGAAGGTTGGGGGCCATCAATTCTGGTTTAACGTCTCCCAGGTTGCTGTGCTTTGCCGTGACCGTTCTGTAGTTCAAGAACTGTAGATGTGGTTTGTTTTTGCAGAACGAGCTGTTGAGGAAGACCACCTTGCGGAGGCCATCCTGCAGAATTTGCACAAATTGAAGAGCCACAGAGATTATAAGCGCGAGGAACACTTCTATCTGTTGTTCGCTCGGAATATAGAAGCATCGAATTTGAGTTTGTCTTCTCGACTGGCCATACAAGCCAAGTGCCTGGAGACTCTTCGCGAGGCAATTGCTAGGGAGGGTATGCTTCATATGTTAAATTTTTTCTCAAATTTGTAAAAAATAGGATTTCTGAAGTCTCATGTAATAATCTTAATGTATTTAAATAAAACATCATCCAGAATTTTATTGGTTAACAAAATTTGAAATAGGTTCGTGCTGTGCACCTACCTAAGTTATAGAGTGAAGTGGGGCGTATAAGGGGGGGGGGGGGGGGTCAACATTCACCATTTATTTGATCATGTGAACAAAATTTGTTCACATGAAATGATCAAATAAATGGAGATTGAATCAAATGAGGATCATCAAGGATCAAATTTAATGTTAATTTAATTCCAATGAAGAACCATCGAGAGTGTAATTGCAAAATGTTAAATAGGTTTTTGCTGTGCATGTATGTGTCGGTGTAGGTTGGGGCGTATAAGGGATTTCTTCAACATTATCTATTTATTTGATCATTTCATGTGAACAAAATTTGTTTACATGCAATGATCAAATAAATGGAGATTGAATCAAATAAGGATCATCAAGGATCAAATTTAATGTTAATTTAATTCCAAAGAAGAATCATTGAAAGTGTATTGCAAAATGTTAAATAGGTTTTTGCAGTACATGTACCAATGTGACAGTGTAGGTTGACGCGTTTAGGGGATTTTTTTTACGACTCTTAATTAATTCTCTCACAGTCTCATGTGTAATGTTGTTGTTAATGCATTTAAATGAAGAACCATTGAAAGTGTAATTGCAAAATGTTAAATAGCTTTTTGCTGTGCATGTACCATTGTGACAGTGTAGGTTGGCGTGTTTAAGGGATTTTTTTTACGAATCTTAAATAATTTTCTCACAGTCTCATGTGTAATGTTGTTGTTAATGCATTTAAATGAAGAACCATTGAAAGTGTAATTGCAAAATGTTAAATAGCTTTTTGCTGTGCATGTACCATTGTGACAGTGTAGGTTGGCGTGTTTAAGGGATTTTTTTTACGAATCTTAAATAATTTTCTCACAGTCTCATGTGTAATGTTGTTGTTAATGCATTTAAATGAAGAACCATTGAAAGTGTAATTGCAAAATGTTAAATAGCTTTTTGCTGTGCATGTACCATTGTGACAGTGTAGGTTGGCGTGTTTAAGGGATTTTTTTTACGAATCTTAAATAATTTTCTCACAGTCTCATGTGTAATGTTGTTGTTAATGCATTTAAATGAAGAATCATTGAGAGTGTTATTGGTTTGCTAATTGTTAAATAGGTTTTTACTGTGCACGTACCAATGTGACGGTGTAAGGATTTCTTCAATATTCTCCATTTTATTTATCATTTCATGTGAACAACTGTTAATTTTTTTTACGAATCTTAAATAATTTTCTCACAGTCTCGTGTGTAATGTTGTTGTTAATGCATTTAAATGAAGAATCATTGAGAGTGTTATTGGTTTGCTAAATGTTAAATAGGTTTTTACTGTGCACGTACCAATGTGACGGTGTAAGGATTTCTTCAATATTCTCCATTTTATTTATCATTTCATGTGAACAACTGTTAATTTTTTTTACGAATCTTAAATAATTTTCTCACAGTCTCATGTGTAATGTTGTTGTTAATGCATTTAAATGAAGAATCATTGAGAGTGTTATTGGTTTGCTAAATGTTAAATAGGTTTTTACTGTGCACGTACCAATGTGACGGTGTAAGGATTTCTTCAATATTCTCCATTTTATTTATCATTTCATGTGAACAACTGTTAATTTTTTTTACGAATCTTAAATAATTTTCTCACAGTCTCATGTGTAATGTTGTTGTTAATGCATTTAAATGAAGAATCATTGAGAGTGTTATTGGTTTGCTAAATGTTAAATAGGTTTTTACTGTGCACGTACCAATGTGACGGTGTAAGGATTTCTTCAATATTCTCCATTTTATTTATCATTTCATGTGAACAACTGTTAATTTTTTTTACGAATCTTAATTAATTTTCTCACAGTCTTATTAATCTTAACTTGTATTTGAATGAATCCTATGTACGTTCATGTGACTGTTGCTAATTGCACTTGCATTGATTATTCTGCAGGAACGAAGTGAGTCAAACGTCTTCAACTCATCAAAATACACTTCTTTAAAAATATGAATACTTTTTTAAATTTATTCCAAGAATTGTACAAGTTTTTATTAATAAAAAAACAAGTTTGACAAGTACTTAATATGTACATTTTAAGTATATTAAGGTGCAGTAGGAAGGTGTTGCCACTGCCAACAAAACTCGGGAAAAATACCGAAAAAAAACTAACAAAACTCGGGAAAAATACCGAAAAAAAAACAACAAAACTCGGGAAAAATACCGAAAAAAAATATACCAAAAGAAAAAAGAATAGCTGCGGTAGAAAGCGCGGTAAAAATAATGAAAAAGGAGATTAAAAAATTGCCAATAAATCAACAAAGATGCGACTAAATCTGAATAGGAATGTTTGTGATAGAACAAAATTCGGGAAAGAATTGTTGTGGGAGAAAGCCAGGAAACAGCTGTTCCGGACAGCCAAAATTCCGGATGGTTATGAACGCCTTCCCAACTTCCGCGATTCCCCTCCATCCCCTCCACTGCTTTTCACTAGCTTCCCCTATCCGTATTTCCAGACGGCTCCGGATGGATGTGAACCCTGCTTAAGAGAGACAGCAGAGAAGGAGAGGATTCTATCGCTCCACAAGGAAGTGGCGCTCAACAGCACCCCTGAACGCACCAAGGGAAGAGGCACAAAGAATCGCCAGAGGGAGGGAATTCCACAGCCTCGCTCCTGCAATTGAGACCGACTTGCTCATGGCCATACTGGACTACCGAGTGATGGCAATATTGTTGGCATGACCCAAGCCAGGAAGAAACATGTTATTGACAAAGGAGGGTAGACAGCCCTTAGTAGCGCAAAAAATTATGCAGAGGGAATTATGCGGAGGGGGGGGGGGGGGGGATTAACACTGAGGTATGTTATAATATCCATGCCAAGGAGGTGGTCAGCATGGAGGGATATATGTCCAAAAGATTTGAGCCGGAAAACATAGCGGACACAGGAATTGAACAGTACACGGAGGCGTTTGAGGGAGTTGAAATCAAGGGACCAAATGAAAAGAATTGAACAATAGCTGAAATGAGGAAGAATGAGGGATCAAAACAGTTTCGAGACGGATATGGAGAGGTATACTCGTACAGAAGGCTGGGTTTCGAAGCGAATAGAGGGCTGCGTAAACAGACCTTGATATTTTACCTACATGTTCATTCCACATTAGCGTAGGGTTAAAAATTACCCCAAGATTCCTTACAGACTGATGGTATCGAATAGGTGGGTTATTTATAAGAATAGGGGGAAGCGGGTGGTGATCTATAGGCTTATTAAAGATTACAATTGCCTGGCTTTTAGAGGGGTTCAGGAGCAGCCCATTGCTAACACACCAGCTATGTATAGAGGATAAATCGTTATTGACTTGAGTGATGGAGTTACGAAGAGAGGACAGGTGGGTTAAACTGTGCTTATAGATTTGGGTATCATCAGCATATAAGTGGAAAAAGCAGTGGCGAATAACTTGGGGCATGTCATTAATAAATAATGAGAATAAAAAGGGTGTAAGAACAGCACCTTGAGGAACCCCGTCCAAGATAGGTAGAAGACCAGAGGTGAAGCCATAGACAAAAACAGACTGGGAGCGGCCATTGAGGTAGGAGTAAATGAGCTTGCAAGCAATGGTAGAGAATTTGAAGAAGAACTTTTTAATAAGCAGATCATAATTGATTGACCCAAATGCCTTCCTAATATCCTCAGAGATTTTGATTAAAACAGATTCACAGCTGTGGCACGGTCTGAAGCCAGATTGATAAGGTGAAAGGAGGTTATTGGACATGACATAGCTACTCATCTGTTCCAGGAGGCAATGCTCAAGGGCCTTGGATGAATATTGCAGGATACTTATTGGTCATAGGTCCTCAAGGCGTTCTACTGATGATTTCTAAGGAATAGGGATGACTCGGGCGTTTTTCCATTGGTCAGGGAAGCATGAACTGGTGATTGCAAAGTTAAATATGTGTAAGAAAATAGGAGCAGTGACGTTGAGGCTTTTCAAAATAAGACAGAGAGGAAGATGGTCAGAACCCGTGGCATTGGAATTAATTTTGGAGAAAGCTTTGAAAATGTCTGATAGCAAAAGGCAGTTGAATGAAAACTTATCATGCTGAGGTGAAGAGACAGGCAGAACTACGGTTGGAAAAGGGGCTCTGGAAGCACTAAAATGAGTGTTGAGGCTATCAGCACTAAATGGAATAGAAGGGGTGTCAGCAGAATGCAAACCTGTTTTTCTAATACGAGACCAAAGTTGTTTCGTTGGCAAGTAGGGAGAGAGGAGGCCTTCGAAATATACTTGTTTAGCTCTCCTGACAAAGGACTTGGCCTTGTTCCTCAGTTTTTAATAATTAGCATAATCGTCCGGATCAAGGGAACGTCGCCAAAGAGCATAATGCTTTGTCTCGAGCTTTAAGGACCATCTTAACGTAGGTGGTGAACCAGGGAGTCTTAGGGTGACAAATACGGACTTTCCTCAATGGAGCAAGGGAATCGAGGATGTAAAGCAGTTGGCGGTTGAGAATTTTGATCATATCGACCATGTTGGTACATAGGAAGATGGCATCCCAGCATATTGTCATGGCAACTCTCTCTACCTCTTCCCTAATAACTAAATTGAGTCTACGTGTATTAATAAAATGAGGCCTCAACTTGAA
Source organism: Leptopterna dolabrata (assembly GCA_954871275.1). Lineage (NCBI taxonomy): Eukaryota > Metazoa > Arthropoda > Insecta > Hemiptera > Miridae > Leptopterna > Leptopterna dolabrata. The sequence continues at coordinate 53,598,783 of OX940974.1, read as the reverse complement.
TTTACTAATTCTTAGCAGCAGAGGAGAGCACGGTGATGAGACACAGCCGGGGCAGGGTAAGTTTTGCAGAATTTGACAGAGTTTAGATTATTCACAAGGAAGTGATCGATGCTGGTTGCAGAATCCTTTAGGATATGAGTAGGACCTGTGTCCAGAATATTCAAGCCTAGTGCACTACACATATCCAGCAATTTTTTAGAATTGGGGGTTTGTATATCAGTGTTCATATTAAAGTCACCAGCTATGACACCATTTTCATATGTGTATATATAATCAGCCAAAACAGATTCGAGGTGTGAAATGTCAGAGGGTGGACTGGGAGGTCTGTAAAGGGCACATAATAGAATGGGGACGCAACCAGGACAGGCTTCAACGATCAAGTATTCTAGAATGGATTCTTTAGGGGATTTACTGAGTACTTTATATTTGATTCCACCCCTCAAGTAAATTGCAACACCTCCTGAATTTTTCCTAGATCTATCGTGTCTTATAAGCTGGAAGCCAGAGAGAGCGACTGTTGAAGACCTGATGGAGGGCTTCAGCCATGTTTCGGAGATTAGCACTGCCTGTAACGGGTTATCACCAATGTAATATTTTATATCCTCGATATGACAGGGTAAGCTCTGAGCATTATAGTAGATAATAGGGAAGGAGATGACAGCTGGTCCTAAGCCATTTTTAATCCGAGCATCAACTGGAGTAAAGGAGGGGGCATCAGCATTCAGTTGTGAAGATTCAGGGAGAGTAATCGCAGATCCATCAGAATCAAGAGATATGTGCAGAAGCGAGGTATCGGGACTACCCTCCATGGGGACTGAAAGCCCCTAGACCCAAGGAGCAAGGAGGGAGCAGGAAACACCAAACAACCAGATCGGACGATAGAAAGGGAGGAGAAAATAGAACAGGAAACGAAGATGAGAGAAGAGGAGAGGAAGACAGTGGAAGAAGATAGGTGCGAGACACCCACAATCAGCAATACTGCTGGGAAGTGTAATATCATGGAGTGCATCAGAGTCACAAGATGGCGAGGCTTAGGTGTGCCCCCCAACAATCCAAAAGAATAGAGATGGTGACAGCACAGACTACAAGTGTGGATTACACATTTGAGTAAAATTTAATGCCTACTTCAGAGATGAAAGGTGGTGGAATATATATATATATATATATGTGATGGAGAAATGAGCCTGCCTACTGTCTGAGCTTCTGAAACGTAGTACTCGAAAGAAATGAGCCTGCCTACTGTCTGAGCTTCTGGAACCTAGTACTCGAAAACACCAATTGTGTCGCCACTAGCCGCTCGTAAATCCCCTCGAGGTACTTTAACAAACTACTGAAAACTGGAGGGGAGCGCTCACCCTGAGGCCCCACTCCGCAGTCTGTTGTGAGCAGTTGCTCTGTTAGTCGCATTTAATAACCGCAAAGTATTACGATCAGTTTACGTTACAAGTACCACTGTGAGTACCTTCGAGGGGGAGTGTGCTATCGAGTTTTCCCATTTTAACAGTCCGAATCCAAGTAAATTAGTTTTTAATCATATCGCGAGTGTTTTGCTTGTGTCTCCCCATGGCATCTGAGTATGAAGAAGGGGAAATATCAGATCCCGAACCCCAGGACATAACATCAGAAGTGGGATGTTAAAATCTACGTGCCGGATTCAGTGACAGTCGACGTGAAAATCCTGAGCTGAACGAAAATGTTTCGAATAACCATTACCTATGTGCGAGAAAACTCTTCCATCAGTTGGAGGGCCGGTCGCGGGGCTCCGCCAAGGTTTCGTTCATGCAGACGGATGGCAAGGGGAAACCTTTTCTGGGGGAGGTACCCTTCGAGATCCCGAGCCCCCCTCCGAACGGGGTCCCTACAGTACCGAATTTCCGCGAGAACACCCGAATGACGCCAGGCGCCCGCCACCTGTTTCTTCCACCCCTCTTCCTTCCGCTACCAGACCCTCTCATGACTTTTCGTTCCCCCTACAAGACTTTTTATTTGAGCAAGCTCGCATAATGAGAGCTATGGCTGATGAACTTACAACAGGACAAGACCAAAGTACTTTTAGAGATTCAATGAGGCTAACTCTTCCCGAATTTGAAACAAAAAATAAACATGTCGAACCTAAATCATGGTGTAACACAGCTGAATGTTGCTTGACCTCTGATGATCAACAAGGCAGAAGATTGATAGTAGCTTTGAGCCAAGCCCTAAAAGGAAATGCAGCTGATTGGTTTACTACCATAGTTCATCCTGAACTAAATTAGAACGAATTTTGATCACTTTTCCTTCACCAATATGACGTTTCACTCACTCCAGCAGGTTTCATGCTTCAGTGCTTCCAATCTAAACCCCGAGAATTCGAAAACTACGCCACATTTGCGTCACAAACCATCAACCAATTTATGTCTCGTTATCACCAATCCTCCGTAGAAGAAGTTGCTGTATCTTTTGCTCTTGCCCAAAATTGCTCAAGCAGATCCAAGAGCGCGTCGCCTCTGCTACACCACCAAAATCGATGATCGCAAAAAAATTGCTTCAGGAGTTGAGGGCCTTGTCTTTCAAAAGGCCAAATGACAATGATGATGGCAGCTCTGGTCCGTCAAAGAAAACCCGATATAATTCCCCATCAACATATTCAACTACCCAAAGCTTCATCCCTCGTTGTGGCCGATGCAAACAGACTGGACACAAAACTTCTGAATGCAGATCACCAACTTCAGGATCCAACTCATCCAATCAGCTACCCAAACAATCCAACAACACCACATGTTTCGCCTGCAATGAGAAAGGCCATATTGCACCAAATTGTCCCAAGAAGAAGCAGTCATCATCACGTCCAGGATCTGGAGACAGCAGAAATCTGATGACCAAGCCAGCAGAGAGGCAGGTCAGCCTTTGCGTCACCAATTCAGAAGGCACCTTTACCCACCAAGGTGATGTATTCAATTACTGTTTCGACTCAGGTTCAGAATGCTCCCTCCTTCGTGCGTCCATTAGTCCCAAGTTTCATGGTACAACGTTTGATAATATTGTTAACTTGCATGGATTAGGATCATCAGTAACGATTTCCAAGTGTCAAAGACTGACATCAATCACTATCAATGGTCATGATATTCAGGTATTGTTTCATGTAGTCCCTGATTGTACTTTGCCAGTGCCCATAGTTTTGGGGCGAGAAATTCTGATGCCAAATTTTTGTATGGTGATTTCTTCGTCATTGTGCATGCTGAGGAAGGACGAGCCTCCTCTTTTGTCCACTACCGATGACAGTAAATTGCTGGACCCTGCCAGCCCCTGTGACACATCAAACCAAGTAGAACCCAAACAAGTTTGTTTAGAAGTTGAAGTTCAGCAAACTTGCTTAGGAGTTGACTCAGATCTATTGGACAAATGTACCAAGGAGGACAAACATTCTGATTCTGTTAATACATTTAGTAATGTAACCAATGATTATTCTGATACCTTGCCAGATCAGTGCTCTCTAGATCAGTGTACTGAGGATGAGGTTGTGCTGCTCAGTGAGATGTTAGGTGGTCACACTGTTACTATTCCATTTGTGGATTTACCTCCACCTGCAGAGTCATCTTCACAAATTTGCCATGTGTTACCAGTGAGTACCTACTGAAAGCGGCTGGTCTTTCTGTTGTTATGCCATTGTCAGTATGTCGTTTTCAAGCTTTTTGATTGGGATCTCTAATTTTCTTGGCACCCCCACACTGGCCTCGTCATGGTTGGACCCTCCTTCTTTGTCCTTCCCTTTACGTTGCCTTTGTCTCACAGTCGCTTCTTTTCTGATAGAGCGATTGTCAAGCCCAAGTTGCTTCGAGGCCCAGTCTGTATGCTTCTTGTTAAATGTTTTCTTCCTCATCCATACCTCAGCCATTGGACCCTCCTGTGGCCAACTCACGACATTTTTCATTTTGAACCTCCTAGCGCATTTTGTTCGTCTGTTGTAAATTTTGAACAGCCATCCTCTAGCCTCCATGAGTTGCGTGACTCTGCTACCCAATTGATTGAGAAACAAGCTCAACTAAGTAAATGTCGATTTGACAGTGGAAAATTGAAGGTTAAACGATTTCAGGAGAACGATTTGGTTTTTGCACAGACAGAGGTGAGGAACAGGGTTAAATTGGACAATGCCTACAGAGGCCCCTATAAGATTATGAAAGTGCTGCCAAATGACCGCTATAAGTTGCAGTCTGTTTCTGGAGGGAAATACTTGAAATATCCTCATGAACGTTTGCGCAAAGCTCCTTCCCTCGAACCTATCCCTGATGTCGAAGACCTCTCACAGTAAATTCTGGTTGGCAATAATGTTATTGCGTTTGTGGACTATGTGGACTGTGTGTCCAAATGGACTGTGTGTCCAAATTGGACTGTGGACGAGCCCGGTCTATTATGACTTCAGCCTGCGCGGCTGGTCAGACGATTCTTTATTATTTGAGTGTCATACTATGTTGTCACTGTTGTACCTTCTTTTGGGGGAGTAGGGCCTCTACCTTGCTTGGCACCTACAGGGGCTTAGTCATGGATGGACCCTCTTTCTTTGTTCATCCCTTTACTTCGCCTTTGTCCTCACAGTCACTTCTTTTCTGATAGGGTGATTGTCAAGTCCAAGTGAGTTCGAGTGTACTCTCTCCTGTGTTTTGTTGGATCTCCTATGTGATTTGTACGTCTCTGCTATGCCACTGGAAGCGCCTCTGGCTAGTTTTGTGATTTGTGAATTTTTCCGTTCCCTTGCGCAATACGTTTGTTGGTTGTACATTTTACATTTTAGGGCTGAACTTTTGGTGCCTCTCCTCTGTGCCTCAGTTGATGAATCAAATTCTCTCCCTGAAGAAGGAGACCTTCCTCAGTGAAGTTTGGCTGACATGACGTTTTTTTTGTGGACTACCCACTTTTGACTGTGGACCCCCCCCCAGTCAGTTTCTGGCTTCAGCCTGCGCAGCTGGCCACCTCACCTGCATTGTTTCATTGTCATGTCCAGCCATTAGCTTGGTGCTGGCGTCGGATCTCTACCTTGCTTGGCACCCCACGGAGGCTCGTCATGGTCGGACCCTTCGCCTTTGTCCTTCCCTTTACGTTGCATTCGTCTTTACAGTCACTTCTTTTCTGATAGAGTGATTGTCAAGCCCAAGCGAGTTCGAGGTCTGTCTGCCATGTGCTTCAGTCTAATCTGCCACTGGACTCTCCTCTGGCTTGTCTTTGTGATGTTGTTTTCATTGACTGTGTGGCTTCTACTCCTTGTGCACTTCGTTCGCTGATTATCGTTTTATTGTGTTCCCACTCACCTGTGTCTCGTCTGTCGGGCTTTACGGATGCCTTTGCTTTTGCTGTATGATTTTGTCCTGCTCGCCCCTTCCTTGTGGGAGGCGGCGGCAGGCGTCTTTGGTCCAGACTAATGGGCTGCCTTTGGTCCTTCCAGGTGACTTGTGCTCCCGAGGACGGCAGCAATGTCAGGATCGCCGTGTGATGGAGAAATGAGCCTGGAGAAATGAGCCTGCCTACTGTCTGAGCTTCTGAAACATAGTACTCGAAAGAAATGAGCCTGCCTACTGTCTGAGCTTCTGGAACCTAGTACTCGAAAACACCAATTGTGTCGCCGCTAGCCGCTCGTAAATCCCCTCGAGGTACTTTAACAAACTACTGAAAACTGGAGGGGAGCGCTCACCCTGAGGCCCCACTCCGCAGTCTGTTGTGAGCAGTTGCTCTGTTAGTCGCATTTAATAACCGCAAAGTATTACGATCAGTTTATGTTACAAGTACCACTGTGAGTACCTTCGAGGGGGAGTGTGCTATCGAGTTTTCCCATTTTAACAGTCCGAATCCAAATAAATTAATTTTTAATCATATCGCGAGTGTTTTGCTTGTGTGTCCCCATGGCATCTGAGTATGAAGAAGGGGAAATATCAGATCCCGAACCCCAGGACATAACATATATATATATATATATATATATATATATATATATATATATATATATATATATATATATATATATAATAAAGAAATAATAATTATAGTAGTCACCAGCAAAACAAGTTTGAAACATAATTCAGTAACTTGCTGCCCTCCAGGAGTATTAAATCTGAAGGGTGGTACAAGAATTTGAACAGTCACACAAAATACCAACGTTAGAGAACTGAGCAAGGCTTCTTGTAGGCAAAAAAAGGCATACCTACCTAAATAACAATAATAATAAAAGGGAAATCACCAAATAACCCAGGGTTGAGATCAACTAGACAATTGACCAGTATGTAGTAGTAAAAATGACAGGGAGATTATAAAATAAGTAGGTGGAACTATCCTACAGGCAAGAGAATAACAGTGCTTACAGAAAGAAGGTACGTGCAGCCTACGTCTACAAGAATGTTGAGATGACGAAAGACTAACTACAGAAAATGCGAGGTGGGTATCAGTACAATTCAGATTAAAACAGTGTAGAAAAATTTTCTGACTTTGGCAGGAGTAGTATGACACCTCCTCAGGAAGACTTGGAATGGCAGTCCAACATGATGGTTCCCAGATGGTCCTGGGATTTGAGAGTAACAATCTTCGCACCGATTTTACACTTGACGAGACCACTGGATGACCTAACATTCATAACACCGACATCAGCTTTAGCAGCGTTGTACAGGGCATGGCGGAATGGCGAAAGATCCTCAGTGATAAGGATGCCGGAGCCACGCATTTTCTTCTTGTTAGAAAAGATATCGAATTTTGTATCATGACGAGCGAGAGTGACAATTATGGGGCGTTGGCGAATTGTCGGAGGGAGAGTTTCTTCCACGAGCTTTTATCATTATCTGTCGAGGAGGGCTCAGTGCCTGTGCTATCAGATACCTGCGGGTGAGAGATGCCACCCCGCCTTGCATGGGAGATATCACGACTGTCCAGGTCAATGTCAAGTTTATCCCTCACCAACGCAGGAATCACATCTGCGGCATTTTCATGTTGAGTTTCTTGTAAACCATGGAATATAAGGTTATTTTTCCGGCTAGCCTGGTCAATGGTGTCGAGTTGCCTCGTAAGCTCAGATACCTCAGTTCTAGTAGTGGACAGGACTTTAGTGACGACAGAGTCGACTATGTCTTCCACCACCGAGGCTACACTATCAGTAGCTTTAGACAGGATTTCAGGGGTGAGGACGATTCCCGAAGAAAGTGTTTTATTCAAGGCTTCGGACACCAACTGACGAATATCAGGAGCGAAATTCGAGGCCATAGACGAGTGGGAATGTACGACTGGAGGTGAACTTGAAGTGGACTTACCCACAACGGTTTTCTTGCCTCGACGAGGTTGCGTGTTCACGTTATTACGAAGATTAAAGTCTTTATTCATCGTGAATATTGTTTCCAGCGAAAGAAAAAACCAGATACTTCACACCACTTTCAGAACGAATTTACAGTGTGAAAACACCTGAATGAACGGAATAATTGGGGAGCACACAAAAGTACATTCACCCTTTGCAAGCAGCCATCGTGTACCCAATTGCCTACCCATGCATAATTTCCTAACTGAAGAATACTAGTTATATTTTATGTTACTGTTGATAGAGTCCCTTAAGTACATCATCATAATCAAGCATTTGTAGGGATACCTGGTGGTCGAATTTCTCAATATCTTCAGTAAGTAATTCAGCGTACGCTGCAAAACAGGATAGACCACACTAGGAGTATTCATGGGAAGTCCCAATTTTAAAAAACTGTGCCTGCACCAATTCTAAGATTTTTGTGTACCTTAACCTTAAGGCCCACACAGGACAAGCATACAGCAATGTTCCAAGACAGTCACTCTAAATAGTCTCATATAAGTTGGCCAGAAAGACAGGGTGGCTAGCAATGGTGTCTGGACTGCATGTATGGTAGGTAATGTCCCATTCACACTCAAGTTAACGAAGCCGAACTTCAGGGAATACCCTTCTATTGAGTTTTGAATTCTTTATTTGATTTTGTTTTTCTCCACCCCATAGAGATGACAGTAAGGCCGAGCTTCGCTGACCAGCTAGACCCCACATGGGAACAAACCAAACCAAATTTCATTAATTTTGGTTCGTGGCAACTAAGAAAAGTACGGCGGACAGACAGAAATTTTTGTATTCCACTTTCGGATTCTAAGTACCTTGAAACGGAAACCATCAAATTTTGTGGGAGGGGAGGAATTGCACAAAAGGCACTTCTTTTTCGAGCATAAAAAATTAATGTGTGCGCAAATTTCAGCTTGACAGGTTGTCTGTGTGGCTGAAGAACGAGTAGAAAAATTGAAAATTTGGTACACGTCCTCAGGGGCCCCTCGAGAATGGGTGTATGAGATAGGTCGGTAGTAGAAATAATACCACAGGAAGAACATGGCAGGAGGTGAGGAATTGATAATACGTAATACAACAGATATGTACCTACCAGCTTAATTCTAAATAAATTAAAATAGCGTTTTAAATCGCCAACACAGACGCACAACCTAATTCTAGTATCACAATAAATATCAATTACATAAAGCCAATAGCATCTACATCATAGGAAACTCAATCCCATCACGTGCAACCATGAAGTGGGAGGAGAGGGCCGGGGTCGGAGAAAATTCATCAAAATATCCAGGGCAAGCTACACCTTCTGTCCCTGTGGTCAGGGAGAGAGATTTTACAGGGATTTACTGAAACGGACCTACTGGTAACCTGATACAGGTGGGAGTTGACCTAATTAACAAACAAAAAACCGACTTGAAAAAAAAGTGTATAAAAGTTGAAAGTAAAAAAATAAAAATAATTGTTGCGCTAAATAAACGTAGTTCATTCAAAGCTGATACCTACCTACAACAAAATTTTTGAAGTTTGCGCCGAATTGCAAATATGATATATGAAAAAAAAAAAAAAAAAATCAAGGGATACATATGAAGGCTGTGCCTGGGATTTCAAACATTAACCATAAACCATAAACATTATTTTAATTTTTTTGCTCTGTTTTATACACCTTTTTCCCTACTTTTTTCGAGTGGGCAAGTAAAAATTACCAAACAAAATGCTGTCAGCCTAATTTATCGTTATTATTTATTGAAGAAACATTTACGTGCAACAGTATGTATTCACTTGACGAAATGTAGAAATACCTATTCAAAAATAATATGACAATGAGAAATATGTGGAATTTTATTATAAAATGAATATACACCCTGGTCAACAAAATGAGTTCAGCAGTGAATCAATCACTTGGGATAAGAATGGGCAATTTCACGAATTTTGGGGACGAATAGATCAATAGCGGACCTGAGTCTCATAGAACTTGTTGATCGCAATATCTGTAGGCTGAGAGAAACATTCAATCCAATCGTAGTTCCCGAGGAAATCACTCATGGATTGATAATAACGCCTATTGAAGTTATACATGAACAGAGGTGGGACGAAGTGAGACTGGGTTTCAGGCAGAGGAACGCAGAACTCGTAGGGTGGGTGAGCGCTGTCGATGTTGAAGATAGGGGTGGATGCCCCATTGACCATTGGGATTTCGATACTAGAAAAGCACAGGTCGAGGACATTGCTGGAGATATTTTCAACCCGATTGAATTGCTTAAGGTTTGGTAGTCTCATAAAGTCGTAAATACCTCTGCACTTTTCATTTCGTAGAGGAGAGGCTTTCATCATTCCAAATGTTCCAACTGACATCAGGAATGTTGAATTCTCCATTGATCAAGATACCATAATCAGGGTATTGATTAGAGAGTGATTCGATTTGATCGGAGTATCATCGAACATCGTGGCAACCAGGGAGGTGTACACAAGGCTGAGAATTAGTTTATGGGAAGGTAGTACAATGGCCATGTGTTCCACAGAATCCGGCGGAGGAGGAAGCCACTGGAAAGAGATTATCTCGCTTGACAAGCCGATTAGCAGTCCACCTCCTCTTAGGGACTAGGCAGTATTGTTGGTAGGCGATCTATTTTCGGCAGATATTATGATTGGTGAGTCTAAGTTCATCGGACTTCACATAGTCTGAGAGCCAAGTTTCAGTAAAAAAGATGTGGCGCTTGATGGTGGAGTCTGGATAACTTAGTATTCATACAGCAGATATTCTGATAGTAAAAGGACAGCATTACATTCGGCTGTGGTCCACTCCAACTCCGTGGGGGGCCACCTGAGAGTTCTTGGGACGATTCTGCCTGACTGACGACTTCTGAACGATTTTAGGGACTCCCGACATATATTTGATGGTAAGATCGGGCTCTCCTCTCTCTGTTCTCTCCTGAAGTTCTAAGCGAAGTTTAGCCGATGAGTTCGTTGAATGACCGTCTTGTCGAAGGAAACGACCAAGGATGACAGTACTGTCGAGTGAGCGGAAGTTAGGATTCTGGAGGCTGTGTTTGGACTATCGAAAACTGCTGTTCAAGAATACTATATATGTGCGAACGAATTGCGTAAGTACAACAAATAAACCAAGGAAAAAACTATTTTTGGTTTATTATTTTCAATAATGAACCTTTGGAATCGAGCATGAAGAAAAAAAAAATTGTTAAACCCCCTTCAGAAAATGATGGTTTCCATTTCAAGGTAAGTAGAATCCGAAAATGGGATAAAAAAAATTGTCTGCCCGCCCGCCATACTTCATTTTTTTTCTAAGTTATCATGAACCAAAATTGATGAAATTTGGTTTGTCGGTCCCATTTGGGGACTAGTTGGACCGCCAAGCACGGGTTACTGTCAGTTATCTCTGAGGGGTGAAAAATGGGGGCTGACATTTCCAGGGTGCTGTTATCTCGACTTATACGTTTTAAAATTGATCTCTGACTTCGGAATTTTTTTTTGGGAGCATAGTACGTCCTGCCGTTCGTTCACAGTAAGGCCCTGAAGTTTGCACCGAAAAGCTTCGTCAACATGATCGTGAATGACGCGGTATACATCCAGTCCAGAAACCATTGCAATGGAACACTTGATTTTAATCAAAGATGGCTGTATCAAGTCGAGTTGGTTGTTCTGTGATATTATTTCATTTGAAGAATGATGGTTATTTTGGATTTTATTGATAAGTACTGTTGTAACTTGAACAAACGATATGCTTCATGGATAACAAATAATTAATGATACAATTTTTGAATCCACCGCATATTTATGAAACTTTAATTGCCCGGCCGGCTCCAGTACTCGATTTTGGGCTTCCCTGGGGGTAACACGAGGGTAGGTATAGGTATTGATCACAGAAAACAGTGATCTACGCAGATGGGGCATCTACACAGGAAAAATTATAAAGCGTTATGCAATAATTTGTGGGGTATTTGTTGATCAGAGTTGACAACTTGATGATAAAATGGAATGTTAAAAGACGAGAAATGAATCTGTTAGGCAGGTAGCTACATTCTTGACAAAACATTAGGTACAGCAGAACAAAATACACTGCCAAGGTGGAAGCACAGGAGCTTCCTCGTCACAATCAGAGTGACCCATTATAAAATAGAACAGACTCGGAAGCAAAATAACATAACATAACATTACATTACATAACATTACATAACGTGAAATATACATATTACATTACATTACATAACGTAACATTACATGAAATATACATTATTACATAACATTACGTCCATTATAGATAATTGCGAAAGTTATGCGTGTTTGAAGAATTTCACGTTAGCGCATGCGCAGGGCGAACCGCTGGCTCTATCATGTTGAAATTTATATGGGACCTCAATGGGCCCTACCCGCTTAATCCCTGAGAATTACATTGAAATTGGGTGAAATCTTTGGTTACTACGGCTGTAACAAGGAAATTGAATCTATTTCACGCCAGCGCATGCGCAGAGCGCACCGAGGGTCCGATCATGCTGAAATTCATACTGGAACTCACTAGGCCTTGTCCAAACAACCCTTGAAAATTTGAGCGAAATTGAATCAAAATTGTGAAAGTTATGCGTGTTTGTTGAATTTAACGTTAGCGCATGCGCAGGACGTACCGCTGGATCAATCATGTTGAAATTTGTATGGGACCTCAAGGGGCCTTATCCGCACCATCTCTCAAAATTTGAGCTGAATCAATTCAAAATTGTGGAAGTTATGGCTGTAACAAGGAAATGCGGACAGACAGGCTCACAGACCGACAGACACGGAACCAAATTTGTTCAGTAGGCTTTGAAACGCAAAATGCAAGTGGAAATTTTGATTTCTGAAGACAAAAATTTTTTGGCTCACGAAAGTGAACAGAAGGCTTCCGCTGCTTCGCAGACTCGGAAGCAAAACAGTTCAGGTACTCGTATAGGTGGATATACGCGGGAGGGGGCTTGTACTGTCGTGTTCTAGGTCGCTTTGAGTTTTTCGTTTTTTTTGGCAGGCGGGAGGCTTTCGCGTCCAACAATTACTTCGTTCATACAAATCCGTTTTGGTGTAGGCGTACCTATATCATTTTCCTAAGCGAAAGGCGAATATCATGAGGCCCTACCTTTATCTTTCACCAAGAAAGATCACTACCATCTCCGCTCTAACAAAAAATTCTTCAAACCACAATTTATCGATTGGGATGCTAAAATTATTTAATATCATATTCAGTTAGTTTCATCGACAAAACCTCAGGAAAACGATAATTTTTATCAAACGCGTGTAATTATGGAGGTTGGCACAGCAGAGTTCCATTGAAACTCAATGGGCTGGCTCGTCACAGATTGTAATAGCATAAGTTTTAATCATAGGGTTAAAAAACATGAATAAATCACATTAAAATCATGGTAGTTTAACTGCAGCAACAACCGATGAAATGCTAAGCAAAATAACAAATAATATTACCCTCCAATACTAAGCGGGAAGGGCGTATCTCGTTTAAATGAGTAATTAACATGAATTTTCAGGGGGGAAAACATGAAGTGAGTTGAAGGGTGAATAGAAAGAAAGAAAAGTTACGAAACGTCAAAATCAAGAATCTCTTCTAGTGACCAATATTTCGAGATGCGCCCTTCTAGCTTAGGACGGCAGTGTCCTAAGTGTGTGTACCTACTGTTGGCAAGTAAATACGCACTGCAGACATCGTGGGAGTAAGTGAATTTTTTTGTTGAAGGTGGGATACCTGTACGACATACTCCCTGTCAATGGGAAACACACCTAATATCAGAGCATGGACAGGAGCTTTCAGCTGAAGAGCCATCCCTACAAATCATTTGATATACCGCCAATGCATGCTCAGAGCACGGACTAGAAGAAGAAGAAGGTTAATTTATTACCAACAAACATCCAGGGGAAAAATGTTATTTTCGTCCAAATCAGCCAATTTATTATTTTTAAAACATCATCTCAAATACAGAGTACATAGGTACCAATAAATTAAATTCTTGGGACCCAATAAAAAAAATCATAAAAAAAAATCACAATTTGAGCGGAAAAATAAAGAAGGCAGAACGCTGTTGACAAGGGATAGCCAAGGACTGCCAGTATGATTCTGTATATCAGTAATCCTAAGATTTTGCTATGCTCAGCTCCTCATCCAAATGCTTGGAACCAGAGTAGAGTAATAGAAATGTGTTGTTCAATGCTTTCCATGGGGTGGGATTAACTCATATCATTTCTTACAAACATTTATTCATAATTATAAAAATCAAATTCTCATTCAATAAGTTTGCGTGATTTAAAATACTTTCGCAAGTACAAAACTTGCCAAACTGAAAGACACAGTAGGCAGCACATGCTGAATATACTGAGGTATAGAACACGGCTGTTGGTTGATTCTGAAATTGAAGAGAAAAATATAAAGCATAAGTTTAGAGTTCGAAGGTTATGAATTCAGAGGTGACATATTTTATCATTATTCTTACTAACAGTTTGTAGGCGTTAGTGTGAAAACAAATACCTAACACATTTTAGTTTGGTTTTCACATATTCCTTAATGCGTTTTATAGTGCCTCACTCAAGATTGGCTTCTGAGAGGTGGGCAGTGACTAGTTTTGGTGCAGTTACGGTCTAGCAGTTCACTATCAGGTGAGAAACCGTTATAGTACCTAGGTGCGAATAGTGTAGGTGGGTGTCAAGTGAAAGGTGTTTTGGCGACATATCGCACCAGTACTCGGAAGTCGGGGTAGTGAGGCACTCTGACGCAGGTACGCCTACAATATCTTTTATTGTCGCAATGTCGCAGGGAAAGTGGTGAGCAACTGAGCTGTTTAGTAGAATATGAAGTGGTGGAATGATTTTCATTAGTTGAATTTGCGACAGTGCATCATCAAGTTCCTCGTTTATATCCATGGTGAAATCATGTCTCAAGTTTAGTTTCTATTTAAATAATTTCGAATTAAGTTCTTTTGTAGTACCATTGCAATGGGTGGTCTTTAAATAATTTGAATTTCCACCCTTAACTATCAGGACAAAATAAAACTGCAGCCCAAATTATGGCAAGAAAGGCAAATTATTTTATATATAAACTTCCCACAGTAGCGTAATAATCCGAGGTATTGTTTAATTTTCTTGAATGATTTGGGTATTGAGAATTTTTTTAATTGCTACGATCTTGTCAGGATATTCATTTGGCGTAATAGGATGGCCTAGGTATGCTATTTCACGTTTGAGGAACCCTGTTCCATCAAGCTGGACTTTAAGGTTTGCCATTCAAGGTCTTTCAAAGACCCAGTTGTATGCTATAATGACGACTAAGAAGACATAATGGTACTGATTTGCGGTTCTGCAGAGTAGGTTGTCCATCTCTATCTTGTTGTGGTGAGGTTTGTACTCCGAATGGAAGGCGATCAAATACGAGGATTCATTTCTATTTGACGGAAACCAGATTTGAGGTTCACTGCACTACTATATTAGCATCGGCCTAGTATATCGAGAAGTTCTGAGACTGCTAGCAAGGAGTATTTGTGGTGGGTCAACGACAACTTTATTTTCTGGATGAATCCAGATGGGTGCGTCCCATGGATAGTTTGAATGTCGAACTTGTTGAGGCTGGAGTTGTTGGGGTTACATTAATTTACTTCTATCGGTTTGAACTGAAAGTTCACAAAGATGTTTGCACGGGTTCCAGACACTAACAAAGTTTTGTCATTTTCAATTCTGACGAGACATTGGGAAATTTCAAGTTTAGTATTTTGCAGCAAGCGATCTCTGCTCCACCATTTCGCAATGATCTTTTCATACATTTTGTGAGAAGATACGGTACCAATTTGCAAGTAACACAATGGGATCAAATGGAGGTGTGGGTTGTTTAGTATGTTGATGTGGAGGTCGATGGAAGCATTGAAGATTTGTAGGTTGTCTAAGCCTAAACCAAGGTCATGTTTATCATGAATTGGAAAAATTAATAATTTGAGGTTAAGGGGTTTAATGCTGAAGAGCTGACCAAGTAGTACAAGGGTGATAAATTGGATGTCCCATGGGCTCTTCAGATCAAAAAATGGTTGTGTCTTATTTTCTGGGAAAACAAATTGCCTACTATAATATGGTTGACAAAGCTCGATGTACTGCAGGTGTTTATTAGTATTATTTTCAGATTTGATTTCGGCCGAACTATGGAGGAGAGTTGTTACCAGCATTCATCAATTCGAATGCTGGTATTTGAGGCTAGGTTCCTCTAACTTTCTGGTTTGAGTTCTTGGGCCTGGTCTGCATCATCAGTGACTGGTGGGAGGAGTGTATATAAGTTTTGTTCATTGTGTTGATCATAATTCTGCCCGGTTATATAACGGTAGTTAGGATTGCCATTCTGTCACATCGGCATTGGGTTGGGATTGTTTGAGCATGACATTTTTGAGGACCAGGATATAAACGGAATGGAGTGGGTGGATGTTGTACGTTAGGTTGAGTGAGTTTGTCTTGAAAACAAGGAAAAAAGAGGAATATTCCCCATTGCAGTATTAATTTTCAGATTTCAAACATTCAATTTTACTCACCATTGGTATCACTCAATTTGATCTCTCGGGACCTCATTTCTTCAAACTCTTGTACAACCGACTGAGACAAAGATTCTAGTTTCTTCAATTCAACTTCCATTGGCTTCATCTTTTGTGCTTCCCCAACCTGAGTATAAATGAAAATGTAGGTAAGTGATGCGATGCAATAAAACATATTTAAATGTGAAGGAAAAATGAATAACTATAGAAATGAATAAATCCTGAATCAGCCCCATGAGACTATGGCATTTAGACCCCTTGGATAACAACAGATCCTCTCGATGGCAGACTCGGCCCTACCTGTCTTGCAGTTAGTATTAAGAGCACCATGCCCTCCGACAAGATTACATCTCACAAGGATTCTCCAAAGAATACCGAGCAACTCGATAAAATGAAAACCAACCAGCACTTAACCTGCAAATTCCAGCTCTTTTACATTTTTCAGGTAATTCAGCTATTTTGTGATACATTGATCCAATGAGTTTTCACAAACTCTCTCTCCCTCCCACTTTGATAATCACTAGTCTTTTGTGGGATGACCAATTCATTTTGTTGCAGTCAATTAGAGGATGCACCCTGGCTGAGAAATTTGGGATGAAACTGAGTAGAGAGAAATCATGCCCAGGGCTCGCTTGAGAGATGAATCATCAACGGGAGGGGAGGGGGGGGGGGGGGCGAGGTCGCATAAGGGTTTTATGTGGTCAGTCAGATCTGATAGTTTTCAGGAGTTCCTGACGGAGTAGCCAAGATGGTTGACAAAGCGAAGTTAGAAGGCGCTTTTCTCGTTATTGATGGTCAAGCTGTACTTTGAAGCAGCTTTCATGCATTTAGACAAGTTCATATCATCATCTGCTCATGTTTTACCACACTCTACTCTTTTGCGGATTGCTGCTGCAAAATCTCATTTCCCTCTGTTTTGAGGTAAACACGAGTATATAATTTCCAGTATTTTCGTGGCTTCAACCTTTTGAGATTTCTTACATGCACTGGGGTTTTGGCTTAGCTCCCACTGCTGCTGAAAATTCATGTTTTCGTTCCTTTTTATGCTGTAAATACCAGTCATCATTTGGAGGCAAACTTCCTTAGACAGGACTAATAATTTACTGGTCTGCAGTTTCCTGGTATGTCAGACTGTCAACCTCACTGGACTCTCATCACTCGTCTAGGAGTCTGCTGGGACCCTATTCTGGCTGGTAAGTAGTTTGTCCTGATCTTAAATCCCTTCAGACATTCATGTGTGAACTGTCCATGATAACAGCTGGTATTAACAAAAAGTTGAATCTTCGGAGCCACCCAGTGTGAGGGACTTATGGGTAGACTCCTATCTGGAAATCCCATTTTACACCTGTCCAACCAATTTTATGAACAATCAAATGCAAGTACCTTACCTATTTACAGGAGGGATCACTCACCTAAATTTTCCTAGCTGTTTTGATAAACAGCTCTATCAGAACTATAATACCAACTGATGTTGATTGTATTTTGATCAATCCACTCAAAACTTCTCAAGGTACTTCTCGATTCTGTCTACTTGTTCACATCAATTATTATTACAAGTACAGTACTCCCTCTGTAATCCGGCATCTCAGCTCTCCGGCACTCCCAGTAATCCGGCGTTTTGTATTCGAGTATGAGCTCAAAACTTGATTTGACTTTGGACTGGTGTCTGAGTAAACAAAGCGATGATTCACGCCCCACTCGGTCAGTCTTAGTCACGATCGCACTGCGTTTAGTGCCCAGTCTGTTCCGCGTACACAACTACATGTATGTACTGTATTTTGACAGTACAGTGTATGTAATTAAAACTGATTTTTCAATGATAACTGCGTTTTTCTCGATATTTTCCAGTAATCCGGCATTTTCGGTAATCCGGCAGTGCTCTGGTCCGATATCTGCCGGATTACAGAGGGAGTACTGTATTCATATTTGTAGTGATCGGCTGCTCCCTACCTAACAATGTAACTAGCGTCACTTAAGGTATAAGCCGCGTCTTGGCGGCTTCCCGGAGCGGGGTTCCCCTACCCCCCTCCGGGTCTGTAACCAGGGGTATAAAAGGCGTTGTAATTATCTAATAAACATGCATTCATCAAGTCACCAACCGACTCAAGTAGTCCTGTGTACTCATTCCTAATTATAGCTCCCGCTGGATCATCACACTGGTCACCCCGACGACGAACACGCAACCTTCACCGGCTACCGGCTCCTGCGAACAGCGTCTCGCCTTCTCGCCTCTAGCGACTGCTCAACGCGCACCTTCGCTGGCTTCCTGCCCTCTGCGAGCAACATCCCGCCTTCTCGCCTCTAGCGACGGCCCGATACGCACCTTCGCCGGCTTCCTGCCCTCTGCGAGTAGCGCCCTGCATTCTCGCTTCCAGCGACCGCGAAAAACGCACATTCGCCTTGACCTTCAGCGGATTTACAAAGGTCCTTTTCAGGACCACTGTCCGTTTCAGCCTTTCAATTTCAGCCACATCGGATTTTCGCGACCGCAACATCGTCAGAGCAACTTACCCTTGCCCCGACCATCTTCGGACTGAACCGATTCTTTAAGAACCATCGTCCTCTTGCGACCAACAGCGAACCCCCCACCACTCGTCACGACCAATCAGCGTCCTCTCACAAGCGACCAACCAGCGACCAGCTCTACAGCGAACCAATCAGAGAACTTCTCATCGTACCCGCTGCCCACTTAACGAGAGCGACCACCAACGGAGCACACTCGCCTCAGATCAACCACCAAGAGAACAACCAAGAAGAAAAATGGAAACCAGAGCTACGAAGACACTTGAGACGACACAAGCACCTCTCAAACTGCGGCCTTTCGACCCGGATTTCCCGCACGTCTGGTTCGCGCAGCTCGAACTAATTTTCGCCCAGGAAGGTTTAAAAACATCTGAAGCCCGCTTCACCCGAGCTTTCCTCGCGCTCGAGCCCCGCCAAGCGGACATCTGTACCGACATCGTCGCCTCACACTCCGCAAGCTACCAGACGCTGAAAGACCGGCTTATCGCAGCTCACGCACCCTCGGATGGCTCCCAGCTCTCAACTTTGCTTCAGCCTTCGGTGACAGACGAACTGCCTTCGGCCCTCGCCAGACGCCTTCAACGTGCTCTACCCTCGGAAACTCCGACCTCGCTCCTCCGACAACTCTTCTTACGATCTCTACCTGAGAGCCTTCGCCTTCACATCGCAGCCAGCGTAGAACCTGATATCACGAAGCTCGCGGCGGCCGCCGACCGCCTTATACCCTTCGTAACACCTCCTCGTGTGGCCACAGTCGACGAGGAAGTGCAAGTGATCCAGCAACGCCAACTAATGCGGCCTTCTACGCACAGACAACCATCCCCTCAGCGACCGAACAAGAAGTTCTGTTTCTACCACAGAAGATGGGGGATCCCGAGCGAAGAAATGCGTCAAACCATGCGCCTGGCGAAACCAGCCGACGGGAAACGCAGACGCACGGCCCCAACAGCCGTAACGGCCGTGCGAACTCACCTCAACTCTCGGCTTTTCCTCCGATGTAAGAAGACTGCAGTAGAATTTCTTGTAGACACCGGCTCGGATGTTTCAATTGTACCTAACTCGATACTTCGAAGAAAAACGAAAATTACCCGGCACGTTCGAGCACCCCTAGGTACCATCCCGGAATCAACGCCGCTCTCACATCTACATGTTGATATCTTCGGACCACTTCCACCCTCTAGATCATATAAATTCGTCCTCTCGATGATCGACCGAGCAACCGGATGGTTCGAATGCGTCCCGCTATCAACAATAACAACAGAGAGCATAATCAACGCCCTTCACGATAACTGGATCACCCGATTCGGGTCCCCGGCACACTTAACCTCCGACCAAGGAACTCAATTCACATCAAACACTTTCCGCCTATTCTGCGAAAAAATGGGGATAGAGCTACATCACACGAACACATATCACCCGCAAGGCAACGGCCTCGTGGAGCGCCTACACCGTGTCCTTAAGGACGCTATCATCGCTACCTCGACGTCAAAAACCTGGGCGTCGGACCTCAACGGCCTCCTCCTCGGCCTACGCAACAGGCCCGGCCCCGACGGCTACTCGCCTTCACAGCAACTGTTTTCGGCCACTCCGAGGCTTCCGGGGGACCTGTTCACACAACAACCACCCGCTACGGTGCCACTCCTCACACATGACTCCTACCGAAGATTCGCAGAAGCCTATTTGCCGAACACGATTCAACGAGCGACACACATATACGTAAGAGTCGATACACCGAAAGGTAAACTCGACCCCCCTTACGTAGGACCTTTTCGAGTTCTCACAAACGATGGGAAGACTATTTGTTTCGAAAACAATGACTCTACAACACCAACAGTCTCCATTGATAGATGCAAGCCGGCTCCGCCTCCCTCAGCTGTGATTGGTCAAGAAAGCTCGCTCCCTATTGGTTAACCTAATTCATCCGCGGATTCCGCGGGTATAAAACGCGAACCGCGACCCGCGAAGGTCATTCACTCTCACAATGGCACCGAACACGCCTTCCAAAACCATCTCGAAACAGCAGCTGTTGAAGGACCTCACGCTGACACCTTCGCCTTCGGGCCATCAAGACTCGCCAACAAAGAGAAGAAAGACGAAGCCAGTACTCCCGGGGAGGTGTCCCCCAACCACCACGATACGAGAAGCAATGGCGATCACACGGTTCAACGCAGCCCCGATACCACCTCGGCCATCCATCAACCAGATGAATCAGAAGATGAAGCCACCACAGGGAATCACCCCACTTCACGCCAGCGACCCGCAGGACGCCACGGGGATACCCTTAATGACCTACACGGCCACTCACAGGCAGACCATCACGCTGATGCTCCCGCCTTTCGCCCGGAAATGCTCCGACTGCTGCACACACGGCTGCCGCCGCCCTCAGCTCCAGAGCATCGGGATACAGGTGTCCCCCGACACCATTACCACTGGGACCCAGGCGACAAACAACAAGACGGAGCCGCCAACCGCTGCAGCCACGCCGCAGCTGAGGCCCACTTCACCGGTTCCAGCGCCTCTTGCATCGCCGCCCCGAAGGACCACGCCTGTCTGCCGCACCTCTCAGAGGTCTCCCAGACGCTACCCCCGACATCACCAGCGGAACCACCTCCAAGCACGCTCCCACTTACGAGCACGCTCCCGTATCCCGCACCGCAGCCGCCGCTAATGCAGGATGAAACCGCACCGGCATATCAAGACAACACGCAGCCTCTCCTACCTTCACCGACGCCTCAACACGTTTCACCATCAAAAAACACATTTATAATTGCAGTATTTAACTTCAATTCTGGGGGGAGCAGTGTAGTGATCGGCTGCTCCCTACCTAACAATGTAACTAGCGTCACTCAAGGTATAAGCCGCGTCTTGGCGGCTTCCCGGAGCGGGGTTCCCCTACCCCCCTCCGGGTCTGTAACCAGGGGTATAAAAGGCGTTGTAATTATCTAATAAACATGCATTCATCAAGTCACCAACCGACTCAAGTAGTCCTGTGTACTCATTCCTAATTATAGCTCCCGCTGGATCATCACAATATTATGATAGTTTGATGAAATTTCCATCAGTTTTTTTTCCTGTTCAATTTAAGGAGTAATTTCAATGTGGGTCACTGCTGAAAACAAAAACGAAGTGAATGCTGGCAACAGTTAATTTCACAGAGGAGAATTGAGCCAGGAGCAGACAGACTGCCGTAGAGTTTTTGCCAATGCCTCAGATGTTTTCCTCTCACAGCTGCTTGCAGCCTACAACTCGATGACCGTTGAAGGGATAACCCCTGATTCTTTCAGAAAATCTTTAATATTCCCTTAAAAAAAAAGCTGAATGCAGAAGGTTGGAAAAACGTAAGGGGAATCTCATTAAGCAATGAAGCAGAAAAGGTGTTTACCAGACAGCTCTGAACAGGTTGGTGAAATGGGTTGAGAAGAGGGATCTTATGCATGAGGCAGGCTTTAGGAGTGGACAACATGCGACAACCTTTTTGTCCTCCAGTTGCATCTGAGGCTGTCAGTTGAGAGGCAGAAGTTGTACACATTTTATGTCTAGCTTACCTCTGCATTTCACCGGATCGACAGACAGGCTCTTTACTGGAAGCTTTCAGTGATGGGCATATCGTCTACAATGGTGAGAATGTTGGAGGCAATGTACAGCAGTCCTTGGATGGCAGTTTACCTGGAGGTGATGGTTTCAACCTGGTTCAGGTCAGGAATAGGTCTAAGGCAGGGCTGCCTGCTTAGCCAGTATATAACCTAAATGATATTTGGGATGACCTGGGAGGTGTGACTGTGGCAGGCCATCGAATCAAGATGTTGACAATTTGTTCTGTTGGCACTGGATCCGGAAACCTTGCAACTGATGATCAGATATCTGGGGGACTACTGCGACCACTGGGGCCTGATTATCAACCATGCGAAGTCCAACATTATGGTTTTCAAGAATGGGGGTAGGCCTGCTCCTAGTGAGGTCTGGGTGACAAAAGGATTGAGGCTGTCAAGGAGTACAAGTACTCACAGTCACTCACTTCCCCACAACAACCATTTTGAGAGAACACTTTTAGCATCTAATATTGCCACCAATCTTATGTCACCTCTGATATGAAAAATGGGATTTCAATGAGAAGCAAATTCAGTGTTTGATGCTACAGCAAGGATGGTAATCTTGTAAGGGGCTCAAGGCGCCGTCGGTTGGTGATGACATCACTCCTTCATCAGGACATAGTTTGGCTTGCCGCAGAGTGCCCCACTTTATATCCTCCTTTGGAGACTGGAAGGTCTACCCTACCCTATTTGTCAAGACTCTGGCCTTACACGTTAAGTATGAGTTAAAAGCAATGAGGTTACCTAAACAGAGACTCCCTTGAATTGTTGCTGATGAGGTAATACGGAAACGGGTATCCTGGGCAATGGGGGTGGAAGGAGGGGTAGCACTAGACTTCAGCCGCATGGACCAATTGAAATTACAATGGGAATGCTTACTGAATATGCTGTAACGGAAGGATACCTTAGCCTTGATTGACAGAGCCTCTCTTTCTTAAAATCACACTACACATCAGCTTCTGCAGAGTGCACCACCTCCTACCTATGAGGACTATGTAGATCTAGTGCAAGGGAGATGGGTTTTCAATCACGGGCTTGTCTTACCTGAATTTCCTACCGTGGTAAGAGGAGTCAGCCAGAAGGTGTGCTCTATGCAACCGTGGTCACTTGAGAACATACTCCACTTCATAGAATTTGTCCTATTCTGAGGGAATTTAGGACTGGCTCGCTGGCAGGACTTCTTTTACTCTGCAAGAGTGTTTGGAGCTTCTTAAGAGACCTGATGTCTCCGCTTTAACTGGCTTCTGCTGGGCAGCGTGGCCCTACCTCAGGGAACTGATCCAGGAATTCAACTCTGATTTTTAATAGCTACCCATAATTTATACTTACTGAGCCTCCAGTCAAACCTACCTACAACATACTTTTATCCTGCAGAATAAAAAATCGTAAAATAATCTTTTATCTTGTTTTATATGAAGTGAAGAAACTATGGTACTTACCTATATTACTTATATTTACCTATGAGATTACTTTAAAGGATTACCTATAGTCAAATTGACAGGCACTTATGTTTTTTTGCCATCCCAGAAGACTGCTTGTAAGCCATTTCTGTTTCAGGTTAACATTTACCTACTTTGCACGTATTTTAATTGTACTAATTTGCCAAATATAAACCTGTTCTATTCTATTATATTCATGCCTAAGAGCCACAATTAACGCCGATGCTATTTGAAACTTTTATAAAAACTGATAAGCAATTAAAATGAATATGTGGGCCCTGTTCACATAGTCACACTGCTGCAAGACAACACCTTCCACCAGAAACACTCACACCCTCTGGAGAGAAATCAAAATGGGATATTCTCCCCCAAGACCTTACGAAGACCTTTCACTAGTTACTAAAGGGAAATGTGGGTGGGGAAACACGACCGGGATGATTTGGAAACAGGTGGTGGACAAATGCTAAATCGGTACTCCAAATTTTTGAATTAAACAGCAACTAACTAAGTTATAGTTGAAACAACATCCCTGTAAATTTCTTTCAAACACATGGCTTTTTGTATAAACCAGAGTCTTTGTATTCGTAATTTGTGATACACTCTTGTACTTCAGGGATGAAACTTGGGAGGCATAAGAGAAAGGCCATGTATTAAACATTAAATAATCCTAAAATTACTTACTGCCTCATATCCTTTTGCCTCTTCATCCAGTTTGGAATGAAAGGTGATTTCTTGAGGAACACCTCTATCTGAAATAGATGAATTTTATATGAATGGAAAAGAACTGATACATTTTCTAACAAATTAGGTACACTGGAGAACAAGAAAAAACGGATATGGTCTAGAGTGGTTTATCCATGGACTACATATGGCTCTGCATAGGTACTACGGGTGGAATTAGTTGTCCTTGTTCATAGTAGGTGAAAAATAATTGATCGAATCTCACCAATTATTGCTACTGATCACCTACAATTTCCATTAATCACCAAAATATTTGTTGGACGGAACTTCAAAAATTCACTCATACAGTCATGTTTGCTTGACTGAAACTTTGTTAGGAAATCTATACTTAACTCCTATTGCCCAAGGCTGTCAGATAACATATGTCATTTTCATTTAGCATAGCAGTACGTAGGTAATCAGTAGCAATAATTGCTCAAATTCGATCAATCATATTTTGAACATCGATAAGACAAATGAAAAACATTGTACGCCTAGTTACCCCTACACTTATATTTTGCAACAATTTCTTAATTTCGACAAAAAAAGTGAAAAGGCTCCTGAGTTTATGTGTCAGAGAAACTTTTTTTGGTGTTGCCAAGAAACTAGTTGTAACCATGAAATTTCTTTGGAGACTCACTCGAAGTGTGAATACTTTAGTGGACACGCTCTCATCACAAGGAGTCTCCAAGCCTGAATATGTATGAATATGTATGAATGAAGAATTTGTATGTGTGTGCCAAGCGTGAATGAAGTGTTTGCATGCAAGCCCATTAAAAAACTAATTTTACTGTTTCAGTAGTTGGGTGTTGTATTTTATATCAAAACAAACCCTGGTTTTTGAGGTAGAGGTATGATCACTACAGAAGAAATGGCCCATTATTTGTATGTTTCAAGAGCGTACCGCACACATGTACAATTTTGTTGCTTGTCCACCAGTGAATCCCAGCATATCACACGATATAGCAGTGTTTTCGAATGCTGAATCCTGTTGTGAATTCAATCTGGATTTTGGAACTTTCTTAAGCTTATTTTAGTACACCCGATTTATTGTCAATCCAATGTGCATTTTGCTTATGTGATTTTCGTAACGAGAAAGTGGCAACTTGATATGTAGGGGTTAAGATGTGGAATGTTTTGGCAAAACTGCACAAAATTTGGATGCTATATACATTAGAAAAAATCGAGTGATGGACAGGTGGGTGACTGAGTGGTGCAATTTTGGGTAGAAATCGAGGAAGGGAGTGAAGGAGGGATGTCCTTACATGGAAAGTGCTTGCTCGCTTCCAGTGCACCTACTTGACTTGGATTCTGAAGAAGAAAACTATGAGTTACAGCACTCGCATGCCCTATAAGGGTAAGAAAATCGAACAGTGGAATGTATATAAAGAAAAACATACCTGGAGGTGCCCTTGATTTGAAACAAATTTCATATGCATCATGTGACTCAACAACTACTGTGAACTTTCCTTTGCTGATGTCATTGTTTTGAGACAATATTTCATGTTTAGAGTCGGTAACCTGCGCAAAGCATAAAATAATTCCGTTGTAATACTACATAATTATTGGGAGTGAATATAAGATAATAGCAATCTTCGATAGTGAAGAGACACATGAACAAATAGAGTAACAGCCGCCAATCAATGTCTGGTGCTGAAAGGAAGGAATGAAGGAGTGTAGTTGATTTTAACCAAGATTAACATCAGTCCTCTTATTGAAAGCTTTCTCTACTTCTTCTGATACATACATTTATTACAGTTAAAACGAGAGATTCTGTCAAATCATGTATGGTAACCATTGAGCTACTGTTTTAGGTATCTACTTACTTGACAATAATTGCAATTTGCAACTGCAAACTGACAATAATTTTATCAAAGAAGACTATTAAAGTGTAAAGAGCCAAATTCAAATATCAAGTTTACTTACTATTCATGAGGCACCAGCATAGACATAAATGTCTTTAATAATAATAATAATAATAACAACTTTATTGCTGAAAGCGCTCATTCATATGGCAGAGTACAGCAATCATCATAAAACAATAAATAAATGGTATAAAATCAGTAGGTACCTATTTCAAATGGAAATAATCAACGCAGTAAAGTTTGTGGTTAATGAGAAAAGTCTTTAAATTTCGACTTAGAACACTTGGAATGGGATGTATCGGGAGTACCAATAAACTCCTGAAGATGGAGGATCCAGTGGTTGAATACCGTTATGGAGTTATACCTACCCAAAACTACGTTTGAACAACCCCAAGTTGTTTTGGGACCCTAAACGAAACGATATTGTATCTTATTCTGTGCTCATGACGTTAGTAGAGCTGGAGAGTCTCATATAGGTAGAGGGATGGAATTGCCAAGCATCATTCTCTTCTGAAGAGCCCATAACATGAAGGCCGAGGAGAAATACCCAGAATTATGCGCGTAATCCCTTCTACAACCTAAGAATGGAAGTTATGCTGATCAGACTCCATAAACATAAGCCTTATCTCGCCCAAGAAAGAAACATGCCGTAATAGGCGGTCCCCAAGTTTCGTGTGAAAGAACTGGGCGCAGTTTGTGAAAAGCAAAGCACAGGCTGCTTAAGGCGAAATGTCCCGGGTTTTTAGTATGATTCTGAGATAAGAGATGGCAGCACTATCGGGGGTAAAAGTATCCTACAAATCC
Organism: Leptopterna dolabrata; assembly: GCA_954871275.1. Lineage (NCBI taxonomy): Eukaryota > Metazoa > Arthropoda > Insecta > Hemiptera > Miridae > Leptopterna > Leptopterna dolabrata. Next base: position 53,571,999 of record OX940974.1, on the reverse strand, counting down.
TGGCCGCTACGATTGACCGATTTTGATTCTGCAAACGGTTTTGTTGACCATTTATAAGTAGAATTGGTTGTACACTCTTACATTTTTTTAAATTTTTTTACAAATTTTAAAAATTTTATTTCGTTTAAAAAAATAAATTTTTGAAATTTGAGGTGGAGCAGCTCTACAAGTATTTAAATGAAGATGAAATCCGTTGGAATTTTTAAAATCGCATGAATAGCAAGCGAATAGTATTGTTATTTCAATTTTGGCGGGAAAAGTCAATTTCAAATGCAGACGCTGGCCGGGAGGCTGGTCGGTCTCCCGAGAAGAGGGTGGCCGATGACCTTGGACGACCTCGGACCGGGGATTACCAAAAGTCGTCTGTCTCCTCTCTTTGTGAAATTATTTTCATTTGAAATTTTTTCGAACATTCGTCTCAGTGAATCAGAAATGGATATATCTTATAATAGTATCGTCATAATGATATAGGTACATATAATTTCTTACATTTTATCTTATCAATAAATTATATATGTTTGACAAACTTTATTTCAGTAAAAAAATAAATATTTCAATTTATTATTTCAATGTTCGGAGTACGTCGTAGTTATGCGCATAACAAGAATTTCACGTTTACGCATGCGCAGACGATAAACCTGGTACTTTTTTAATGAATTTTATATGGGACCGTCTGAGGCCTAACCCGCACCATTCGACCATTTTATAGGCGTAACAAGGATTGACCACAGACAGACCAACAGATACGGAACCAAAAATGTTTCTTGATGTCTGAAACGTAAATGCGAGAGGAAATTTTCATTTTGGAGGACATGCAATTTTCACGACTCTCGCACGGATACAAAGCTTTGCTCTTTGCGCAATCGAAGATGGAATATTATTCTCTTTTACCATTAGCAATATGAGTCCATAATGCATTATCAAATCACAATAGCATGAGATGAGCAATATAAGGGATCCCCAATTATTTTTTATAGCCAGTTTTGAATTTCCTGAAATGCATAGGTAGGAAATGCATAGACAATAGGTAATAATAATGTTTCTGTAATTTTTTTTATTTACAATTAATTAGTTTTTCCCCCTTATTCTTTTGTTGGCGAATCCCCCCGAGGCCTCAAGTTCCGCCAATGACGAGGATCCACTATTTCAGGGAGTAGGTAGTTCAAATAGAACTTCGATAGTTGCGGTAGCATCTTGCTCCAGAAATCGTCGTCTCTCTCTATAACCTCATGGTGGACATCAACTTTGGTCCATACTACAAAGTGGCAGAATTTTCGTTTTGCAATATGTAATTGCCCTTGTACCTGCCAACAATTATAATCCAGTCAGTCGGGAAACGTTATGCACCTAGTATTATAGTAGATAATCTCGGGACGTGGGAGCGTCCCGCCCGCCAAGAAAACCAAAAACGACACTGTTAACGCGACAAGACAAATAGGGCTCCCCCTCCCACCAGATGAGCAATGTAAGGGCTGGCTGTCCCTAATTCTTTTTTATAGTCAGTTTTGAATTTCCTCAAAATTGTCCACAATTTTATGAAAATGAGCTTCCTAGATAGGGGATAAGGGAGTTATGGTAGAATTATCATTATTTTGATACAATCGTTTTTGTGGCTGAGGAGGATTTTTGGCGAGCTAGTATTTACAACAGCGTTCGTTTTTGGTGGATTAGGTATTACGTAACAATTGAATAATAAAAATTGAACCTACCTGGTAGTAATAATTATGGGTCTTCTTCAAGCGACCAGTTTTCTTGTCGATGCAAAAACCTTTGATTTTTGAAACGGCTTCTTCAATAGTCATGTGTTCGGCTTTTTGGGGGCATTTTATTTCAACCAGGAAGTTGTCCCCAATAGTTCCATCAGGCAATGCACCAAGATAGCCATGACGATTATCCACGAAAAGCCCACAAGGCTCTACCTTCAGTCCGAGTTTGGCTTCCAGAGCCTTCACCGCAACAGGTTCCTGCATCTGGCCATAATGCATTGCATTGGTCGACACTTGGCTGTACAGGATGTCTCTCACGACGTTACTACATGTTTTAACTCTTCTTTTGGCAATCCTTCCGAAGTTTGAGGCAGTTAGGCGATTTTTCCTCTCCTCGAACCACCTTGCATTAGCAGCTTGCCCAACTGTTAGTCTCTCCAAAGTACTTGCTTCGGCTGTTGTTACGGTCATTTTCTGGAGGAATTCTTTCTTCTGTAACTCCAGCTGTTCAGGATCCATGTCAATGGCTTGGCAAAATTCACCGTAGTCTTCGAGGCCATTCTTTTTTGGCCGTTGCTGAGTAGGCTGGGGAGCAGTTTTCTGCCGAAAATAACTTCCCTTAGCCAATGACTTCTTGCACGCAATTATTCTTTTTTGGCGTCTAAGACCCACCTTTTTCACAACAGAAGGAGGGCTCATCCCTGTAATAATTTTCTGGGCTGTGTGGTGCCACATCGAACCCATCTGGAAATCCAGCGCCGCTCCTTTTACTCTGCAAGTGTACGAGGACCGTTTTCCTCGGTTTACTTGCTTTCCTCCACTAAATTTGGCTACTAATGACATATAATTTTCTGCCATATTACTCGTGTCGTTCGTGATAATTTGGGAAGACTTTGCAAGGACCGGTATCAGGGCTGTGCCTATTTTTTGGATGAGGTCATCGACATGATCTACGTCCCCAGCGAATCCTGACATGGAACAGGTATGTTGCTTGCTGCAGTTTTTCGCTGTGACTCGCCATGAAGAGAGAAATTGAAATCGGGGAAGTAGGTACGTACCAAACCGAGAACAGAAACGGCACACAAACGGCGAAACACTAGGTAGGTGAATCGATTGTTACACATTTTGGTATCGACATTAGGTTATTTCCATTCTAGGTTTTGGAAACAATGTTGAACGGTAGCTCTAAATTCCTCATAAATTAGATGTGTCCAGTGAAAAAAAATTGATGTCACGGCATTGATTTTGACAACTTGGTAGTAGGTACCTGTCGTTTTTTACAGTTTGCTGAAGAGTCGAGTTTCTTTCCCCCCCATTATAGCGCGGGAAAGCTGTTTTTCCGGTTGGAATGGCTTTCGCGCCGGTAAAAGGTACGTTGAGCGTTTTACGTTGTCTACTCCCTCCTAAATTGCAGTGAGCGCGAAATAGTGGGAGACCACAATGCTTTTGGAGGCGTCAAGAGCATTATTATGTTTTTGGTGTTTTGCTATCGACCATACACAATAAACTTCTCCAAACTAAACCTCATTTTGTTCTTTGATAATGGTCTATTGACGAATAATTTATTACATAACGCGTTATTTATTCATCAATTTACAATTATTTATTAGTTAAGATTGGTTATTATCAATAATAAGATATCATTATCAGAAATATTATCCATCTTCTTTATAGTAATGGAATGAATAATGATAGGATATCATTACTTATAAGGTGAATATAATTTGATTATGAATATAATTATCATCATAATGACACTAAGATAATTATTATGAATTTCTGATCCAATTATTATCAATGTTGGGTATTGGATGAATGTTGAGAATACAATCCAAATAGGTACCTGTATTCATGAGAAGAGGAGCAAAACGGATGACTTATTAACGAGACAAAATAATAATAATAATGTACTATAACTTTTTTACGATATTATCAATTTCTGGCCCATGATGAATATGGAGATTTGAGAATACTCGCCATCAAATTGTTGAGGAGAGGAGACAGACGACTTTTGGTAATCCCCGGTCCGAGGTCGTCCAAGGTCATCGGCCACCCTCTTCTCGGGACACCGACCAGCCTCCCGGCCAGCGTCTGCATTTGAAATTGACTTTTCCCGCCAAAATGTTGAAATAACAATACTATTCGCTTGCTATTCATGCGATTTTAAAAATTCCAACGGATTTCATCTTCATTTAAATACTTGTAGAGCTGCTCCACCTCCAATTTCAAAAATTTATTTTTTTAAACGAGATAAAAATTTTAAAATTTGTAAAAAAAATTTAAAAAAAGTAAGTGTACAACCAATTCTACTTATAAATGGTCAACAAAACCGTTTGCAGAATCAAAATCGGTCAACCGTAGCGGCCAGGATTTGTAGGATACTTTTAGCTCATTTTGAAGCACAACGTGGTGGCAGCTTTTGGAACTAAATCGGGGACATTTCGCCTTAACTTGGATTTGAGATCCACAATATAGTCATGAAAATTCTGACCAGAATCCAGGCATATTCCCAAAAAAGGGGCATGGTCAGAAAGGACAATATTGAAGTCTCTCCAAGGCACACTGTCAGCAGTGAGATATCCTTTAAACTGGGATGGAGCCACACACATTGTGTCCTCTTCTGGTTGAGATGAAGATAGTTTGCTATGATCCAGTTCTTCAGGAGTCAAACTTTCAATTGGATCATACTCAGACATTCCTCAGGTGAGCCACCAATCACAATAAAATGTACAACTTGAGTCTGATAATATTTGTGGTACCTAAATCGCTAACCAATATCAGAAATAAGATGGGACTCAAAAGACTCCCCTGAGGTACTTCTCTCTTCAGAAATCTCGTGGTGGAAAAATTTGATCCTGAATCACTATGGACCTTCCACGGAGTTATTGAGATATGTGCTGAACCAGTTCAGAGCAACACTCTAGATGCCAATTTCTTCCATTTTATGCAGCAGAATCGTGTGGGGAGTGAGGTCAAAGGCTTTGGCCAGATCCACAAAACAAGCAAATATGAAAAGGCCAAGACCAACTGCTTCAAAAATAAAGCTCGTCAGATCCAGCAATGCTGTCTCAATGACTTCCCTTTCAAGAAACCATGATGGTACTTTGAAAGAAGCCGATGGATTTCAGAAACGCAGACGAAGTTCAGAAATGCTGACAAAAAATGGGATGACATCAAATACTCTAAGAGTTTTGCCAAGAAGCACAAGAGGCTAACGGCCTGAAAGTGTTAATTTCCGATCTGTCACCCTTCTTTGGAACTGGAGTTACCAGACAGGTCTTGAGCTGTTCGGGAAAAGCTGTTCACTGGAAAGAGGAAAAAACTATGTTGGTATGACGAATAGTCGTTGGGTTCTAAGGCAGTACAGATATGAGATGGCTCAATGCTGAATTTTCCATAATGACTCGAAAATAAGTCCGCCAGTTAGACTGGATCGTCGACCACCGAGCCACCTCTCTCAGGGCAGAGGGGGTGTGGCTAGCTTTAGCATTGATTATTTGCCACGTTTCTTCGGAGCTGTTATCAGACTCCTTAATTCTATTGTCATTATATTGTCTGGCAACAGAAGCAAGCAGCCTAGAATGTTTCTTAAGGAGCAAACGGTGACAGGATCAAGCATTTTTAGAAGTTCTCTGGACGCTGTAGCTGGCGAGCTGTTGACTGCGATTTTGACAGGATCCTTGAATGACGGAGAAAAAGATTTCATTGGAAAATTATAATCAAATAGAGGAAAGAATAACGACCAAAACCGATCATACATTTCGTCAACCGTAGATACATCAATAAAAACTGACAATCAGTCAATATTCTTTATGCTTACATCAAATTGTTCAAGAGATGCATCTCCAAACGGACGATGTAATCTAGTTTTAAGAGTAGCTGATGCAAGATATGGCTGCAGTAGACCCAAGCTCAACGAGGAATGGTTCGATAAATGGTTGAAGAGTACGCAGGACTTAGAAGAGTTTTTGAAATTGGTGAATATACTGTCCAAACACGTTCCAGAGGATGGTCTTACTTCGTAAGAAGTCGGGAAAATACCATAGGATTTTAAAATATTTAGGAAATTGTCTATATCAGTGGAACAGGTCAGAAGGTTAACGTTAAAATCAGCCGCCAGGTAAAGCAGCTTATCATTTGTTTCCTACTACCATGGATATGATGATGGATATCCTCGAGGAACTCCACAAAGAGCATAAAGTTGGGCCAGGAGGTCTATATATACTACACAGAATAGTATCGGGGTAACCAGTACACTGAAATTCAACAGCCGAAGATTCGCACTCGAAGTAGCAAGAGACTGGATAGGTCCGTTCTTGCAGAAGCATTCAAAGAACTGTGGGTGAATACGGCTGTTCCTCCTTTATGCAACTGCTGGGCCTTGTGTTACTTACACAGGTCAAGTTACAATGATGAGATAGGCCAGCAGAATTAGCATCCAACACGGAACAAATTCTGACTAGTTTTAATGTTTTAATCGCTTCAGTTAGGAGCCATCGAATTGAGTAGACACCAAAAACGAACCAAACCACGTGATTCAGCGTTAAAAACCCGATCAATCAATCAACCAACCCGATCAATGCATCCATTCAATAAACCAGTGAAGTTTCTTCTTCTACCAAGTTTCTTCTTATATTATTAAACATTTGTAATTATTATATCACACATTACTAAACCATTATACATAATATACATATTAACACATTATTTCACATGTAATAATAATAATGGTCTACTACACATGTAATAATAATGTGCAATAATGGACTATTACACATGAATAATAATGTGTAATGATGGATTATTGCACATGTGTAATAATGTGTAATAATGACTATTACACATTAGGTTAGTTCTTTATGGCCATCTGACTGGTTTTGAACCGTCAGATCTATCATATGGCGCTTGCGGTGTTCTTTCAGACTAATCTTGGACTCTATAGTATCCATGCCATTCTGTTTGCGGTGTTTTTCTGACGGTTCGAAACCAGTTAGCTGACCGTCAAATCAGTCTACGGATTTTCCGAAGTACTCCTTTCGGACTGATTGCCTCCACCACCCCTCGCCCGACGCCAACCAAATATTTCTCATCGCACCATCGTGTCTCACTCTTTGTTCTGTGTTTGTAGAATGTTTGGTTCTGGTTCATTTTTTTTTTCATCTCTCGTCCTTTCGAATTATCATCTGATGATGAATTAGATCTATACTACCTAATACAAAAAAGAAAAAGAAAATTATCTCGAGGAAGTTGGTAGTTCCTTCGTACTACGATGAGACGTTTTTCATTCATTTTCTTATTTTTTTTTCACCTCTAGTGATATTTATATACGTGTTCGCATCGTGCATACATCAAGCCATCTCCCTACCTATAACTAAGGGCCGGTTTATCAATAGCAAATAACAAGTCAATTAAGGGACCAGCAGTAAGAACAAAACGGTAGTTTCCTTCAATGTGGGTGTTTATCTACCCCCAGTTAAAGGTTTACTGAAGTTTAAATTTATCTGGTCTGAGGACGGCCGGATAGAAATCCTGTGTAACGAACGAAGAGCATATTTCAATTCCGACAGAGTGCTACGTTATCTTTAATGTTCTCATAACTTGTCAAATTTTGGATGATTAAAAAAAGTAGGTGTTGTGGTACATTTTCATGGAGATTTAGTTTAAATATCGTTTAGCTATAGATTTTTAATGTTTTCATAACTCGTTTTCATAATTTTAATGTTTTCACAACTTTAATGTAGGTAATGATTTAAAGTACCTAGCTAATGTTTTCATAACTTTAATGTTTTAACTAATGTTTTAAAGTAGCTTTAATGTAATGTTTTAAAGTAGCTGTGTAGTGGTACCTACATTTTCATGGAGATTTATTTTAAATATCGTTTAGGTATAGATTTTTAATGTTTTCATAACTTGTCAAATGAACCACCCAGCCTATCTGCCTCAACTCCACTCTCACCTACCCGTGGTGGGCCCTGTTACGCTGAGTAACCCATCTAGAGGAGATGGTATCCTTTGGGTAATCCTCTCGGACAGGTGGGTCAGCAAGCAAACGAGAGATGGGGGTCCCGCTGGGCTGTTCAAGGGTAACTTGGATTCAGGCCAGGGGGATGGGGTGAGCCGGCAGCAGGACTCACCCTCAGAGACGGCGGCGGATGAGCACTTTAGGTGCCAACGGCGGCGCTTCGAGGCTCAGTCAGGTAGTCTACTGCGAGGGGGCAGGTGGCACTCCTTGAGCTGAAGTGGAAGCAAGCGCCTATGGGACTGGAACCCCAAACAAATCCACTGGTCCTCCAGGTTGGGGGTTGGGCGTGGGGCTAACAACCCCATCCTGTAAAACCACATAAGTTACGAGTACACAACAAGAGAGAAACCGGACTGATTTTTTGGCGACGACACGGCGCGGAAAATGCAAAAACTTGACACTGGCAACGTGGAATGTGAGGAGCCTTTTCCAGGCGGGAGCAAGCAGAAATCTTGAGCAGGAACTCATGAGGTATAACGTGGACGTAGTGGCCCTGCAGGAAATCCGATGGCGAGAGACTCCAATGGTTCCTCTCAGGCATTACCTGATGATCAACAGCGGACACGCCCGAAACCAGTATGGAACGGGATTTATGATCAGAAACACTGTCAGGCACAGCCTGCTGAAGTATGAAACAGTCAACGAGAGGATATGCACGATCAGGCTGAAAGGGAGTTTCTTTAATATATCTATCTTGAGCGTGCACGCGCCTACGGAGGATAGTGAGGAGGAGGACAAGGATGGTTTCTATGGAGTCCTAGAAAGGACCTACGATTCGTTGCCGAAGCATGATGTGAAAATCGTCTTGGGCGACTGGAATGCAAAAATCGGCAAAGAACAGATCTATAAGCCCACCATAGGAAACCATAGTAAGCATGATACTACTAATGAGAACGGCTTCCGGCTGATTGATTTTGCAATGGAAAGAAACCTGGTGGTTAGCAGTACCTTTATCCCACACAAGAGCATACACAAGGAAACGTGGGTGTCGCCAGATGGGCAGACCAAGAACCAGATTGACCACGTGCTTGTTCAGTCTAGACATGCCACTGACATCCAGGATGTCAGAAGCTGCAGAGGAGCAATGTTTGATTCTGACCATTACTTGGTGAAGATCAAGTATAGACAAAAACTGGCCCGGAAACCTCGAGATCAGGTGCATAGGACCAAATGTTTCGACACGGAGAAGCTCGAAAACGAGGAAGTAAAGGGCAGGTATGAACGACGGGTCAATGAGCTTTTGGAGCAGGGTGCTGGGAACCGGAATGGAACAGTGGAGGACCAGTGGGAAGGAATAAAGGGGGCACTGAAAACGGCAGCATCTGAAGTACTTGGGGACAGAAAGCAGGCTGAGAGAAATGACTGGTACGATGAGGAATGTGAGAGGGCGTTGGTAGAAAGGAATGAAGCTAGAGCCAGAAAGATTCAGAGAGAGACCAGGGCGAATCGACAGGTATATAATGAGAAGAGGCGCAGGTTTAAGGCTGTGAGCAGGAACCGGAAGAGAGAGGATGAAAAGAGGCAATTGGAGAGAATACAAGCGGAGTTTGAGCTGGGTGGACGAAGCCGAAAGTTCTACAAAAGAATTGGATATGTGAAGAAGGGGTACTCGCCCAGAGTCGACTGTTGTAAGGACAAAGATGGAGGTCTCCTAATGGGGAGGAATGATGTCATGGAAAGATGGGTTGAACATTTCCAAGAACTATTAAATGAAGCCCCCTGCAACAATGGACAACAGACGATCACTTTCATGGATGTTGACTTGGGTGCCAGCTCAAACCCTGATCCACCATCTGAAGAGGAGCTACCGCCATCCCGGGAAGAAATCATCGAAATAATAAAGGGGCTAAAGAATCATAAAGCGCCCGGAGTAGATGAAATCCCAGCGGAGTTACTGAAAAATGGCGGAGAAGAGCTCTGGGGTGAGATCCATCGCTTGATCCTAAAGATCTGGACAGAGGAAAGAATGCCTCAGGAGTGGACAACTGCGGCCATCTGCCCCATTTACAAGAAGGGAGACAAGCTCCTGTGTTCTGACCATCGTGGAATCGCCTTGGTAACTGTGGCATATAAAGTCCTATCGTCTTCCCTGAACAAGAGACTGGCCAAGGTTATGGAAAAAGAAGTCGGGGAGTACCAGTGCGGTTTTAGAAAGGACAGATCCACCATCGACCACATCTTCACTGCCCGCCAAATGCTTGAAAAGACGTGGGAGTTCAACGTCGACACGCACCACCTGTTTGTTGATTTCAAGCAGGCATATGACTCTATTGACAGAGCACAGTTGCTGTGGGACCTTCAGGATTTGGGAGTACCTAGGAAGCTGGTCAGGCTGGTGAGAATGACACTTGCAGATTCCAAGTGTTGCATCAAACTGCAGGGCACGTTGTCAAGGGAGTTTCCGGTAGGCGCGGGGCTACGGCAGGGTGATCCCGAATCGCCGACCTTGTTCAACCTTGCCATGGAGAAGCCAATTCGTGCTATAAGAACCAACCCAGGAGGTACGATTTATAATAGGCTCACGCAGCATCTGGCATACGCTGATGATGTTGCCTTGACTGCACGAACGATACCGGCCTTATCGGGAGCCCTGGAGGAGTTTGAACGAGCAGCTGGAGAGCGGGGCCTGTGCATAAGTGAGGAAAAGACCGTATACATGCATTCGACCCGATACCCTCAGCCCCAGAGAACATCGCTGCAGGTTGGGAATCATAATTTCCCATCCTGCAGTGAATTCAAGTACCTTGGAGCCCTGCTGACAAGGGATAATGACGTTGGGGTTGAGATTAGGGCCAGAATAGCCTCAGCTAATCGTTGTTTCTATGCGCTCCCGAGAGTCATGAAGTTCCGAGGTCTTTCGAGGAATGCGAAGAAAACAGTCTACAAGACCATCATCAGACCTGTCGTGCTCTATGGAGCTGAGACATGGGTTTCTGACTGGAGAAAATAAAAGGCTGCTTGCAACCTGGGAAAGGAAGATCCTCCGAAAGATATACGGGCCAGCTTTCAGGGAGGGAAGGTGGCGAATCCAAACAAATGCCGAGCTGCTCCGGCTGTACGAGGAGCCCGACCTGGTCGCCGTCATCAAGAGCTACAGGCTCCGTTGGCTTGGCCACGTTGAGCGTATGCCCGAAATGAGAGCTCCAAGAAGAATGATGTACGGGAAGCCAGGAGGGAGAAGGCAGATCGGAAGACCCCGCTTGCGTTGGCTGGATGATGTCGAGGGGGACCTCAGGTCGCTGGGTGTCAGAAGATGGAGGACCGTCGCTGCGGATCGAGATTTATGGAGAAGGACAGTTGTGGAGGCCAGGGTTCCATCGGGACTGTAGCGCCATTTAAATAAAAATAAATAAATAAATAACTTGTCAAATTTTGGATGATTAAAAAAAGTAGCTGTGTAGTGGTGCATTTTCATGGAGATTTATTTTAAATAGCGTTTAGCTATACATTTTATTTTATTTTGTTAAAACTTTTATTCTTCAATATGTACCTGTACCTGCATGATTAGTTTGGTACATGTATCTACATGAAACCTACATGATTAGGTAGGTACCTATTTAAAAATGCATAAAATCGTCAGCTGTTAGGGGTAGGTACGCCTACATGTGAAGCCCAACCTAAGACGTGACGTGTGTGGGCAATATTGTTATTAGCAAAGCATTTACGGCGTTACTGAAAGTTAGGAAATAGTTATACCAACAATAAAAATCTTAATTTAGGCTGAGGACATTTTTCTATTTCTGGTGTTAATAAGTTGACGTGGCAGTTGGTAATTTAAAACGGGTGGTGGCTTACAAAATAAACTGTTTTATATATGAACAAGGCTGTAAAAATCGCTAATAATATATTAATCTGTAGTTTTGTTGAGCTGGTCAGTAGGAAATCGAATTGACGGTTTTAAAGAAACGCAAAAAGCATTATTTTGTGAGTGTTGATGAGTTGTTTCAGAATACAACGTGGAAAGCGCGATATTTCAGATTTGTAATTCTACCTATTTGGGAAGATTAGACGTCGTTGCAGGTTGCTCAGCAGTTGCATTCATATTTACGTCACATCAGCGTTCGCGGTGCACCCAGTCTGCTGGGCGTTTGAAAAGTTGGGTATTGTTGGCGCATGCGTGTTGGCACGATCAGAAAAATAGCTTCAGCCAGTCCGTTGACTGTGAGAAAAGTACGCCGCGAACGAAGCTACTGGCTGCACCTTTAGTCTTCTTATAACCAATACAAATATAACATTGACAGATATAACTGACAGGCGAAAATGATACACAGGAGAATTCTTACCGGGAAACAAAGAATAACAATGTCATTCACTTACCACGTAATCAACTTTTTGCCCTGGAGCATCGGAAACCTCAAACTCGCCCACAACCAGGTGATTTTTCCTTAGTTCTTCTCTTAGGCATTTTTGGGTGTTGGGAAGAAGATGGAACATGAGCGACTCTACTAATAAACCGCACACACACATACACATAAAGAACAGTATGTGTTTCATATTTTCTAATTTTAGCACTAATTTACTGATGAAAAAAATTTACAATCCTGATGTGGGAGAAAAAGTAGTCAACGTAATGGAGTTGAAGGTGTTGCCATTCGAGAAAATATTATGAGCCAACCTACAACAGGAATTGTTTTCTAACAATACGAATTCAACGTTTGATTGAAAGCTTTCACTTCAAATTATGAAAAAACCCCGAAATGCGACTTAATAAAGTAGAAAAACACGAACTATAACTCTATTCCCTTATCCAACGACGACGTGTCCATAATCATCGTAGGATGGTAAGATGCATTCATTCATGGATGCTATTTGTGCGTGACTGTGTGTGTGTGTTTCCTCGGTTATCTACCGTCAGCAATCACACCTTCATTCTTCCTTGTTTATATTTTCGATTCTTCGTGTTTGTATTTTCGATTCTTCTTGCTTGTATTTACGTTCTTCCTTGCTTCTGTAGGATGTTTTGCAGGTATTGTTAAGAGGGTTTTAATAGAGATAGATGGCAAGACATCCCGGAAATAGTTCCAAAAAGTGGCCAAGCTATTAAATTTCAAAATGAGCTCAAACGTATTTTTCACATTTCTCCTCAACAGTTCATCCAGTTCACAAACCGCAACAAAAATGAAAGTGGGTAACGCCCAAATGGAGTTCACATAAAGTTGGGCAAATAAAGGACTATGAAAACAAGTTTTTTTTCTGTTCTTAAAATGAAGAATTGTGTTCACATGATTTTTTTTTATTGGCTTCGAAATTAACATTCAGCCCTACTTAACATTATTCACAATTCTAAAATAAAATATATACGCTGTACGCTTCCCTTAACTTACAATGAGATATGTATGTCATTTAAAAACTTAAAAATAGCACTTGTCACTATAATCTTGTCAGTGTTTTGCACTAGGGTGGCAATGTTGCAGGGGTTTTGGACTTGCTTCCAAACTTTTATGAACAGTGAACTTCGTTCTAGCACATATTTTGGGCATTCCTGAAATATGTGCTCTACTGTCTCTTCCTGTGCCTGGCAGTGAGGACAGTGCAGGGTGCTACCGATGCCTTTTCTGTAGAGAGACAGCCGAGTGTTGCAGTGTCCACTTCGGAGTCGCGTGATGGTTCAAAAGTAACTTTTACTTTGGGCTTCCTTGAGTGCATGAAACCAAGGGAATCTTCCAGGGGCAGAGGGGAATAAGGCCTTGTAGCGATTTCCACTATGATATGTGTCATGCTGTAATTTCCACATCCTGTTTGTTTTCTTTCTAATAGTGCATTTCAGGTCGGTGTGAGAGAAAATTGAGGTCTTTGGCATAGTGGGTTGATTGACAGATTCTCTTGCCAGAACATCCACCCTTTCATTTCCGGGTATCCCCCGATGGCTTCTGATCCAGATGAATAGGGTTGCTATCCTTCGGGCCCTCAATTTTTGGATACTGGCAAGAATAGTGAATTCCAGTTTTGTTAGTCGCGTGTTTGGACGGATGTTTTCCAATCTGGTTAATAGGCTGAGTGAATCAGTCAGAATGAGCACCTTTGATGGGCAGTCCCGGTTGCCCTCAGCATAAGACAGAGCCTCCGAAAACGCATGTGTTTCAGCGGAGTATATAGAGGCGTTATCCCACACGTGAAACTGCTTATGCTGTTGGGTTGTTTCTACAAAAAATGCACTACCTGTTCTCCCGTTCAGTAACTGATCCGTCCGTATATAAAGTCAGACCACCGGCCCTTCGTTCATTGATCAATCGTTGTATGGTACTGACAGTTCTATATGCTTGTTCTGGAAAGCGGATACTTCTTATTGGTTGCCTATAGAGAAGGTACGGCACTTGGTATTGTAGTGGGGTATCATCTTGAGATAGCCATGGATAGTGCTGGCTCATGTCTGTGAAACTGGAGCATAATAAGGGAGATCGTTTCTTTCTCCAGTATGATCAACTAGGTCCGAGATAGCCAGATTTTTGATGTTCCCAAATCTATTTAAGTCCTTACTGTATATTGAGCATATGTATCGGTCAGCTATCATCTTTCTCCGGCAGTTGAGAGGCGGTTCGCAGGCCTCAGCTAGTAATATGTTGGTTGGTGTTGATTTGAGTGCTCCTAGAATTGTTCTTAGGGCGTCGTTCTGAACTTTATCTAGTCTCTTCAGCGCCGTATCACTCGCTTCACCATAAAAGACGCATCCATAGTCCATTATAGAACGGATGGTAGCTTTGTAAAAAGTAAGAGCTGTTTGGGGGTCAGCTCCCCACCTTGTGTTCGTGAAGGAGCGTAGTAGGTTCATATAGGTCTCAATACGATCCACAATGTAATCTATATATGAAAATTCCAGTTCAATTTCGATGTTAGTATTACACCAAGAAACTTTACTTTCCGACAACAAGGGAAAAGTATACCTCCTAGCTCGATTTCTTGGCCTACATGCAGTCGTCGTCTTCTGGAGAACGGGCATAAAATAGATTTATCGGCGGAAATACGCAAATTCAAAAAGTTTAAATGGTTATTGATAGCCGTTACTGCTTCACTAAGTCGCACTCTACAGATTTCTGAGTCTGGTGCGGCGCAATATACGCAGATGTCATCGGCATATTGTACCATTTTGACTTCTTCGGGAATAATATGGTCCATGCCCGATACTATAGTATATATAGTATAGTGCTGAGTATGCTGCCTTGTGCCAGTCCTTTGTGAGCAACTCTCGGTCCTATCAGTTTCCCATTTATTCGAAGGTATATTATCCGTTCTGAGATCACCATGATGATATTATCTGTCCATTTGTGGGGTAAGCCTGTATTATGGAGTATGGATTTTAAGGTCTGGATATCCACATTGTCGTATGCAGACTCCACGTCAAGGAATAGACCCATTGTGGTGAGGTTTTTGGCCAATCCTTGCTGTACATCTAAAACGAATGTGCTTATAGCGTCAATAGTTGACCTGTTTGCCCTAAAACCATACTGCGAAGATGGAAATTTATTGTGTTTCTCGAGCCACCAAACTAACCGAGCCTTTATGATTCTTTCCAAGGTCTTCATAATGCACGATGCCAACGAAATTGGGCGATAGGATGTCGACTAGGTGTAAAACAAAGACTAGGTGTCGAGTGAAGTTCTCATACTTTCTCCTGCGTTTGAACTCCTGAAAGCCCATATAATATGTACGTAGGTATTATTATATGGCCGAACTCTTGAAGAAAAAGGGCTCAGCAAACACGGGCGCCAATCATAATTGCCATGGAGGTTGATAAATTACTACTACCTAATGAAAATTGAATTAGCTTATTCTTTTGTGTGGGTACATAATTACATCTAGGTCTCATTTTCGTTAGGTACTTTGAGAAAAAGACAATGAAAGGAAAATAAAGTTAACAACACGAGGAAAATAAAGATAACAACACGACAATTGGGATACCAGGCTCCAGTGGCGCTGGTTGCTGTCCTCGGATTTCCGATGACCTCCAGGTGTTTACATCAGAGTTAACCTCAAAACGCTCTTTGGTGAGCAGACGGGTATGAGGTTTTTTTATAGGCGATCCTTGGATGGGGTAGTCTCACTGGGCCTACAGCGTTCTCGCGTAATTATGATTAACTCATCAGTTAATAAAGTTAAATTATGCTCAGTTGCTGCTATATTAATAAATAAAGAGTGAAAACGCAGAAAATTGCCCACAGTGGTAAGAAAAATTTGCCTACATTGGTACATATTGAGAAAGATTTTGCCTTGTGGTACTAAAAAAATATTTTGCCCTTGAGGGTGGTACTAAGAAAAATCTTGTCACCAAGGTACTGACATTGCCTTTAAGGTACAAAGCACGAAGTGGTACGTTACAAGGAGATGACAACTGATTTCGTGTTACCTAGGTCTGATACTAATTCCACGGGTATAATAGTAGAAATCAAAGCACGTTCTTCTCCTGAGATATTATCATGACGGCATGAAGTAAAGAATTGGATAACGAAAAGTCCGCTGGGATAGCTATTTAAAATTGATAGGATGCTCCTGCGTCATGGGGAAACTCAGGAGAGGAGTTCATAAAGGGTTAGTTTATATAAGAAATGTTCGATACTCCGAGGAACGCGTTTAAAAAAAAAAATGCGTTTATTTAACTGGATACAATGTGAGCTGTACAATGTCCTTAACCGACCGAAGCGTAACACCAACTGCTCGCCACGCAGGGCGGCAGGGCTTGCTCCTATTTATAAGCTTTGATGAGCTGAAGTAAGCAGAATGATATTGCGTTGCCGACGCTGTTAGTTTACATGAGACAAGAGGTTTAGCCGAACAAAAGTTTTCCTCCCTAAGATTGAATTTGGGGAAGACGCTATTAAACAATGGGCAGTATTAGGGCTTAAGATTTACCTACTTAAAGACTAAAGGCTTGGCAGTATTAGTGCTTAAGATAATTATAACTTAGGTGAACATTACGAAAATGCGGGATCCTGTACTAGGTCATTACACAAGGTCGCCATGGTCGTCCAGAATCTAAGATTATAATAAGTAGAATAGAAATACTAAAAGAAAGATGGTACCTAGGGATATTATAAAGTAAGTACGGGTAGAATTAAACAACATGATAAGTACAATGATACCTACTACCTACGTTGGCAACCTAGTAGGTACTGACACAATTAAACGCAGGGTAAATTTGCCTAAATTGTAATTCGTAATAAAGTCCACATTCAATTTGGATCTCTATTTGGTCGACATTGGATAGTTAAGGGATCGGTTGCGTCTCTCGCTTATGGCCAGAGCCCTTCAAATGCCATATTGCCATGGCGCCATACAAAAATGCCATATTCTGCCGATTTTTTCGTAAAATGCCATATTCGGCCGATTTTTGGGAAAATCCTCAAAAAAAAAAAAATAAAAAAAAAAATAAAAATAAAAATAAAAATTGAAGTGAAAATTCTGAATGACATGAGGTTTCTCGAACCCTGAGGCCATTAGTGTAGAGGGATTACTAATGCCCAGGGGCGGATCCAGAATTTTTTTCCGGAGGGGGTCACAGGGTAGAGCAATATAAAAAATAACAAAATAACCAAACGAACAATACAAACCGAATTTTCAACCTTATGCCTAAACTCGTCCAATTTGTCTACTTACAAAATTAATTGTATTTATAAAATTCATTGTTTATGTAAAAAATATTTTTCAATATCTATTAATTATTTAACTGATAAATGAATTTATTTTCAATTTTCTTCTAAAAAAGTGTCCTAATGTGTTTTCAAACAAATTGGCGCATTTTATGGCAACGTAGCTAACTTCAGAGTTTGCAAATCAAAACATTGAAACCACAACAATCTATTGTTGATCTCAGTGAATCTAGTATCGTTTTTACTGAATTTGGCTGGAAAGAAAACGAGAACGAAACAAAACAAGATAATAATTAACAAAAATAAGAAGAAATAAACAAGGTGTAATTTGACGGATACACCAAGGTAAATTTATTGACATAATTGTATATAAAGTAACATTGGGAGGACCAAGTTTAGTGTACGATTATATTCGACTAATTTTGACATTTTTGATCGAATCTTTGTAGATTTTTTATAGTTCTTTTTGTTTTCAGTTTTTTAACACTGTCTACCGTTTGTGTAATTAGAAATTACAGTAATTAGTGGCGAGGACATTGGAATTTCAATTTGACGGATGTTTTATGGTAAATATTTACACAGTTGTATATGAAGCAAAATTGAGAAGACCATGTGGCCAAGTTCCCAGTTGGAACTTATACAAATGTAAACAAATCACAAGTGTTGCTACAAACGAAATACAGAAAAAAATCAGTATTCTATAAAAAGTTTAATCGTAGTTATTGTTATATTTTGTTTCCAATGTGTTAAGTTAACAATATGGTAAGTTGACTTTGGTCGTTTGGTTTGTTTCTGGTTTTTGATTTCACAAAAACTGGGTTCGTTTTCGTTTGTTTTTTTTTTGTTTTTGGGTTTGTGAACAATTCGTTCAGCTCTGCTTTTTGAAATGCAGGCTGATTCTGGGGGGGGGGGGGGGGGGGGGGGTCATGACTCCTGTGACCCCCCCCCCCCCCCCTTGGATCCGCGCCTGCTAATGCCTCTAACCCTTTTGGAATGGGGTGCTTCCACGGGTCGCCACTCTGCCTGGTGAGGAAGCCACTCTGAAGGAAGGCTGGGAACCTGCTGATGTCCTCTCTATGAAATACGCCCCGGCCAACATCAGCTGATGTGGAGAGGACTTTCTCAAAAATGAAATACCTTCTGAGTGATCGACGGCTGGGATTTTCAATGGAAAGCGTTGCAACACACCTGATGTTGTTATTTAATAATAATAATAATAAATTAATTATTTGTATAAAGCTTTGTAAATAAAATAAATAATTATTTAGCATAAGTACCTAACTTGTATGTTGTGATATTATCGTCTCAGAATAGCTTGGGTGGTCGGAGAGGGTTAAAAAATAAGTGCCATATTGAGGGAAATAAGTGCCATATTTGGGCCAAAATAAGTGCCATATTGCCATATTTTTAGGGCCCTATTTCACAAAAATAAGTGCCATATTGTGAAGGGCTCTGCTTATGGCGGGTGTAGTTTACAACAATATAGAGAAACATTCCCATGAGTATCAGGTAGACTATGACTGTCCAAATGCTGGGAGTGAAATACTTCATAACTAACTGTTTGGACGAGAGGAGTGGAATAGAGGGTGGTGATATGCGCTTAAGGCTTTTCAATTTCATTTCGGCTACTGGTTTTTGGTTGGAGTCCCATGGGAGTTTGATGAGTTTTACAAGTGACGGTGAGTGAGTTGTTCGGGTCGAAGGGGTTGTCAGAGATTGGTTGAGATATTCAATGGTACTGTTTCCGGGAGAGACTAGAAAAATACCCCTAAGTTCCTTGAATTCTATATTTCCTTGGTCTATTATTTTTATTCGGTCGTTAAAGGGGAAAAGAAACACGAAGCGTTGCGCTTCCTCTATGAACTCTACGTGGTTTTGTGGTAATTCGAGCTGAATCAGATCGCAATGTCCGTTTACGCCTTTCAGGAGGATATCTAATTCGCAGTTATAGTGGTTGGACAGTTGCGAGTTGTCGGGACAAAGATAGTATGCAGATCCGGGTTAGTATGCAGATCCGGGTTCACAGGGGTCGTTTAAGAATTTTAGTTCGGAGTTTCGGTCGGATTTTAGTGCGTATGTAGTCGAGGGGGAAATGGTTGCGTAGGCGTCTCCTATTAGTGTTGGTACGGGTTGCAGATAGATCAGGGGGCCTATTCACTAAGCCAAAGAGACATCTCTTTCAGGTCCGACTCTCTCTTTTGGCAAAATAGATTTTTATAGTATCCATGACAGGGTTATTCAGTAACTTTCAAAAGAGAGAGTTGGCGGTCATCTTGGCATTCTCGATCTCTTTCAGAGAGACAGCTAATTAGGTGTCTTTCCTCGAAAGAGAGAGTATATTTCTCGTTTGTTTCACAGTGATCGTGTAATATCCTCGTTCATCCGCAACCACATCGGTAATTTTGATCATGTATTTTTTTCATTTCATAAAGTTTTTCATTTCATAAAGATTAAATTTTTCATTTCAATTTTAATTAAAAATATATACATAATTATTGATTCATGAGTAAAAACGTCGAAGTACAGGTTGAGGTAGGTACCTACCAACCTATGAGTGGCCGTTCATTAGGTGTAGATATAATACAAGCATTAAGCCTCCTAATTCGACTTTTTCTGTTTATAATTGAGACTTTTTTCAATTTCATTTAAACTTTTATCCGATTCGTGAGTAAAAACGTCCAAGTATGGATTGAGGTAGGTAGGTACCCATTGAATAGGTATTACTAAGAAATGCGTACATTATTAAGGAATTGAACTCCAGGGGGCACAAACATCTCGCACTTCATGGATACTATGGCATTTTCTTGTATTTGGATCCATATCCCTTTCTCAAGGGCCTAGCTATTCAGTAAAATAGACGAACCCGGGAGACATTGGAAGAGACTGTCTCCCAGGGGAGACTATCTCTCGCGGGAGATTTTCAAAATAGATAATCTCTTTCGACTATCTATTTTAGTGAATAGGCCCCCAGGTCCTAATTATCAGGATGTACTATGGGGATGTCGAGGAAGTATATTATTTCTTCGGAGCTCACGAAACAATTGACTTTGACGTGATTCTGAACTTCCCAAAGCGATTCCCCCTCGAAGTCCGGTAGCCAGTTCCCGTAGAATGGGGCGAGGTTTCTAAGGGTCGCTAACAGAAGTCGGGGTTTTATGATGCTGGGGTGAAGTTTCTTTAGTTTGCAGAACGTAATTGAATTTTCAATGACCTGAGTGATGTCTAGAATTTGTTGGAGAAGTAGTTGGTTGTGTTCGAGGGCATTTTCTATCTGACTGACGTGAGTAGAGAACGAGCTTATTTCTTTTAGTTTATTGATTTCGGAGGCCAGTATATCGTGATTATAGTGAATAATAGTCAATGGTGGAATTTAATTCTTCAATTAATTTATCGTTGATCGAGTAATGGTGGCTAATTTGTTCCGACAATATTTCTTGACTGTTTAGGAGGTGTAGCAGAATTTTGTTATACTTCTCCTCATCGTTTGCGTCTAGATTTCCAGTTACAAATTTGACTACGGGCCTTAACCCGTCAAAAGTAGTCCACATTTCTGTCGGCGGGGTAGGCTCGACTCAGAAAGTCTATCCTCCGCTAATCTAAGCATGTGTTCTACTACTTGTGTCCGAGGATGAGTGATTTTCTGGACTTCGCTATCGGATGAGGTTATCTCTAATATTTCGTCGAGGTGAGAGCAGATCGCACCGATTTGGTTTAGGATTCCTTCTAATTTGTAATAATGGGTGATAGTGTGATGGTGGTCGTTTTGTCTGGCGGGGCCAAGTCGTACAGGAAGTTGTCCTAGGTTTTGGGTGATGTCTTCAATGTCTAGTCCGTCAGAGGTACCTAACTAGGTAGCAGGTCAACGCCAGCGTCCTGAAATCGGGATTGTACGGTACACATCAGTATGATCGGGTATGTGAGACAGTTTCGCATTAGGTCAGGCTTGGGAATCAAGGATTTCCTGACAAATGGTGTGTCTGAGGGTTGGTATGTTGTGTACGTCAGTGTCTAGTGGCTCTTGGTTGGCTATTTTGTCTGCGATGTGCATTACTAGTACTCCGCATTCGTGGGTTCCTAGTTGCTGGGGAACGTTTTTGTTTTGGTGTATTGTCCACGTTGAAAAGTCGATGGTTGACCCCTTTTTTGTGTGGTGTTCCTGTGGTAGGTAGTTCTGGATGCTGCTCAGGAATTTAGAGCCATATTGGTTAAGGGAGTCTAGGTAAATTATTTCCTTGCGTTTGGGGTAGACGACGATTAGCCTCCAGTGGCTTGAATCGAAAATGGGGATCAAGACAATAACTTTGGCAAAGATATATAGGTTTTACCGCTATACCTTTTAACAGCTTCATAGCCCCTATTTGCAAAGGAGACATATAGGAAGGTGTTGAAGCAGAAGGTGGAGAGATCGGGGTTAGTGTCGTTCCCTTGGTTAAATAATTCAAAGTAAAAATTGATTATGTAGTCGTTCACCCAGTTCGAACCCTTGGCTAATCAAGTCGCCTCGGGTGATGCCGAGGTTGAATTTCTTCATGAGGACTTCTAGCTTATTGGCACTTTCGTCCCAAGCGCTGGTGACGTTGGGAGTGAACCTTTTAGGGCGTCACGCGTTTGATAGGTGGATTTTGGGAACCGTGTTATGGTGCCTAGGTTCGATTTCCGCTACCTTTGATTCGGGGCTGATTTTGACTATTGTTTCTTTATTGCTCAACGGTTTGGTTTTCGACTGTTTTTGTACAGTATTCACAAAAACTTTTTCGGGGATTGGAGGAAGCTCCTCTCTTCTCTGATTTATTTTGCTTATGTCCTTTTGTTTAATCGTCTCGAGTCGTTCTTGTGTTTGGGAGTATACTTGACACATGCGTTCCTTGTGTTTTTCTACGTAATTGTTAACGAACGTTCGGTCAGTGGAAAGGTCAAGCAAAGTGTTCTGGCGAACATGCCCATAGAGAACTTCAAACAGAGTATACTTCCCGAGGGCGGAGTGAATAGAATTATTATATGCCTGTAAATCGTGAACGACTTTGGATCGGATGCTGTCCTTTTTGAGTTCTGCCCTTTCGTTTAGAAGACGTGGGTATGTGTTCTAATAGAGTCCCGTGAAATCGTTCGACTATTCCTTGTGATTCTGGGTGTTGAGATGATACGTAATGGAGGTTGATCCCGTGTACCAGGGCAAATTCCCTTATCACTGATGATTGGAATTCGGGAGCATTGTCAAGGGAGATGGTTTTCTGTATTCCGTGGTGAGTGCAGTGATTTAAAAGGGCATCCATGATTTTGAGAGAATTGGTGGACTTGTGGGGATATGCTTGTGCGAATTTGGAGACCTGGTCCACCACTGTTAGAAACTTTGTTTTGTCAAGAGTAAGGGTGTCGATAAAGAGGGTTTCCAGAGGTTTAGAGGCCGTAGGCGTTACGTTGCATTTCGGTTTTAAAGGTGCACGGTCGTACTTGGCACGGACGCATGCTTCACAGTTGTTAATAATTCTTTGTCTGGACTGTCGCATGTCGGGCCAGTAATAAGTCCGTTTTAGATGTTTGTGTGTCTCGTCAATGCCACGGTGGTTGGTTAGACCCCCGTGGTACTTAGGTACGTATGATATCTGCTTGTTGATCTACTTCGAGTAAGTCCGTGAGTAAGTCTGAGTATTTTGTGAGACAGAGTTGGCTATTAGTGAAGACCTTCATAAGGACGCGAGTGAACATTTCGTACAAGTCGTCTTCGAAATAAATACCGTACTTGATTTTAGGCATTAGGTGTTCCTTAACGAATCTAATTATATCTTGTTCAGGTCGGGTTTTTGAGACTCGTACGGTGATCCGGGTTCGGTTATCAAAGATAGGTACTTTCGATGCTGACCGGATTCGTGACAGGAAGATTTACAGACTTTACTATGATTTGGTGTTGGAGTTTGTTCACTGGACTATCCCTTATTGGGATTGTTATCATCGTGTTCCCTATTGCGTTTGAATGGACGGTTTGGTCTTGTTCGGATCCGTTTTCCGGAGAATTGACGGCTACCGTGTCTGCGCCTAAGGGAAGTTGATTAATTATTTCTAACTCGTCTGGGCTAAGTTCAGAGAAGAAGTCTTCTAACGTTAGGTCGGTGTCGTCTGGGCAGGATTTTTCGTCTTCGGTGAGGTTCGACAATTCTATCATAGAAAGAGCGTCGGCATTAGCGTTCGCCGAGCCCTTTTTATAGAGAATTTCGAAATCGTAAGCAGCTAGACGGGTTTTCCATTTGAACGATTTCGAGCTGGGTTCTTTGATTGAGTGGAGCCATTGCAAGGGTTGGTGGTCACTAAAGACCTTGAACCTGCGTCCGAATAGGCATGGTCGGAAGTGGTGAACTCCCCAGACCACGGCTAACAGTTCTCTCTCGATTGTGGATAACCGTCTTTCTGTATCGTTAAGCATACGACTTGCATACGCTATGGGCAGGTCTTGTCCGTCGTTTGTTTGGGATAATACGGCTCCTATGGCTACCTACGTTAGACGCGTCTGTCGTGAGTCGGAATTCCTTACTGAAATCAGGGTACTTTAATATGGGTTCGTTAGTAAGTAGGTCCTTACATTGATTAAAACATGCGATGTAATCAGGGTCGGTGATGTCGATTTTAGATCCCTTTTTAAGACAGCGTTTCATTGGTTTAGTAACTCTCGCGAAGTCGGGGATGAAACGACGGTAGTACTCTAAAAGTCCGAGGAAGGATTTAATCTGAGTGCAGGTTTTGGGAATGGGAAAAGTCAGGATACACTTGATTTTTTCAGGGTTAGGTTTCACTCCGTGATCGGTAATTACATGCCCTAGATAGGCGACTTCCTTTCTAAAAAATCACATTAATTGCTGGTTGCACCTTCAGATTGGCATCTCTCAAGCGTTTAAAGTTGTTTAACGTGTTCCTCAAGGGAGACGCTAAACACGATCGCGACCAGCTGATCGCATGATATTGTCCATCAGCCTCTGGAAGGTACTGGGGGCGTTGCGGAGTCCAAACGGCATACGTTTGAATTCTAAATGATATGAGGGCGTGCTGAAGGCTGTTTTAGTTTGGGAGCTTTCTTCCATGGGTATCTGGTGGAAACCTGCCCGGAGATCGATTACGGAAAAGTAAGTTCTGCCTAATTTATCCAGGAGTTCGGATATTTGAGGCAGTGGGTATTTGTCGGGGATAGTGACTTCGTTTAGCGCGCGGTAGTCTACGACTAAATGACACCGAGGTGGAGCGTCAGGTGGGCTTCCTGGGATTGGTTTTTTGGGTACGAGGAAGATTGGAGCGTTGTAAGGGCTGGTGGAATGAGTCACAATTTCTTGGTCTAACATTTCTTGGACTTGACGGTCAACCTCTTTGGGGAAGACCTCGGGAAATCGGTAGTTCCTGGTGTAAATGGGCATTTCATGTTGGGTTAGGATGCGGTGTTGAATTGCGGTTGTGTAAGTTAGTGGCTGGTGTTCGTAACTGAAGATGTCGGGGAATTTTTTTACCAAGTTGGAGATGGCACTCTTTTCGGCTTCGTTCATGTGGTTGATTTTAAGATCTTGAAGGTTAAATTTGAATGTTTCGTCCCAGAAATGATGTAAGTCTTGCGTGACGTTTGTGTGTTTTGACGGTGGGATTGCTTCCACTTTGAAAGGGGCAATTTGAGAGAATTTAGCAAATTCTCTCTTTTTTTTTTCGTTCGTGCGTCTATTAAGTGGAGGTCGGCACATTCGGACCCGAGATATTGCAATTTTATTGCCCCATGTCGGGTTGTGATTAGGTTTTTTACGAAGTCGAGGGAACAGGATAATTTTTTTATTATGTCTAGGCCAATTAGGCAGTCAAATTTGGAGTGGAAGTCGAAGATCCCGAACTGGTGATTCAGATGTTTTCGCCCGAACAAGGGTCCAAGGGGTACCATGGTCGTGAAGCGACCGTCTGTACAGCCGTGTGCAGTTCTGACAGTGAAGGGGTTCGATCTGATTTTATCTGGGAAGAAATGTTCTGCAATGGAAGAGTTAATATAAGATTTTGTGGAGCCGGTGTCAATTAGGAAGCGGAGCTTGGATTGGGGACAGGTAATGTAGGGCAGTTCGAGGATCGTTTTCTTCTCTAGGTTCATTAGGACGTATTCGGGGATTTGGGTGGGATCCTCTCCTTGGGGATACTCTTCATTCTGGTGGTAGTTTTGGGGATCATTGGGGTTTTCGTAATAAACATCGGAGCCTTGCGCTCCTTCTTCCGACATTTGATGGTAGTTGGGGGACGTTTGCCAGCTCATGCACGACTGGTTGCCCGGGTTCCTCTGGGTGTTTTGGTTCGGATGGAGATTCGAACGCCAGGGTTGCCAGGGTTGTTGGTTTTGGGGCCGCTGTACGAAATTTCCAGAAGGGGGTTTTGTCCTGGTTGGTTGTCCCGCGTTACTAGGTTGGTTCGTTCTCATTTGGGGGTTATTTAAATTTGGCCTTGGGTTCCCGCCGTTAGAGGGGAAACCACCTGGTCTGAGATTTGGATTTGGTACATTCCTTTGGTTATTGTTACGATACGTATTATTTGGGGCTGGTTTTGGATTCTGGGGGAAATTTCGAGATTGGTAATTTGGAGATGCATTTGCTGTTGCGGGTTTCCTGTAGGGGTTGGATAGCATCTGGTAGTCATTCGTCAGTAATCCCAACGCATGACTGAGTGACTCGGGGTTTCTCGCTCTAAGGCTCGAACCAAGCGGGTCCCTCAGGTGCATGAGGAATACCCTTAAACTCAACCTTTGATAGTTTGGGATCAACACGTCGGCATCGCTAGGGCTTTCGTGCGCTCTAGTGTACCCTATTAAAAGCCTCAGCAGTTTTTGTACCCTGTCATGGAACTTGAACGGGTCCTCGTGTTCCTGTTGACGGAGGTGGGTTAGTTGTATAGTTAGTGTAGGTCCGTCTCGTTTATCTTCGAAGCCCCCTAATATGGCATCCCTGATTTCCCTATACGTCGAGCAATCGCTGGCTGCTATCAGCTCAGCGGCTGGCGATATTATTTTTGATTTTATTGCTGCGATCAAGGTGAAGTTATGGAATGAATCGGGTTTAGAGTGGTCCTAAAATTCGTCGTGGAGTTTTTGGGTGATCTCGAGGAAAGGTTTGACGGCTTCTAATCGACCATCGAAAGTGGGGATCATGTCTATTACTG
The DNA here is from genome assembly GCA_954871275.1 of Leptopterna dolabrata. Lineage (NCBI taxonomy): Eukaryota > Metazoa > Arthropoda > Insecta > Hemiptera > Miridae > Leptopterna > Leptopterna dolabrata. The sequence goes on along the minus strand of OX940974.1, from coordinate 53,545,531 downwards.
ACCTAGAAATCGTACCTCGACTGCCTTCTGGGATTACTTGTTGGACCGTTACAGCTTTTACGAGAGTGGTTAGCTCAGATATCTGTGATTGTTGGGTTCCAATGATCCTTTCTGCGGTCCAGGATTCCTCAGGGGGGTTGGCTTGTGCCATTATGATGGGTGAATCTTCGATTATAGGGGTCAGAGAGTTTGGAATCTATTGAATACTCTCGAATGGAGATATTTCTTCACTGATTTGGGAATTTTGATCATAGTGAAACTTGTTCAATCCATTCCCAAACCTTGAAGACATGAAACTAGTTTGGTACTATTCAAAGACTTTGTGAGCATATCGGCCCACATTTCAGCAGTAGGAACATAATGCAACGAAATAACACTTTGCGCAACTTTATCTCTAATAAAGTGAAATCTGACAGAAATGTGCTTGGTGCGCTTGTGAAGTGATTCACCATCTGACATCCTAATTGCACTCTGGTTGTCGCAATGTACTATTATGGTTTCAGCTCGAACAGTAAGGTTTGTACCCATTACCAACTCGGAAATAAAATTTCTCAAAAACGTTGCTTCTTTGGCCGCTTCACTAAGAGCGACGTACTCGGACTCTGTGGAGGACAGCGAAATACATTGTTGTTTTCGACTGGCCCATGCTATAGGACCACCAGCTAACACATAGGCATAGCCAGTATAGGATCTGCTATCGGCATTATTACCCCAATCAGCATCACAAAAACCTACCAAGTTATTGGCTTTACCATTGTAACAAATGCCTAATGACTTGGTGCCACAAAGGTAGCGTAAAATGCGCTTAGCTGCAACCCATTGAATTTTTGAGAAACTTGTATTGAATTGACTAAGAAAAGTTGTAGCAAACATCAAATCTGGCCTGGATACCACGCACAAATACATGAGAGAGCCTATTAGCTCTTGGAAGGGTGCGTCTATTTGTTTTCCCATGACAAACAGCTCTTTAGTATTCTCAAGAGGTGTTTTGACTGGTTTTGCATCTTTCATACCAAAACGTACCAAAATTTCATCAATATATTGCTCTTGTGAGATTTTCATAGTTTTTTCGGAACGATTATGCTCAATTTTCATTCCTAAAAAATTCCTTACAGGCCCCAAATCCTTGATTTTGAAAGCTTTCGCGAGACCATTTTTTACGTCATCAACGTTCGAGTTTTCAGGATAAAACAAAAGAAAATCATCTACAAATACTGCTATTATAAATACTGAACCATTATAAACTTTTCTGTAAACACATGGTTCATTCGCACAAGATACGAAGCCCATGTTATTTAAAACTTCCTTACATGTTTGGAACCAAATTCTGCTACTCTGTTTCAAACCATAAAGGCTTTTCTTAAGCAAACAGAACTTATCATTGCCAGAGTCATTTCCTAGACCTGGAGGTGGTTCCATATATACCTCATCATTTAATTTACCATTTAAAAACGCTGTTTCCACATCCAAGTGGTGGACATTATAATCAGAAATCGTCGCTCTGGCCAACAAGGTCCGCACAGCCGCAAAACCAACGACCGGTGAAAAGGTTTTACCGTAATCATGGCCAAACTTTTGGCCACATCCTTTCGCTACTAATCTAGCCTTAAATTTTCTGACACCTAACTCATCTTGCTTAGTTTTTAAGACCCATTTACAGTTTATTACATTTTTATCAGTTGGTCTGTCCACAAGAATCCTTGCGTTTTAACGAATTCAATTCTTTATTTATTTATTTTATTTATTTATTTATATATCATTACAAAATACAATTTAGGGCGATTGCCCCATTTACACTGTACCAGTAATAATTACTATTAAATTGAGTAGGTAGGGTAAACAAGAAAATTACATTTGAAATATTTTGAAAATATGAAAAATGAAATAAGATAAGAAAAAGAAAAAGCGCTTATGAATTCCTGTTGCCCAAGAAGTGAGCCCTGAGAGCACCGAGTGAAGGCCGCGATCTCAACTGCAATGGAAGCGAGTTCCACAGCCTTGCACCCGCCACAAGGAAGGAGTTATGAAAGTGACGAGATGTTGAGTGACGTTGATTAATAGTGACTGAACGATTAGAGGAAGATAATTTGAAGAAGTCTCGGAGAAAAAAAGGGATTTTGAATCTATCGGGATGAAAGAGTTTAAAAATTTGTGAAACACACCTCCATTCGAAGAACGAGGAGAGGTTTGTTCCCAAAACGAGAGATTTATCAGTGGGCTTCACGCCACTGATCGGAATCACTAGAAGCTAGAGCTTGTTCAACCGTTAGATCAACATTATTCGAGATACTCAAGTCTAATTTATAATCTTTCAAATACTTAGGTAATTTATTCCGTCTAGTGGGATACCTTTTAGACCAGATGATTCGGAGGTGGGTAACGATGTTCGCACATCGTTCTGCAAACTGCCTGATGATCCATCAGACTGCTCCTCAACTTCCGTCAGCACGCCAGTTTTAGGATCATAGGAGATATTCAGGACAGATCCTTCTTCATCCCCATCACAGGAACTGAATTGGTCCTGGGAAACGTCGTCCATCAAGCTCCCATCTGTGGAGCCTCCCGTACTCTTGCTGTCGTATGATTGCTCCCCTTGAAGTTCGGCGGGACTCTCTTCAAGTGGTAACAAGACATAATCAGTCTCGCCTCTCTTGACCATTTTTGTGTCATCTGGCGTTGAGTCCTCAATAAAGATCACATCTCGTGAAATCTTGGTTCTGTGGTGTTCGTCATGGAGGCGATAACCCTTCGTTGTCTCACTGTAGCCGACAAAGGTGTACAACTTGCTCTTGTCGTCGAGCTTCCTCCTCTTACCACTAGCTACTTGAACATAGCCTTTGCAACCAAAAACTTTCAGATGTCATTGGTCGACCTTCTTGCCACTCCAACGTTCTTCTGGGGTACTTCCAAGAATCTTCTTTGTCGGGCAACGGTTTATGATGTAGACTGCAGTGTTCGCTGCCTCTGCCCACATCCTCATGGAACATTGGGCATCTATCATCATGGTACGAGCTCGTTCAACGATAGAGCGGTTGTATCTTTCCGCTAAACCATTCTGTTGGGGTGTTTCTGGGCAGGTTCTTTGGTGGACAATACCCTTCCTTTTGAAATAGTTCTTCAAGGTATGATTGACGTACTCGGTCCCATTATCAGACCGTATGACCTTGACTTTTGCACCCGTCTGATTCTCAGCCATCTCAACAAAATCTATAAGTGTCTGGGCAGTCTCATCCTTACATTTCAGAAAATATACAAAAACTTTCCTAGTGTGGTCATCAATAAACGTGAGCATGTACTTAGCTCCTGACCACGACTCTACCTGGAAAGGACCACAGAGATCAGTGTGTATGAGGCTTAGTTTATGTGTGGCTAACTTGACCTTATCCTTCGGAAACGGTTTACGTGCTTGCTTCCCCCTCACACAAGATTCACACAGCTTCTTATCTGCATCAGAACGATAATGTATACCTGAAGCTAGCTTATCTCTGAGTAGCGACATACTATAATGGTTCAAATGCGCCAACCTCCTGTGCCAAAGATCCTGAGAGCCATTTTTAACTTGCTTTTTAATCTCAGCAGCGTTAGCATGCTTTACACCTCGAGTCTTGAGCTTGAAAATTCCATCCTGACTTGATGTGCTAAGTATTGGTTTTTCAACCATCACAGGAACATATCCTCTATCATATATCTTGCAGCCATCACGATCAAAAATAACAGAGAATCCTATTTTTGTCAAAACATCTACTGACAAAAGATTCGTTTGTAAATCTGGTACATATAACACATCAGATATGATTTGTTGTTTACCTTGAGCGAAAGTACAGTTTACTGTGCCAGATCCCTGACTTTTGAGAATGTGGTTGTTGCCAAGGGTGACCTGCTGCTCCCGGCTTGGCTTGAAATCACGCAACCAATGACGACTTCCTGTCATATGGATACTTGCGCCCGAATCAACGTACCACTCTTCAGAAGACACTTTGGCTGTAAGTGATGCTAGCATAGTCTTGCCTTGAGGCTTGCTCAACTGCTTCCTGCTATCAGAATCTCCCTTTTTAGGACAGCTGCTTGCATAATGGCCCCGCTCTTTGCAAGAGTAACAAGTGATATGGCTTTTCTGCTTGCGATTAACATTTCTTTTTCCACAGGCTAGGGCGGTTTCATGTGGTGAGGCACCATTGGATTTGTTCCACTTGACATCCTGAAGTAATTTGGTACGAACAAAATCGCTGGAAATTGTCCTGCCAGTACCTTCTATGGCCATCACAAGGGGGTCATATTCTTCAGTGAGGCCTTGTAACATGATAGCAGCGAGAAACTCGTCATCAACAGGCATATTTATGGACCTGAGTTCTTCATTTATTGAAAGAACTTTGTTGACGTAGTCCTCCATACTTGAGAAGTTGTTCAATCTCACAGAACATAGGCTCCGCAGCAATGTGACACGGCGACTCAAACCATCATCTTGATAGGCTTTCTGGAGCTTATCCCAGGCATCTTTAGCTGTCTTTGCCTCAATGACGTACGGAATTGCTGCCTTTTCCAAAGTGAGATTGATTTTAGATAAAGCCTTCTCATCCCGCCTAATCTTCTGATCCGCAGGTGTCTTGTCGTCCGTCGGGTAGCCTGCAATCGTTTGCCAAAGCCCATCGTGCTTCAAGAGGTTCGTCAGCTGAAACTTCCATGTCATGAAGTTTTCTCTCCCACGAAGCTTCTCGACACCAGCTAGATTTCCAGAGGAGCTTGATCCGTTCTCAGACATTTCTTGAAGAGGAGAAAAAGGAACTAGGAGAGACCACGTTGTCTCTATCACTGGAACTTAACTCTAACACCGGAAAAACGAAAACTACGGACTCAAAACTCAAACTAATCATTCTCTGGGCCCATAACCATTGTTAGGAGGTATTTGCACAGAGGAAGAATACCGCACAATTAGAATGAATGTTTTAATTGACGAAAGAACGACATAAAAGACATTACCATTTTCGGTAGGAGAGCAGAGAGAGGTTAGGAGAGAATCATCATATTCAACTTCATCTTTTGCGGAGATAGGTACCAGAGGATCACAACATCATTCCTCCATATCCTTATTCCATTCTAACAATACCATTATATTTCTACCATATTTACATAAAATTCCCTACAATATTTAGTGCGGAATTCATAGTCGTCACTTTAGGCCGCAGGCACCCTTTAGTGCACCCTAAAGTATGGTCGCACACTTACCGCCATACATAGACCTCCCTTTAGGGCACGTTGAAAGTGTACACTTTAGTGATAGGGAGAGTGCACACTTTACTGCTTTCATAAACCAAAGTCGACTGTAAAGTGAAGTGTTACCCTTTACTTTGGGGAGACAATTCCAAAGGGACGTCTGGGGGTCCCTAAAGTATGCACCCGCCCTTTATTTGAGCTGATAACAGATATCAGTCCCCTATCTTGACAGATTGGTGTGGTGCTTTCGTGCGATGGATTGGTTTGATAAATTGGACTCATGGGACGACGAGTTTTTTGAGCAAATCGAAGGAAGGTTGGTGAGAAGAGCCCCAAAAAGATACATCCGCGATGCACAGAATCCGTTTGAGGGACGATGACGCAGATGATCTTTCGCAAATTGTTGAAGTACCAAACCACATGGTAAACGACGCCAATAACCCAACGGGTTACGAAATAAGAAACGCATTTATAGCTCGTCATTTTTCTTAAAAAATTGTAATTGTAAAAGGTAGGTAATAAAAAAGATTATAATAAACATACTAACAACAGATTATTGACTTAAAATTTTAAATATGAATGCAAGATTATTGAAAATGAGAATAAAAATTAAATGTTGACAATAAAAACGAAATTATTCCTCTCCTCCCAGTTGCCGTATTTCGAGCAGGAGTTTTTTCTCTATAACTCGAAGATTTCTTTATCCTGCTGCATCCGCAGTTCCTCGCGTAGAATTTGTTTTTCCACGAGCTGCTCCTTTTGTTGCTGTTCCCACAGCTTGCGGGAGTGGAGCTCTGCATCGTGCACCATTAACTGTGAGTTGCGCTCAATCCTCTTTGCGATTTCATCGGAGATGGTTTTTGATCCTGCAAAACGCAAAGGTGGGAACTTTGGTTTTGGTGCTTTTTAGCTGTAGGACGCGGCATTGTTTACTGCTAGTATATCCCAATTTCAACATACAATTTATAAATACCAACTCCCAACAAATTCCCGATTACTCATTGCAACCTGGCTAGCTGCCCATTGAGACAAGACCAGCGAAAAATTTCACAAAACGTCTGAAGGGTAAAACGCTGTTAATTCTAACAAATTATTAGATGAAATTCGAGGGAATACCATTATATTTTTATCATATTTACAGGAAATCCGTGTGAATATGAACATATTCCTACCATGGTCACATGAAATTCGAGGGAATACAATTATATTTCTACCATATTTACACGAAATTCGTGTGAATATGAACATATTCCTACAATATTCACATGAAATTCGAGTAAATACCATCATATGTCTACCATATTCACATGAAATTCGAGTTAATACCATCATAATATATCTACCATATTTACACGGAATTCGTGTGAATATGAATGTATTTGTATTCACATGGAATTTGTGTGAATACGAATATATTCATATTTACACGCGTAAATATTAATATATACATCCTGGTATCATTGTGGCTACCACACACAGAGAAGTTGCATTTAAAGCAATTTATTCGTATTCGTATTCATAGAAAATACGCCGTGTGAATATATTCATATTCGTATTTAAGAATATGAATATGCCCATCTCTGCCCATATACACCAAATTTCGTTGATTTTGGTTCAGGGGAACTAAGGAAAAACGCTGCAAAGTCCTTGTCACATGGGATTATTATTCTATTGGACAAACCAACAGAAATGATGGCTATTCATTTATTGTTTCTTTCAATTGAAATAATTCGAATAGCTATTTCTGATGGTTTCCACCAACTTTGGCCCCCAAAACACGAATTAGGTAAGCTCCTTTTTTTCTTTTTTTTCCAAATTATCTTCGACCATTGGTAGTGCCATTTAATCGTCTTGAGTCACGTGTTGAAACTTTTTCTAGTGTTATACAAACTGATTGGGATTTCAGACGATATCCCAGATTTTTGACTCACGAAAAATCAATTTTGGGGCCTGAACATTTGGTAGAACCTCAATTTTCCACTCTTTGGTCAAAATCGACTTCATGTTCGGTCTTGTCCCAAAAACATGGAAAACGATACCTCAAAAGCTCATGTTACTAACATGTTGCTAAAACGCAAAAAGTACCTATTTTTACACACATTTTCACTCATAACACCCCTGGGTATATTCCGGTCGGGCTGAAAAGTTTCGGGACACAACTAGGGCCCAAATGGAGCATGTGTGCGAAAGAACGAACTTTTTAGACCGAAAATGAAGCCGGTACACGTGATATACGGCGTACGGACATTGCATTTTTGGAATCTACGCACCTTGAAACGGAAAAGAAAAAATTTTGAGGGGGTGTTATAAAATTTTTTTGCTGAGCGAATACATAGGTGTATTATTCACAGAATAATAAACCAAAAGCCGCGGACGGTGACGCTGGACGGCGTACGGAAGGATATATATTTGTATTCGATATTCGTATTCTACGTCCCATAAAACGTAAAACATGACAATGGGAGGGGAGGGGTTAAAAATGTTTCGTGGTCGATTCCAAGGATTCATTATTGAAAATAATGAATCAAAATCCTCCATAAAACATTGCAATCGTGAACCAACCACATGCCGACCCTCGGCTTGACACAGCTTGCATGCACTAGGATCCAATACATGCAGACATTTCAACAGAACTGAACTTATCTGATTTTACAGCTTGACAATCGAAAATCTCCGCCCGCCGCGCCGCCCCCTACAACTTTTTTTGGGATGGAACATCGATGGTTGATGCTATCGAAATATCGATGCTTTGACTTCTATGTTCGATATTTAACCATCGATGTTGGAAGGTCCGGTATTATCGAACATCGATGCTAGCGTTCCGATATTTATTTATTTAACAGAACGGGCAAGGCCCAGTTGTACAGAGACGACAGTTTACATCGAAAATATCCTTCAAATATTTGAAGCATATTGTAAACAAATCAACTTCAAATTGAACATTTAGATTGTAACATTAACATCATTGTAACTACAGTTAGATCGTAGTTTTGGTGATTAACAGCAGTTTGAAAACAATGAAGTACACAAGAAATGAGTACTTAGGTATACGAGAAATTGTCTAGTAGGTTGGACAAGTTGCGGATAGGCTATTTTAAATCTCTTTTTTGAATTTAGCGGGTTTATAGAAAATGTCTATGGATGGTGAAGTGAGGATAATACTATTGCAAGTTCGCTGCATTCTGGTGAGAGGTTCATTTTGGGCATGCAGGGTTGAGTGAAAAGTTGGCTCGAAAAGTCTGGGCTGTCTGACTGTGTATAAAGGGACAAAAAAGTTCAACTTTTCCACTAGTGGTGGGCAGTCAAGTTGGTCGTTGCAAATTTTGTAGAGGGTGATGAGGCTACCCGCCTAGTGGAAAGTGGCAAGGTCTTGAAGTCTCTCAGTAGGTCCGAGTAATGGGGTATGTGGTTTTCATGTGCGAGTACTAACCCTGACTTGTATGCGAGGGATCTATAAAAACGTTTCTGCACGGATTCTACTTTACTGGCATACCTGGCAAAATGAGGGTTCCATATCCTAATGAGTTAAAAAGCGTAATGAGTGCAGTGCTTTTTTTGAAGCGTCTGGTGTTGCGCCATATGAAACCCAACATTTTGCAGGCAGCACCGGTTGTTTCTTCGATGTGCATAGTGTATGTCAGCTTAGGGTCGAGCCAAACTCCCAGATCCCTCACCGAATCGACTCTGCAAATTGGGGAAGAATTTAATTTGTAATCAAAATTTATGATGTCATCTGAACGGGAAAAGGACATTAGATAGCATTTATTATAATTTTCCACTGTAATATAACTGAGGGCTTATTGAAGTTTGATGGGTTCTCTGACAGGTTTTATGGTGAGATCGATTTTGACGTCGTCTGCAAATATAAAGAATTGGACATCACTACTGATTCCGGAAATTATATCATTTATAAACAAGAGAAATAATACCTAGTGGACCGAGATGAGAGCCCTGAGGAACTCCGGAGGAAGGAATGAAGAGGGACGATAGGGAATTTCTGATTTTCACTAGCAGCGTACATATTTCCTTGAAAGCCGGAAGTATACAACTTGTATAAGAGTAAATTATGATCTACCCGATCAAACGCATTGGAAAAATCTAGGTATATGGCGTCGGCCTGGTATTCTTGTTCAATCTGCGGGTATACATAGTTGGTGAAAACTAAAAGATTTGAAGTGGTTGACCTGTTTTTACAAAGACCGCTGTTGGTGTGCTATCAATGGTTTAAACAATGGTGTCAACTTATTAGCTAATAACATATAAACATCGATACCATCGATGTTAGCTGAATCAATATCGATGGAATTTATTGTGAAATAGAGGAAAATTCAAGGCTGGAAAGGAACTGGTGGAAGTGGAAGAAGAAAACCCTGTAGGAATATTCGAACGCCATCAACTACTGTTCAAGTACCCTATCGATTTCATAATCGAACTTCCCAATCGTATTACCTAGAACTTCCCACAGACCTGCAGGGAGCTGAGGGGACGGATGGGGCAATGGTGACATCTTCTACTCCGTGCCACTAGGCGCGCTGGGCAGGCAGTGCATGCTCTGAACCCATCAGATGACCGGCACAAGCAGAGCGGTAAATAAGGCGCGTCAGTTCAAAATCTCAAGAGAACAGCGGACGTGCGGTAATTTTCCCTGACTCGCCACTCGATTTCCCTGACTTCCCTGACCACCATTTTTTCCCCTAACTTTTCCCTGACCGGTGGCCACCATGAACTTTGGACCATAAAGGGTGGCTTTATACTGTTACTGACATCAGGTGATTGACGCCTTGTCTGTTATAGCTTAAAGCAGGTACCCGTAAAGGAGAGAATGGAAGAAAAACAAGCTGTCCACCAGTGTGGGCCAGATAAAGGAGCCCCAGAAATTGAACACCGAGAGCGTGAGGGAAATAATGAACAACTGAGGATGAGCAGTACAGAAATACGATTGCGCAAAGACCTGATGCAAGTAATAGATGGCAGATTGACACTGATTGAACAGAGGATGAAAAAGCATCAAGAAGAAACTAAGGAGATGTTCACTCAGTTATTTGAGTGCATCCAAGAGCGACAAGTCAACGTGTTGCCTCTTCCAACAGAGGAACCACCAAAGACCCTGGTTGAAGCTTAGACTTCAACGCTTTGATGACAGATTGACTCAAGACAGTGACTATACATTATGGCGGGACAAAATACGGGCTGAAATCTTGGCAAACGATTGCCTGTGTGTGTTTGAGAAAAATGGAAAATCAAGAAGCCAGTACAGCCCAGAAGACTTGGACAGCATGAAATACTGTGTCCGATCATTCATAATAGGACATCTTGGTCCATTTCATCACTCCCTAGTCCAGTACACTGATGACCCAATTGAGATGATGATATTGCTAGACCGGCAGGTCAACCGTTGAGGAAATTTGGAGAGTATGAACTACAAGACAGGTTGAACCACCTCAAATTCGAGCCTTCCAGAGAATCAGTTCTAGAATTTATGAAGAGATATGAAGACTTGGTTGTGCAGCTGAGAAGGTAGGTATATGATCTTAACTGAGGAACAAGCAAAAAGATCACTCATCCTTGCAATAAAGCAGGCATTGCCAAGTGTGTAGAATAAGGAATCCAATGCAGTACCACCTGGATTAACAGTTGCTGAAATAAAAAGATTAATGTTTGATGAGGAAAATCTCACAAAGGAAGAAAGGAGGCGGGGACACAAAGTAACGCAGTGCTCGGCAACACCAACCAAAAATCGAGTTTTTCATACAAGAAACGTGTTGGAGGAAACTCAGACAATAAAGATACTCCTTCTCACTGGCTCTCCTCCACACATGGACCTTGTAGAAAGTGTGAAGTCAATGGCCACTCTTCAGACACATGCCCAAATAAAGGATGGAAGTGCTATGCTTGCCAAAAGTTTACCACTTCTCATTATTCGAAAAACTGCCCTCACAGAAAGTCTTTAGCGCCACAACACCATCACAGCAATAATGCGCAAAAGAAGACGAATGCTATGAAGTGGCTTGGCAAACCGAACACCGATGAACATAAAGGGATTAAGCGAGTACCAACATGGAAAACAAAGAGAACTATCCATACAAACAAAGGACATGCTCATCTCACTGTTCAGACTGATGGTGAAACTGAGAATAATCCTGAAGCTCAAAGGTGTGTTTGGGTGAATAGTGACGAGTGTGACGATGACTCTGATGAAATCCTTTATGCTGATGCTTCAGAAAACAACTCAGAGACGGCTCTGTTATGTTTTGATGGTACTTCTGATTTCATACAATTTATTGCAGATTCAGGAGCAACTGATCACATAGTTAATAATGATAAATACTTTGTAAATATCACTCAACTTTCAAAACCTAGGCGCATTTCTTGTGCAAACTCTGACAATAACGCAGATCTACTCAGAGTCACTGGGGGACATAATTGTTCAAAATAATGATACTGGAATGGTGTCTTGTTTGCGAAACGTGCTCTTTGCTCCTGGATTGGTAGAGAATCTGTTCTCTGTCAGGAAATTGGTCAGTTCCAATTTAGGCGTTGAGTTTACTGCTAGCAAGCTGTTAATCAAGGACTTGTCGTCTAGTGAGGTCATCAAGACTGGTAACTTCTGTGGGAAGTTTTGTTGGATTTCTTTCTCTCTTCCATTGGCTAGTGCTACGCCTCAGATGGTACAAAGGGCTCTAACACAATTGAGCAAGCAGCAGCTGGGGTTTGGTGATAGAGACAGACAACTGCAGCTTGCCAATTCACAACCATCCTTGAGTCACCCCTACGATAAAGACATAAAGGATCATCGGTTAAATAAAGGCAAACAAAATAAAGAAATAAAGGATCTTCAATTACATAAAGGTAACCTAAACAAAGACTAGCTATAAGTTACATAAAGGATCTTCAGTGCAACACACAAACCATGATGTATCCCAGAAGTGTGGAATGGACACTGTAAATACCAAGGGAGGGAGTAACTCCTTGTCTCTACTTGGCAAAATACCCTACTCATGCCAACCACATCAGTCAGTCTACCTGACCAATAAAGACAAGGGAGAGAGTTTTCCAAAAACGAAACAGTCAAAAATGGAAACAGAACATGATTCTACAGAAACCAACCAAGGATTGCTTGAAGAAATCGACTATCCCCATTTCAGTACAGAGGATTTACAACACTTCAATACACAACGAGTCCAGAGCCTGCGGGACTGTGTAGAATACCTCTGGCAATTGCGCCTGAATCATGCCTCTCTAAGTTATCTGAAACTAGCAGCAAACAGAATACCTGAGCTCAGAGGAGTAAAATTCGGCAATGAAATCCTTGATTGTGAATTTTGCAAAAAGGCAAAAGGTAAACGCTCACCATGTTCTGAAGTGCGCAAAAGATCTGAAGCACCGTTCTCACGACTCTGGAGCGACCTCATGGGTCCGATGAAACCACAAGCACTCAGAACTATCGCAAAGTATATTTGTTACCTTTACCGATGATTGCACACGATATGTCATGGCCTACACATTCACTGACAAGACGAGAGTTCATATTGCACTGCAGAACTGTCTCGAAGAAATCAGACAAATCACGCAATGTGAAGCTAAAGTAATAGAAATTTGTACTGATGGTGGCAAAGAGTATCAAACATATGAAATGAACGCCATACTGAAACAAGAGAGAATAAACTTGAAAATCTCTGAGCCTGCTACTCCAAAACACAATGCTTGTTCTGAAAGGTTGAACTTAGAACTGCAGCAGAAAATGAGAGCAAGTTTATTTGCCGCAAAAATGCCAAACCACTACTGGCAGCGTGCCCTAAATCACGTCGTTCACATTCACAACAGAACTCTGAATCGGTCTATCGATTTTAAGTCTCCTTATGAGAAGGTAAAAGGAGTGCCACCCCAGTACATAAAATATTTTGGATGTACTGCTTTCTATAATGATGTCCGTGCCAAAGAAAAATCAAAATTTGCTCAAAGGTCCAACTGAGCAATTCTTATGGAATGCAACGAGACAGGATATACCCTGTTGGACACAAACAAAGCGATAATTACCAGGTCCAAAAATGTGGATTTTGTGGAATCCAAAGTCTATGGAGACTTCTATGGTCCTGAAGCTATTCTTCCTATTGACGAGGAATTAGGATTTAGTGAACCTTTAGTGCAAAGTACTCCTACTAATCCACAGCCTTCTGGATCTAGGAACCCCACAGCAATAAGAGAACCTGGAACTAGTTTAGATGATCATACTCCACATCAGGTGGAAAGCCAGAATGACAAACCTGAACACAAAAATGATCATTCTAAAAATCACTCTACATCCATGTCAGAGAACCAACAGAAATCAAATAAATGCATTGGTGGAACAGACCAGTACGATTTCTATGACGAGGGAAGTGACCTCAGTGAATCTGGAGAACAAAGCATTGATGCAAACCTAATTTAACTTCATCATGCTAAAGTTTCAGAAATGGATGGTGAACCAATCACCTATCATGATGCCTTAGGTCGTCCTGATAAAGAAAATTGGCTTGAAGCTATAAATGATGAATTCAAGGCTCTCTACGAGTGCCATACTTCGAAGATCCAACCAAGACGCAAGGTTCCGACAAACCTGAAAGTTATAAAGTCCCGTTGGGTGCACCGAAGGAAACTTGAAGTAAATGGCACAACTCGCTATCGTAGCCGTCTGGTAGCAAAAAGGTTCGCGGACAATAATGACTATGACCGCACTGAGATATATGCGCCTGTAGCAAGACTTGCTGATGTACGCTTCATGCTTATTGTGGCTAACAAGCTCAACCTTGAATTGGTTCAGTTTGACATAAAGACAGCCTTTCTAAATGGAACGTTGGAAAAGCCCGTCTTCATGGAAGTGCCTGAAGGCGTGACAGAATTCCTAGGAGAAGATGATGACTTCTCACAAAAATATGCCTGCCAGCTGACTCATGCTCTCTGTGGGCTAAAAGTATCACCTAAGCGTTGGTTTCTGCGTTTCCAAGCTGCAATGGAAAAACTTGGTTTTCTGCCCTATGAGTTTCAACAGTGCATTTTTGTCTGGAAAAACAGAAAAGAATATGCAATGTTATTGCTATATGTGGACGACATTTTATTTGGGACAAACAGTAAAAATAAGCTCAAAGAAGTAACATGGAAACTGAAGCAAGAGTTTAAGGTTACAGAACTCGGAGAGCCCCGAAAGTTCTTGGGAATGGAGATCCTACGAGATGGTGAGCAGAAAGTGCTCTTCCTACACCAAAGGAAATTCACTGAGCAAATTATTCAGAGGTATGGCACAATCAATAGAAAACCCGTCAATTCACCTATGGTGCCTTTTGACCAACGAAAACCTTCAACTGGAAAAGAATTGAGTCCTGAGGAAAGGAAGAGAATACCATACAGGAGAGTAATAGGCTCATTACTCTACTTGCAAAATGGTACACGTCCAGATATAGCTTATGCTACTAATGGCTTGTCCAGACGTCAAAGCAACTATGAATTGGAAGACTGGAATCGGGTGCTAAGGGTTATTTCATATTTGAAGGGCACAGTGGACTTCGGACTACTGTACAAAGGTGAGGACGACAAAATCGAATGTTTTGTTGATGCATCTCTTGGAACAAATGACATAACTGGTTATACAACCAGTGGACTGATCATAAAGCTGTTTGGCGACGTCGTCTATTGGAAGACCAAGAAACAGAACCACATTGCTCTATCAACAGCTGAAAGTGAGTACGTTGCACTAAGTCTTGCATGCCGTGAACTTGCCAACGTGCGAGCCATGAGTCAGAACTTGATTGGAAGAACCATGACACCTATAATTGTTTATGAAGACAGTGTTGCTGCGATCGAATTGGCAAAAACGGATGAATCCATTACACTCAAGCACCTGGTGCACTTGCACTATCACTATGTACGATCTGAGGGGAAGCAAAAATTGGTAAACATCACATGGATATCTACTAATCAACAGCTCGCTGACATGCTTACCAAGGCCTTGGAACCGTCCAGATTTGTGGGGTTTAGAGAACAGATTATGTACAATCCACAGAAGAAACCTGAATAGTAACTTCTGGTTCTCTCTTCCAGAAAGACTGCAATAAAGAGCACTGAAAACAGCCCCAACTAGTGACTATAAAGATTACCATAAAGAACATTTGGAATGAATGAGAGTCCTGGACCTTCATGTATGCCAATTGACGTATAAAGGAACTTCGCCACTTCGCATCACCTCATGTCTGCTGCTGATTCTTCTTGCGCCCAGGCCTGCCTCAGGAGGGAGTGTTAGCATTGGTGTGGCAGCCCTGCTTACAGTCTCTGATATAGAAGGCAGAGAGACAGCTGAGCCTTCTGGGCTTCACTGCGATTGTCACTTACTTACCACCCCTTTTAGTTTTCAGACTGCGAGACTAGTATTAATTTTCTTATGGTGTTTTGTTCATTAATTTGTATTGGTTACATTCTTCATAAATATAATAAGTAAAGTCCGAATTACTCGAGAACGTCTTCTGGTGAGTAACCGTAAGTTTATTTAGATATCCCGACACTACCTATGTGCGTTTTTTCCTGTTTGTGGTTTGTGGATTGGTCGGCGTCAACACACAGATAACTATCGAGCTTCTAGTCAATAGCTTCTCCATTGAAGATTCAAGTAGTTACCAGCCGACGGGTCATTGTTTTGTTGTATTTTAGTTTACTATATTTTGTAACACGTGAATTCGGTGGCTAATTTGCAATAGAAACTGTCGACGTTTTCGTACGACGATAGAATGTCGATTAAAAGAGATAAGCTTTGCTGAATATCACTGCTATCAGCAAATAAGGGAATATCAGTAATATCAGTAAATAATGGAAGGACGTTGTTGCCTTGGGGTATTTTGTAGACATATCTGTTGGTTTTGTGTTCTGGTCTGGTGCACCACCGTTTTCAGACCCAACGCACCTCTACTGCAACACCTACTCATTACTACCTACTTAGTACCCACTCAGCACTACCTACTTAGTACCAACTCAGTACTACCAATTTATTACCTACTCAATGCCTACTTATTTTTCTTAGGCGGGTAAATTTTTACAACAGAGTTGTTGGGAGGGGGGGGGGGGATCACATCTTTGCATTAGTTGATTGAGTAAACATTTTTTCCCAGTACCGACCTAAACATTTTTTCTCAGTACCTAACTACTTGCCTACAGTTTTCAAAGCTTGGTGAGGGGGGGGGGGGGGGGCTGGACGTACAATGCTCCGGGTGGTCTCAAAACATTTTTTAGGTCAAGACAAATTTAATAACGTAAAAAAAAACCATACCCTTCTATCGAAAGTTCTCCAGCTACAGCGTTCTGAAAATTTCATCCCCTTAGAGATGACTGACAGTAACGCCGAGTTTCGAGGACCAACTAGACCCCGAACGGAACCTATAACTCGAATTTCATCAATTTTGTTTCATGGTAACTAAGAAAAGTGGCCAGTACGGCGTACGGCTGACAGACAGAAATATTTTTATTGCATTTTCGGATTCAATATACCTTGAAACGTAAACCATCAAATTTTGAGGGGGGTTAGAATTTATTTTTTCATGCTCGATTCCAATGGTTCTTTATTGAAAATAATAAACCAAAATAAAAACGCTGCAAATCCCTGCATAACGGTTTATTATTTTGTACAGAATACCCTTCTGTTACAGATCACTGTTACTGTTACTGTCAGGAAGTACAACTCATTGTGAATACATCACGATAAATTTAGAACAAAACTGGATTGAGCCTATACCAGAATCGTGCCAACTTTTAGCTATATTTCCATCAGGAGACAAAATTGAAATTCACAACAATTAAGGAACAGAAATAAGAGACCTCAAAGGTATATTTTAAATATCAGAACATGACAGTGAGGTGTACTACAGAAACCAACCTTTACATTCTGAAAGCGAATCTTTTGGTCACCCAAAACTGCGACAAATTTAGAATTCGAAATAAAGGAATCTCAGAGCCCCAACCATAATTCAATACAAAATTTTAATTGTCTTTAAAATTTAAAATTTCAAAATTCCATCAGAATTTTCCATCTTAAGAAGGGAGGGATTATATTAACCTAAAATGCTTAACAATATTTTATTATGAATAGCTTGCATGTCTCCCCTCTCAAGACTTAGCTCCCTTGAATCCTTGCTCGGAGCCGTCTGTCACTGTCACCTAGCGTTGAACGAATGTCTTCTTTCTTTCCTCCTTTATTCAAGAAGTGCAGTTATACTACCTAACAAACTTGTGTCGTAAATGTTTGCGGATTTCAAATAAAGCATTTTTAAATAAGTGAAATTTGCTTTCAACAAAGCATATATATATATTATACTTCTAACAAACAAAGAAGATATCAAGGCAGAATGGGTAAATTATTTCGAACAGCTTTTCAACTGTCCAGAAACAGAGGTGGGGGCTCAGGATCGTCAAATACTTGAAGCCCCCCTACGAAATGAGGAAATGAATAACGAGGATGTGCCGGATAGAGAGGAAATTAGAGAAATCATCGCAAGCCTGAAGAATAGCAAGGCTCCAGGTGTGGATGGTATTGCGGCGAGCTTCTGAAGCATGGAGGGGATGAACTCTTTGAAGAACTATACCAGCTCATCTGGGATGCCAGATGAGTGGACAGCTGCCGTTCTTTGTCTTATCTACAAGAAAGGAGACAAGCTTACCTGTGGTAATTGCAGAGGAATAGCACTCCTATGCAGAGCATACAAAATCTTGTCAATAATAATCTCCAAACTATCGCAGCCGTATGCAGATAGGGCAGTGGGGGAGTATCAATGTGGTTTTCGTGCAGGTCGATCCACCACGGACCACATTTTCTCCCTTCGTCAGATGATGGAAAAAGCTTTCGAGTTCAGTGTTTCTCTACACCACCTCTTTGTCGACTCCAAACAAGCCTACGACAGTGTTAGCCACACAGGACCTTCTTGATTTTGGAATTTCCAAGAAACTAGTGAGGCTGGTAAAAATGACTTTAGAGAACACAAGCTGTCAGGTCAGAGTTCAGGGAGAACGGTCTGGGTCATTCCGGGTTGGCTGTGGTCTCAGACAAGGTGATCCGGGGGCACTCAGTCTCTTTAATCTGTGCCTTGAGGGGGCTATTAGGGCTATTAGGACGAATACTGGTGGCACAATCTACAGCAGAATGACGCAGCACATGGCGTATGCTGATGATGTTGAGATTGTTGGCCGAACCTTACCAGCATTGGATGAAGCATTCCAGGAGTTTGAGGAAGCCGCAATGCACAGAGGGCTCGTAGTTAACGAGCGTAAGGCAGTGTACATGTGCAGGATGAGAGACCCCCCTGCTCAGTACGATGATTATGTCCAAATAAGTGGCCACCAGTTTCCTGTGTGCCAAGAATTCAAATACCTGGGTTCGCTGGTCACAAATCGTAATGATATAGGAGCTGAGATAAATGCTAGATTGGCTGCCGGGAATCGGTGCTTCTGGGCGGTCCTTAGGCTCCTCAAGTTTAACGCTCTCCCGAGAAAAGCAAAAATCACCCTATATAAAATAGTGATCAGACCCGTAGTCACTTATGGGTCAGAAACCTGGGTGCTGACAAGAGAATGGGAGGGTGTGGGAAAGGAAGATCCTATGGCGAATTTATGGGCCAATATTTGATGAGAACTGTCGGTGGAGAATAAGGACCAATAGCGAGCTCCGCCAGCTGTACCAGGATCCTGATCTTGTCAGTTTCATAAAGAGGGGAAGACTTCGCTGGGTAGGGCACGTGGAACGAATGGAACAGGAAAGAATACCACGGAAAATGCTCTATGGAAAACCAGGTGGTGGCAGACAAAGAGGCCGACCACGGATGAGATGGATGGATGACGTGGAGGCCGATCTGAGGAGCAACGGTTTCAGAAGATGGCGCCAGTTGGCTCAGGATAGGGATGAGTGGCGTCAGATGGTTGAGGAGGCCCAGGTTCTATAGGACCGTAGCGCCAGGGAAGTAAGTAAGTTAAGGCTGAAACTTTGTTAGAAGCTCAATTTTCCAGTCTTTGGTAAAAATTGACTTCATATTAGGTTTTCTCGTCCCAGAAAACATGGAAAACGATACCTCAAAAGCTGATGTTACTAAAACACAAAAAAAAGCTGCAAAGTCCTTGTCACATGGGTTTATTCTACTGGACATACCTACAGAAATTTTGGCTGTTCATTTATTGTTTCTTTCATGTGAAATTATTGAATTAGGCTATTTTTGATGATTTCCACCAGTTTTGGCCCCCAAAAACACGAATTAGGCTCGGCTTTTCCTTTCAACAGATTATTTTTGATCATTGATAGTACCACTTAATTGTCTTGATTCACCTGTTCATACCTACTACTTCTATTGTTATTATACAAATCTATGGTGATTTCAGACAATTTCCCAGGTTTTTGACTCATAAAAAATGAATTTCGGGAGCTTAACCCTCGTTAAAACCTCAATTTTTCACTCTTCGGTCAAAATCAACCAAATATTCGGTCTTCTCCCCCTAAAAAACATGGAAAACGATACCTCACAAGCTCATGTTCACCAAAACCTCAAAAATCCCTCGAAAACCCCTATTTTTACACTAATTTTTCTCCGATATCACCCCTGGGTGTATGCCGATCGGGCTGCTGTGTTTCGGGGCACAACTAGGACCCAAATGTGTTCCCAAATGGGGACCCGAACTGTGTGCGGAAAAACGACGATTTTAGACCAAAATTTAACGTAAATTTAAGGCTGAAAGTTCATTAGAACCTCAATTTTCCACTCTTTGGTCAAAATCGACTTCATATTCGGTGTTCTCGTCCCAAAAACATGGAAAAAAATACCTCAAAAGCTCATGTTACTAACATGTACGAACGGGAGCCCGTAGATCTGCACCCGGCCCGAGAGAAAGCTGTATATCTGCACCCCTACGTTTGTGTAGATTTGCACCCCTACGTTTTTACAGATGTGCACCCCGGATGTATTTCTGCATCCCCGTTGAACTGCGGGCTCCCAAGCTTTTATTTTATTTTTATTTGTGATTACCGTACTATATGTGAATGAATATTACAATAATTTATAGCCAGTTTGTCGTGAGTCCCTCCCGGGAACACTCCTATCATATTAAGTTCTCACCAATATCCAAACGCCAAACTAAAGCTCCGTAAATAAAGATATGAGTGGGGACAGGCGACAGAACCCAGGGTTACTCAACCTGGGGCCCCACTACCAGCTCCCTGCAAGGAGCTGGAGGGAGAGGCCCCCAAGTACTATAAAACCCCGGATCCTGGCGCTCAAGCTTCATTCGACACTTCCTCTAACCAGCTCTCTCTTCTCTCTCTTACCTTCCCTCTCAGATGATCGGTTGACTACAGCCGCCTGAGAATTTCACCTCCTCTCTCCTCCTCCTTGTCTAGATGATCGGTTGAATACAGCCGCCTAGACAAGGGACCTCTCCTTTCCTCCTTTCCTCTCCTTTACCTAGATGAACGGTTGACTACAGCCGCCTAGGTAAAATTCCCTCATCCACCTCTCTCTCCTCCAAAGTCGTAGATGTTCGGTTGATTACAGCCGCCTGCGACTTTTCCTCCTTTCATCTCCTTTACCTAAATTCACTCACTCACCTTCCTTCCACGCCACCGTGATGAAAATTCTAAATTCATCACAGTGGTGAACCCGACGTTCACTCAACCTTCTTCCTTCCCACCTTCCCACCTCATGTGTCGCCCCAGTCAAATAGTTCGGTGTCCCAAATTTTAAATTCAAATTTCAATCAGTCAGTGTAAATTCGCAATCCTTGGCCCAACCTCACCGCTCAACTCTCAACGCACCTCCGCCGCCGCCTATTGCGAATTTCAAAATTCAAAACTACCTCAAATTTTTGAATTTTAGTTACAGACATGGACCCGAACTCACCGACGCCGCCGATCCTCCGGCCGTCCCTGCTGCAGCCGCCGACCGCTGCGACGACTGACGCCGACAACCCCTTCACCAGCCTCTCACCAGCCGGTCCCGCCACATCCACAGCACCCGCCACCACCACCGCCGCCGCTACGGCCGCAACCGCAACCGACGTCATGACAGCGTCCGCAGCTTTCCCTCTGTCGCTGCCCCCCTTCTACACGCACGACCCCGCGCTGTGGTTTTTCCAGGTGGACGCTGCGTTTTCGGCCGCCAACATCCGCAGCCAGAAAACTCGATATTCCCGGATCATTTCGCTGCTACCCTACGAGATCCTCCTTCAAACTTCAGATATCTCCCCCGACGCCGCCGCTGCGTACGATGACCTCCGCAGCCGCCTCATCAACACCTACCAGCCGTCGAAAATCGCCCGAGTCGCCGCTCTCTCCCAACCTCAACACCTCGGCGACCAGAAGCCCTCCCACCTCTACCGACGGCTGCGGCACCAGCTGCAGGGCATTATGACCGCCGACATCGCACGCACGTTCTGGTTACGTGCCCTCCCCCACCCCATCCAGATGGCCCTGGCCAGCCATCTCGACGGTCCCGACGAGCCCCTCCTACGTCTTGCGGACACCGTTCACGACTTGGCCGCAGCGGCCGCCGTCAGCGAAGTACGTACGCCGCGTCACCCCCCGCCTCTACGGGACCGCACCAAGTCCCGAGACCGCGGCCGGCCCCCCTCCCTCGACAGACGTCGCCCCGCTTCAACGGATCGCCGACGCGACTCCTCCGCCGACCGCCGTCGCCTGCGCTCACCCGAGCGCCGCAACGCCTCCCCTCCTCGCCAACGCAGAGGACGGTCCCCGGCCGCTGCTCGCCCCTCCAACTCGGCCCGCCCCACCAACACCACCTACCTCCCTGCGGACCCCCCCCACCGTTGTTTCTACCATGTAAACTTCGGTGGGGAGGCCCGCAAGTGCCAACCCCCCTGCTCCTTCGCCCCTAAGCAGGGAAACGCAGACGCCCGCCGGTAAACCCGGCGGGCCCCCCTCCTCGCCAACACGGGGGGGACCATGACCAACCCCCCCCTGCCCGCATTCACACCACCACCACCAAAACCCGCTACCCCTCCTACGCCGCCGCCACGGCTGCCAACCTCCCGGCCGCGCCTGCAGCGCCGCCAAAACCCTCACCCCTCCACCAACGGAACGAACCCTCCCCGCCCGCCACCAGGGCGACCAACCTTCCGGCCGCCACTCACGCCGCCGCTACCGTTCCCCCACCCCGGAACGGCCCCTCCACGCCCGCCACCAGGGCCGACAACCTTCCGGCCGCCACTCACGCCACCGCGTACGTTCCCCCACCACGGAACGGCCCCCCCACGCCCGCCTCCAGGGCGCAACCCCCTCCGGCCACCACTCAAGCCGCCGCTACCGTTCCCCCTCCCCGGGACAAAACCAAACCACCTCCTACCAAACGGATCAGCCCCCCTGCCGACTCCACCGTTCCCCCCCTCCGGAACGGCAAGAAACCGCCCCGCGTCTCCTTCGAAGCGGACCAACCAACACCGGCGCAAATACCCACCTCCGCGATCCTGCACAACGCCCTGCCGACCCACCAGCGACTTTTCTTGCGCTGCAAGAAAACGAATGTACCTTTCTTGGTGGACACAGGGGCGGCGCTGTCCATATTCCCCAATAACATCCTCCGTCGTCAGGCGCGCTGCTACCGGCAACTTCTCTACGCCGCCAACGGTACCACTATCCCCTCGTACGGGACGTACCGCTCCTCCGTTTACATGAGCGGGCTCGCGTACGAGTGGGACTTTACCGTGGCGGACGTGGAGAAGGCGATCCTGGGGGCCGATTTCCTTGCGTATTTCGGTCTCCAGGTCGACGTCCGGAATGCGCGCCTGATAGACCCCGCCACAAAAACACCCATACCCGGATTTATACATGCCATCAACCGCCCCCCCACACAATTTGAACGCCTCCTCCTCAACTACCGCCCCCAGCGCCGCACCTCTGCCCACATCTCCACCGTCCAACATCACATTGAGACTTCCGGCCCCCCCATCACAGCGAAAGCCCGACGACTCCACCCCCTTCAACTTTCGAAAGCCCGACAACATTTCAACAAGCTCATCACCGACGGCATCGTCCGCCCCTCGAAATCCCCTTGGGCTTCTCCACTCCACATCGTGCAGAAGCCCAATGGGGATATCCGCCCCTGCGGGGACTACCGGCGCCTCAATACTAAAACCACGCCGGATCTTTACAATGTCCCCCACCTACGGGACTTCTCGTCACATCTACATGGTGCTACTATTTTCTCTACACTCGACATTTCAAGGGCGTTCCACCACATTAACATTCACCCCCCCGACGTCCAAAAAACCGCCATCATTACCCCGTTCGGACTATTCGAATACGTGAAAATGGGCTTCGGGTTGAGGAACGCTGCACAGACATGGCAGCGCTATATGGACAGCATCCTGCGAGGCCTACCGTTCGTCTTTTGCTTCCTCGACGACGTCCTGGTGGCCTCCAGGACACCGGAAGAACACCTCAGCCATCTCCAACAGATCCTCGACATCTTCTCCTCCGAGGGCCTCCTAGTTAACACGGACAAGTGCGTTCTCGGCCAACCCTCCGTCCGCTGCCTCGGCCACCAAGTTTCGTCCGAGGGCATCAAACCCCTCTCGGACAAAGTTCACGCCATTAGTGATTTCCCGCAACCCCGCACGGTGACGGAACTCCGCCGCTTCCTGGGTATGTTAAACTTTTACCGCAGACACATAAAACACGCAGCACAACATCAACAACCACTCATACACGCCATTCCCCAACCCTCCAAAAAAAATGACAACCGTCCCATCACCTGGACCCCCCAACTCATCTCCTCCTTCAAAATTTGCAAACAGGACCTAGTAGACGCCGCTCTATTGGCCCATCCCGATCCCCACGCCCCCCTGTCAATCACTACCGATGCGTCCGACTGGGCCATCGGGGCAGTGCTCCATCAGCACACCGGCGCCACCCCCCAACCCCTAGGCTTCTTTTCCAAAACGCTGTCCCCCACCCAGAAAAATTACTCCACGTTCGACAGAGAACTCCTCGCCATCCACGAAGCCATC
The DNA here is from genome assembly GCA_954871275.1 of Leptopterna dolabrata. NCBI lineage: Eukaryota > Metazoa > Arthropoda > Insecta > Hemiptera > Miridae > Leptopterna > Leptopterna dolabrata. The sequence continues at coordinate 53,521,306 of OX940974.1, read as the reverse complement.
AAGCACTTTCGTGACTTCGTGGAGGGCAGGCAGTTCTCTGTCGTCACCGATCACAAGCCCCTGACCCACGCCCTCCTACAGAACCGCAAATCCGCCTCCCCGCGTCGCCTCCGGCAACTCGAGTTTATCGGACAGTTTACGTCCGATATCCGATACTTGCCGGGGGCCGACAACTGCGTGGCGGACGCACTCTCCCGGCCCACCCCTACCCCCGCGCCGGTGGCGGAGTTACTGCCGTTCCCCTCCCCCCAATCCCTCAAAAACAACCAAAACCCTTCCACTGATCCTGCCCTCTCCAACCTCATTTCCGCCTCCAAGTTGGAACAACTGCCGCCCCTCAACCTCTGGTGCGACGTAACGGCCGACTCACCGCGCCCTTACGTCCCACCGGGACAGAGGAGGCAGTTGTTCCTCCACTACCATTCCCTTCACCATCCTGGCATTCGGGCTAGCCGGGACCTTATCAAGACGCGGTACTTCTGGCCCCACATGAACACAGATATTCGTAACTGGGTTCTGGGGTGCCAGAAGTGCCAGCGGTTTAAGGTCTCGGCCCACCCCCATGTCCCCCCTCAAACCATTCCCGACTCCCTGCCGTGGGAACATGTACATCTGGACTTAGTGGGCCCCCTTCCCCCGTCCGAGGGGAAGAAATACTGCCTCACGATGATCGACCGTGCCACCAACTGGGTAGAATGCATCCCGCTCTCCCACATCACCGCGGACGCCGTCGCGACGGCTTTCCTCACTCAATGGGTTAGCCGTTACGGTTGTCCGCGAACAATCACGGTCGATCAAGGGAGGCAGTTTGAATCCGCCCACTTTTCCGATTTACTACGTTCCCTCGGCATCCAAAAAATCCACACTACCCCGTACCATCCCCAATCCAACGGGAAAATAGAGCGGTGGCACTCGGTCCTCAAACAGGCCATTTCTACATCAACCAATTCCCCTTCCTGGACAAAATCCCTTCCCTACATTTTACTCAGCCTACGCACTTCAGCTCGTCCTTCAGACCAAACCAGCCCCGCACAAAATGCCTTTAAAGACCCACTACGTCTACCAGCCGACATTTTCACCCCAAATCACACACCGTCAATTAACAGGGAACCGCTACACTCAACAACACCGACAAACGACACCACTTATCCCAAACGGTTTTTCACCACCACACACATGTACCTGAAAGAGCCCGGCATCCATAAAACTTTCCAACCACTTTATGCCGGGCCCTTTCAAGTCATCCGCACAACACACACCACCGCAACCCTGTTAATTGACGGCAAACCACATACAGTCCCGTTAGCCAGGTGTAAACCCGCACCTGTGCTAACCCAACCCACTAACACTATCAGTCTCCCGCCGTCCGTTCGCAATGTCGCACCTCTTCTCGACGCACCCGTCACCTCCGTCGCCGTTTCCGGATTTCGATTCGGATCCGGAAATGGCGGCGATTCTCCGGGACGTTTTCGTCCCGGACCCGCTCTCCCCCCTACCCCCTTCGCCCGGGCCGACTTCACCGCTTCCGTTCGTCCCGCAAAGGATCACCGGACTACCTCCCCGGCCCCGGCGATGGAAGTACCCCCAGTGGAAAATCCTGCGCGAATTTCGCGCGGCCCAGGCCACGGGGGTACACCCTCCCTACTCCCCCACAGACCCGTTAATGTCCTCCATCCTTCGCGAGTTCCGCCTCGCGGAACTCATGCCCCCCCCGCCCCCCGTTCAAATCATCATTCCCCCGATAAATTTCGACCCCCCACCCCCCGTTCAATTCACCAACCCCCCGGAAAATTACGCCCCCCCAATTTTACCGCCCCCCCCATTTTCAATTTTCGACCCCCCCATATCTACTTCTCCCCCTCAAACACCCCCTCCCCCCCTCCGTCGCCGGGGATATCCACTATAGCTTCCGCCGGGACGAAACGGCCCGGGCGGCGAAACGGACGGAGGGAGCGTCCCCACGTTCCCCACGTCCCGGCGGCCAAATTCCCCGCCCCGCTCTGAGCAATCACGGCGGGGCCTTGAGATTCCGGAACAGTGCTGGTGTCCTCTTAATCCACTCGCACTGTACCGGAACTCGGAGCCCCGTCGTGCCCGCCTCGCCACGAGCTACGAGCACCCACCACCCCCGCACACCTCACGCACACACTCACTACCACTCACTACACCCAACACGCACCCAGGAATCGGCGGTTTTCCAACACCCCGTTCCAATTTGTCCCCCACATTTGCACGAAGATTGTAAATATTGTACATATTGTAAATATTTTAAACACTGCACATCTTGTAAATATTTTAACCACTGCACATCTTGTAAATATTGTAATTGTTGTACGTCCTGTAAATATTGTCAATCCTCCTCATCTCGCCCTTGCCGATCACTTTCATAAATGCCAAATGTTTATGAATCCTGACCAATACTCCCATCATCCTGTAAATACTCTCACCGCCCCTGTCATACCAGCCTTGTATATATTCATCGACTCATCCCACTTATTTTCTGTTCCTACTTATAATCTACCTACATTGTATTCTACCTACTTATAATCTACCTACTTATAGTCTACCTATGCTTCCTGTAACGTGTAAATACTGCCTATGCTGCCTCTACCATACTACTCCTAGATTTAAGAACCGCCTTCAGCTGAACCCTTGTTTGCCTCGGCCCTCAGCCCCTGTCACCTAGCGCCCTCAGCTCCACCTCTTGTTTGCCATAGCCCTCAGCTCCTGTAACCTTGCGCCTTCAGCGACCACCTCTTGTTTGCCGTAGCCCTCAGCTCCTGTCATCTTGCGCCTTCAGCACCAATATTGGTTCAAACTGGGGGGACCTCTGTCGTGAGTCCCTCCCGGGAACACTCCTATCATATTAAGTTCTCACCAATATCCAAACGCCAAACTAAAGCTCCGTAAATAAAGATATGAGTGGGGACAGGCGACAGAACCCAGGGTTACTCAACCTGGGGCCCCACTACCAGCTCCCTGCAAGGAGCTGGAGGGAGAGGCCCCCAAGTACTATAAAACCCCGGATCCTGGCGCTCAAGCTTCATTCGACACTTCCTCTAACCAGCTCTCTCTTCTCTCTCTTACCTTCCCTCTCAGATGATCGGTTGACTACAGCCGCCTGAGAATTTCACCTCCTCTCTCCTCCTCCTTGTCTAGATGATCGGTTGAATACAGCCGCCTAGACAAGGGACCTCTCCTTTCCTCCTTTCCTCTCCTTTACCTAGATGAACGGTTGACTACAGCCGCCTAGGTAAAATTCCCTCATCCACCTCTCTCTCCTCCAAAGTCGTAGATGTTCGGTTGATTACAGCCGCCTGCGACTTTTCCTCCTTTCATCTCCTTTACCTAAATTCACTCACTCACCTTCCTTCCACGCCACCGTGATGAAAATTCTAAATTCATCACACAGTTGTTATAAGTTATATTTTTATTTTACAAATGAATTATAGTCATTTATCGTCGTTAAAAGGGTAAAGTTATAAAGTCATTATAAGGTTGAAGTTATGTTTACTCACGGGGAAAGTTTGTGAGAAATCACTTGTAAGCACGAATTAAGCACTGCTTTCTCAAAATCCGAGACGCACACAGACGGAGATAAGGGTCTTTCAAACAGTTCGGCACATTTAGCAGAAATCACTTCAAGGCATTGTTTATAAACCTGCTGTTCTTTGGACGGTAGTAAGCAAAATACCAAGGGTACGTACATTCCCCTATGGCGGCCGTGAATGGTGAATACCTGCTTAAAAAATTTCGGCGAATAGTCAAAAGTACCATCCATGTACAAGTAATCAGAGGCCAACAAACATTGAAGATTCTGGACGCATGTAAAAACGATAAAATTATGAGCTTCGTCAATAAGTATGCAATAAAAAGTCATCTCCCTTGTTTGTGAGTGTAGAAATCGAGCGAAGGGCGCAGTAAACTTCATCCCTGCTTTTAGGTACCTAACCGTGGGATGGTTTTCCGTTTGGTATTGTAGGCGATGCGACGAAGGTTTTCGATATCGGCACAGGAAACATCAGTGTTCGGAAACTCCATGAGGGCAGATCGAACCATCTGCAACAAAATATTTATAATATTTATTTGTGTGTGCTTAATCTTGACTATTATTATAGAATATATGTATTATGTACTATTATGTATTATGTACTATATACAATTATTATTATTATTGAATTATTATGATTACTATAAAATTACCTATTATTAAAATATCATTGAATGTGCGTGTGAATATATGCGAATCCGGTAAAATGTCTTACCTTTGAAGGGCGAGTAGCCAAATCTCCTTCAGCTTTTCTTTTCACTGCAGCTCGTAAGGAACACAAGTTTTGTTCATTATAATCAGCTTCATGACAGTGCACTCCTACTGTTTCCACCACTCGGTTCCCCACAGTTTTTACAGCCGCTTTGCATTTTTCCGTACATCGCTGCGAACACGTCCACCTACTTTCCCCTGATTTCAATACTTTTTGCAATACGAATCGAAAACTGTTAACAAATATTACATCTTTCCCCTGTTTGCTACCACAAGACACAATAACACACGACTCGCTCTTCGCTATTTCGATACTGATAAGTACCGTTCATCAGAGACAATAGGCTCACGCGATACGGCGTCATGTTTACTCAGGTGCAGATATTCAATTGGCCGCTCAAGGTACGGGTGCAGAACTACGATTCCGTCGAGGTGCTCCGTTCACTTTCCTGCCAGTTGGGTGCAGATATGCCGTCGCCCGTACGAACTAAATCACTCGCGAAGAAATCGTGGAAACCCATTTCAAAGAAAAAATGAGTTATTGAAAAAATAGTCTATTTCCAATAATACACGAAAAAACGCAAGAAACACTGTTATACCGGTTTCGGTGATCAAACCATCGTCAGTAACTAACAATAACTGAAGGCACATTGGAGAGGTGACCTTATAAATAGTCAAAAAGTGAAATGTGGTCGATTGGGATTGGCTGTGAAGAAGAATTTGTGAAGGGAACAAAGGAAGAGGGGGTCGATTCTGATTGGTTGTGAAGAAGAATGGTGAAGGGAACAAAGGAGGGGGTCGATTCTGATTGGCCCAGGAAGAGAATGCCAAAAAGTGAAAGGAACATGAGGTGATGGGGGGGGAGAGGGGTGGAACCAAGCTGTTACAGAAATGAACGCAATAATGGAGAAAAACTTAAAGGAATTACATCATTCAAAGATTTACCCAACCTATCACTCTTAATAATTTCGAATTTTTCAAGTACATCCAACATGCTCCCTTTTGGGCAAAAATGAAGATATTCAATGAACTGTCTGTCTGTAAGATCAAAATTGAAGCTATGACTGGATTCTTACGTGCAAAGGCCGAATCACCCTTATTATCCCTGAAATCTTTTTCATGTTCCTTTATTCTTTCTCTAAACTTCCTACCAGTTTGACCACAATAGTCCAACTCCTATCCTAGTAGTTTGTCCACAAGAACATTTTAATTTATAAACACCACTTTCTTGAACATTAATTTTATCTTTAACTGAACTTAACGAAGATCTGAGATTATTTTTAGTTTTATTTCCTACTCTGAACCCTTTAGAAGTTAATATTTTACCAATTTTATCCGAAATTTTCCCGTAATATTGTATACTGATCCAAATCTTTTCCTTAGTCGTAGCTTCCCTATACTAGGTTTGAAACTCCTTCCCTACTCTTTTTTCTAAGAACCCTATTCCATATTGTATCAATGAGATCACCCCCATAGCCATTACTCGCCGCTATACTTTTAATAGTTAACTTTTCTTTAGCTAAATTGTTCACTCATTGGTATAGATAAAGCTCTGTTAATCATACTATGGAAAGCAGCATGTTTTTGGACTACTGGATGATTTGAAGTACTATGAATGGTAATATCGCTATAAGTATCTTTCCTATATATGGAAAACTCATGTTTTCCATTATTCAACGAAATGGAAAGATCAAGAAAATTTAGGTGATTACATCCGAAACAAGTTGTCTTTCAGTCCCTTTCCAAAGAATGATGATATCGTCTACATATCTATACCAATAAAAGAGGCTATCTGATGTACATTTCGGGAAAATTTGTTTTTCAAGAAATCCATGTAACTATCTGCAAGCAATGGAGATAATGGAGATCCCATTGCAACCCCTGGTTGATTATAGTATTTCCCATCGAACAAGAAATAATTCTGATCCATACAGACAGACATTAAATTACAAAATATTCATCTTTTTCAAACAAATTTAAATTAGAATCGTGAATCAACCCATTAATAACATCTTTACATCTATCAACATTAATGTTGGTAAATAGGCTGACCACGTCAAAAGAAGCAAGTTTAGCATTTGGAGGCACTTGAATATCCTTAATTTTGCTAACCAAATCGTAAGAATTTAGAACAGTACCTATTTTGTGGTCGACATTGAATTTTGCTTCTAAACAAACTATTCAACTTTTTTGCCAACTTATAAGCAGGAGCACCAGTGTATGATACAACTGGTCTTATTGGTGCTCCAACCTTGGAGTGAGAAAACCTGGGTGCATGCTGATTCATTTCTATAAAGCCTGGTTTTTAATAACTAGAAGTAAACATATTATGTTTACTTACTAACTATTTTTCTAAAATTTTTTGAAATTTATCGGTTGGGTCTGATGGCAGTGGTTTACAATTACTGTCATTCAAAAAATTAACAGTTTCGGCAACATAATTAGTTTTTGTCATAATGACTGTAGTGTTGCCTTTATCTGCCTTAAGGGCTACAAGCTCCTTGTCCACAAACTTCTTCCTCAGTGCTGCTGCCCAGTACTTCAAATCATCCATAGTATGATTAACAGAGCTTTATCTATACCAATGATTGAACAGAATTTAGCTAAAGAAAAGTTATCTCCTTATTTTTTCAATAACTCCGTTTTTCTTTACTAACATGTTACTAAAACACAAAAAGTACCTATTTTTAGACCCATTTTCACTCATAACACCCCTGGGTATATTCCGATCGGACTGCAAAGTTTCGGGACACAAATAGGGCCCAAATGGAGCATGTGTGCGAAAGAACGAATTTTATAGACCGAAAATGAAGCCGGTACGCGTGACACGGCGGACGGACATTGCGTTTTGGTTTATTATTCTGTGAATAATACACCTATGTATTCGCTCAGCAAAAAATTTTTATAACACCCCCTCAAAATTTTTTCTTTTCCGTTTCAAAGTGCGTAGATTCCAAAAAATGCAATGTCCGTCCGCCGTACGCCGTATCACGTGTACCGGCTTCATTTTCGGTCTAAAAAAGTCGTTCTTTCGCACACATGCTCCATTTGGGCCCTAGTTATGTCCTGAAACTTTGCAGCCCGATCGGAATATACCCAGGGGTGTTATGAGTGAAAATGTGTGTATAAATAGGTACTTTTTGCGTTTTAGCAACATGTTAGTAACATGAGTTTTTGAGGTATCGTTTTCCATATTTTTGGGACGAGAAGACCGAACATGAAGTCGATTTTGACCAAAGAGTGGAAAATTGAGGTTCTACGAAATGTTGAGCTCCCAAAATTGATTTTTCGTGAGTCAACAACCTGGGAAATCGTCTGAAATCACAATCAGTTTGTATAATAACACTAGAAAAAGTTTCAACACGTGGATCAAGACGACTAAATGGCGCTACCAATGATCAAAGATAGCTAAAAAAAAAAAAAAAAACCGCTCCAAAGTCCTTGTTACATGGGTTTATTATTCTACTGGACATAGGTACAGACATTTTGGCTGTTCATTTATTGTTTCTTTCATGTGCAATTATTGAAATGGCTATTTTTGATGGTTTCCACAAATTTTGGCCCTCGAAAACACGAATTACGCTCGACTTTTTATAAACAGATTATTTTTGATCATTGATAGTACCATTTAATTGTCTTGATTCACTGTTCATACCTACTACTTCTAGTGTTATTATACAAATGTATGGTGATTTCAGACAATTTCCCATGTTTTTGACTAATAAAAAATGAATTTCGGGAGCTTAACCTTCGTTACAACCTCAATTCTCCACTCTTCGGTCAAAATCAACCTAATATTTGGTCTTCTCCCCCTAAAAAACATGGAAAATGATAAAAAAATCAGTCATGCAGCATGACTTAATGAGCGAATTTTCAAAGAAATATTCGAATTAATGGCTATGGTTTTGAATAAAGGAAAACTTCGGTCTAAAATTTGGTTTTCTATGTATATTCTCTTCGTATTTATTTTAATTTGTACGTTTTGTCCATCCTGATTCTACCGTTTGTTTATTACGTAATTGTACTAAGTGCTTATTTATTTGATCGCTGTGGGTAAATTCAAGGAGTTGTACTAATCGTTTGCCTCCCCCTTTTTTGCTTCGAACTCTCGTCTTCAATTAATACTTCTCACATTTTTCAATCTGACCACTCTAAGGGGGTGGGGGTAAGAGTTTAAAGATTATCCTAGTTTTGGGTAATTTTTGCGCACTTTAAATGCTCTAATTTAAGAACGGATTTAGATATCTAAAATCCGATTTCACTATCGTGTTCAGCGTGCAAAAACCTTTAAAATGAGGGGTCACTTGTTAGAAAATAACATTTTGGGGATTTTTGGGTAATTTTTGCGCACTTTAAATGCTCTAATATGAGAACGGATCAAGATATCTAAAATCCGATTCCACCATCGTGTTCAGCGTGCAAAAACCTTTAAAATGAGGGGTCACTTGTTGGAAAATAACATTTTGGGGATTTTTGTGTAATTTTTGCGCACTTTAAATGCTCTAATTTGAGAACGGATCAAGATATCTAAAATCCGATTCCACCATCGTGTTCAGCGTGCAAAAACCTTTAAAATGAGGGGTCACTTGTTAGAAAATAACATTTTGGGGATTTTTAGGTAATTTTTGCGCACTTTAAATGCTCTAATTTGAGAACGGATCAAGATATCTAAAATCCGATTCCACCATCGTGTTCAGCGTGCAAAAACCTTTAAAATGAGGGGTCACTTGTTGGAAAATAACATTTTGGGGATTTTTGGGTAATTTTTGCGCACTTTAAATGCGCCAAAACCCTCCTTAGAGTAGGCCAATTTCGCCCATCTTCGAACTTAGCCTTTCGATTGCCAAGATAGATTTTTTGTGCAAATTTGAGCTGTTTATCTCAATTCTATCGAGAGTTATCGTCTGGAGTGACACATATATAAATAAATATATATATATATATATATATATATATACATATAAAAAAGTGTTAAATTTCAGGAATCGTTTTAGAATGGTCTGAAACGGATTTCTATGAAGAAAATTTCCAAAAATTTATATTATTTAAATTTCGAAGCCATTGCAATAGCTTCATTTTCTTTGAAAATTCGCTAATACCTCACAAGCTCATGTTCACTAAAAACTCAAACATCCCTCTAAAACCCCTATTTTTACACCCATTTTTCTCCCATAACACCCCTGGGTGTATGCCGATCGGGCTGCCGTGTTTCGGAGCACAGCTAGGCCCCAAATGTGTTCCCGAATGGGGACCCAAACTGTGTGCGGGAGAACGAAGATTTTAGACCAAAATTTAACGAAATTAAAGGCTGAAACTTCGTTATTTCCCACTCATTGGTCAAAATCGACTTCACATTCGGTCTTCTCGTCCCAAAAACATGGAAAACGATACCTCAAAAGCTAATAATACTAACATGTTACTAAAACACAAACAATTTCCCAGGTTTTTGAATCATAAAAAATCGATTTTGAGAGCAGAACCAATGGTAGAACCTCAATTTTCCACTCTTTGGTCAAAATTGACTTCATATTCGGTCTTCATGTCCAAAAAAACATGGAAAACGATACCTAAAACACTCATGTTACTAGCAAGTTACGAAAACACAAAAAGTACCTATTTCTATACCCATTTTCACTCATAACACCCCTCGGTATATTCCGATCGGGTTGCAAAGTTTCGGGACACAACTAGGGCCCGAATGGAGCATGTGTGCGAAAGAACGACTTTTTTAGACAGAATATGAAGCCGGTACACGTGATACAGCGGACGGCGTACGGCGTACGACGGACGGCGGACGGGCATTGCGTTTTGGTTTATTATTCTGTGAATAATACACCTATGTATTCGCTCAGCAAAAAAATTTTATAACACCCCCTCAAAATTTTTTCTTTTCCGTTTCAAGGTGTGTAGATACCAAAAATGCAATGTCCGTCCGCCCTCCGCCGTACGCCGTACGCCGTATCACGTGTACAGGCTTCATTTTCGGTCTAAAAAAATCGTTCTTTCGCACACATGCTCCATTTGGGCCCTAGTTGTGTCCCGAAACTTTTCAGCCCGATCGGAATATATTATCCAGGGGAGTTATGAGTGAAAATGTGTATAAAAATAGGTACTTTTTGTGTTTTAGTAACATGTTAAAATGAGCTTTTGAGGTATTGTTTTCCGTGTTTTTGGGGACGAGAAGACCGAATATGAAGTCGATTTTGACCAAGGAGTGGGAAATTGAGGTTGTACCAGATGTTCAGCTCCCAAAATTGATTTTTATGAGTCAAAAACCTGCGAAATCGTCTGAAATCACCATCAATTTGTATAATAACACTAGAAAAAGTGTCAACACGTGGATCAAGACGATTAAATGGTACATCCGATGATCAAAGGTAATTTGAAAAAAAAGGAGCGTAGTGCCTAATGCAAGTTCTGGGGGCCAAAATTTGTGGAGACCACCAGAAATAGCCATTTCAATTATTTTACATCAAAGAAACAATAAATAAACAGCCAGCATTTTTGTAGACCAATAAAATAATAGAATAATAAACCCATGTGACAAGGACTTTGCAGCGTTTTTTAAATCTACGCACCTTGAAACGGAAAAGAAAAAATTTTGAGGGGGTGTTATAAAAATTTTTTGCTGAGCGAATACATAGGTGTATTATTCACAGAATAATAAACCAGTACCTATTCTTACACCCATTTTGGTTTATTATTCTGTGAATAATACAGCTATGTAATCGCTCAGCAAATAATTTTTCTAACACCCCCTCAAAAGTTTTTGTTTTCCGTTTCAAGGTGCTTAGATTCCAAAAATGCAATGTCCGTCCGCCGTACGCCGTCCGCCGTACGCCGTCCGCCGTCCGCCGTACGCCGTCCGCCGTATCACGTGTACAGGCTTGATTTTCGGTCTAAAAAAGTCGTTCTTTCGCACACTTGCTCCATATGGGCCCTAGTTGTGTCCCGAAACTTTTCAGCCCGATCGGAATTATACCCAGGGGTGTTATGAGTGAAAATGTGTATAAAAATAGGTACTTTTTGTGTTTTAGTAACATGTTAGTAAAATGACCTTTTGAGGTATCGTTTTCCATGTTTTTGGGGACGAGAAGACCGAATATGAAGTCGATTTTGACCAAGGAGTGGAAAATTGTGGTTATACCAGATGTTCAGCTCCCAAAATTGATTTTTTATGAGTCAAAAACCTGCGAAATCGTCTGAAATCACCATGAATTTGTAGAATAACACTGGAAGTAGTATCAACACGTGGATCAAGAATAGATAATAAATGGCACTACCAATGATCAAAGATAATTCGAAAAAAAAAGGAGCGTACCTAATTCAAGTTTTGTGGGCCGAAATTGGTGGAAACCATCAGAAATAGCTATTTCAATTATTTCAAATGACAGCAACAATAAATGAACAGCCAACATTTCTGTAGGTGTGTCCAGTAGAATAATAAACCCATGTGACACGGACTTTGCAGCGTTTTGGTTTATTATTCTGTCAATAATACACCTATGTATTCGCTCAGCAAAAATTTTTTATAACACCCCCTCAAACTTTTTTCTTTTACGTTTCAAGGTGCATAGATTCCAAAAATGCAATGTCCGTCCGCCGTACGCCGTCCGCCGTACGCCGTCCGCCGTCCGCCGTCCGCCGTCCACGGTACGCCGTCCGCCGTCCGCCGTATCACGTGTACAGGCTTCATTTTCGGTCTAAAAAAATCGTTCTTTCGCACACATGCTCCATTTGGGCCCTAGTTGTGTCCCGAAACTTTTCAGCCCGATCGGAATATACCCAGGGGTGTTATGAGTGAAAATGTGTGTAAAAATAGGTACTTTTTACGTTTTAGCAACATATTGGTAACATGAGCTTCTGAGATACCGTTTTCTATGTTTTTGGGGACGAGAAGACCGAATATGAAGTCGATTTTGACCAAAGAGTGGAAAATTGAGGTCTACCAAATGTTCAGCTCCCAGAATTGATTTTTTATGAGTGAAAAACATGGGAAATCGTCTGAAATCACCATCAGTTTGTATAATAACACTGGAAAAAGTGTCAAGACGTGGTTCAGGACGATTAAATGGCACTACCAATGATCAAAGATAGTTAAAAAAAAAAAAAGAAAAAAAGAGCGTACCTACCTAATTTGTGTTTTGGGGGCCAAAATTAATGGAAACCATCAGAAGTAGCTATTTCGATTATTACGCATGAAAGAAACAATTAATGAACAGCCAACCTTTCTGTAGGTGTGTCCAATAGAATAATAAACCCATGTGACAAGGACTTTGCAGCGTTTTTCACTCATAACACCCCTGGGTATATTCCCCTGGTTATATTCCAGACGGACAGTGCATTTTTGGAATCTACGCACCTTGAAACGTAAAAGAAAAAAGTTTGAGTGGGTATGATAAACTTTTTTGCTGAGCGAATACGTAGGTGTATTATTCATAGAATAATAAACCAAAAGGAGCGTAATATTAGTGTTTTTGGGCGCCAAAATTGGTAGAAACGGTTAAAATAGCTATTTAAATTATTTCACATGAAGGAAGCAATAAATGAACAGCCAACATTTCTGTAGGTATGTCCAATAGAATAATAAACCCATGTGACAAGGACTTTTCTACGATTAAAAAAAAAAAAAATGATCAAAGTTCATATTTGCGGTCTTCTCGCCGGAAAAAGATACCTCTCGAGCTCAGGCTCACTAAAACCTTTAAAAAAGCTCGAAAACCCCCATTTTTCCCTCATAACACCCATGAGTGTATTCAGACGGGCTGCCGAGCTTTGGAGCACAACTGGGGCCCAAATGTGATCCCAAATGGGGATCCAAACTGTGTGCGGAAAAACGACGATTTTAGACAAAAATTAACGTAAATTTAAGGCTGAAACTTCGCTAGAACCTCTATTTTGCCACTATTTGGTAAAAATCGACTTCATATTCGGGCTCCTCGTTCTAAAAAACATGGAAACTGATACCTTACAAGCTGATGTTACTAAAACACCAAAAACCCCTATTTTTACACCCATTTTACAGCCAACATTTCTGTAGGTAAGTCCAATAGAATGATGAACCCGTATGACAAGGACTTTGCAGCGTTTTTGGAATCTACGCATATTGAAACGTAAAAGAAAAACGCTGCAAAGTCCTTGTCACATGGGTTTATTATTCTATTGGAGTTCTAGAGATTTTTGTTGGCTGTTAAATGTATTGTTTCTTTCATGTGGAATGATTGAAATAGCTATTTCTGATGATTTCCACCAATTTTGGCCCCCAAAACATGAAATAGGTACGCTTCTTTCTTTCTTTTTTTTAAAGATCATCTTTGATCATTGGTAGTGGCATTTAATGGTCTTGATTCACCTGTTTACACTTTTTCCATTGTTATTGTACACATTGATGGTGATTTCAGACAGTTTTCCAGGTTTTTGACTCATAAAAAACCAATTGTCCGAGCTGAACCTTTGGTAAAACCTCAATTTCCGCGTCTTTGGTCAAAATCGACTTCATATTCGGTCTTCTCGTCCTCAAAAACATGGAAAAAGATACCTCAAAAGCTCATGTTACTAACATGTTGTTAAAACGCAAAAAGTACCTATTTTTATACACATTTTCACTCATAACACCCCTGGGTATATTCCGATCGGGCTGAAAAGTTTCGGGACACAACTAGGGCCCAAATGGAGCATGTGTGCGAAAGGACGACTTTTTTAGACCGGAAATGAAGCCTATACACGTGATACGGCGTACGGCGGACGGCGGACGGACATTGCATTTTTGGAATCTACGCACCTTGAAACGGAAAAGAAAAAAATTTTGAGGGGGTGTTATAAAAATTTTTTGCTGAGCGAATACATAGGTGTATTATTCACAGAATAAGTAACCAAAAACGCTGCAAAGTCCTTGTCACATGGGTTTATTATTCTATTGGATATACCTACAGAAATGTTGGCTGTTCATTTATTGTTTCTTTCATATAAAATAATTGAAATAGCTATCTCTGGTGGTTTCCACCAATTGTGGCCCCCAAAACTTGATATAGGTGGTACTTACGCTCCTTTTTTTTTAAATTATCGTTGATCATTGGTAGTGCCATTTAATCGTCTTGATCCACGTTTTGACACTTTTCCTAGTGTTATTCTACGAATTGATGGTGATTTCAGACTATTTCGCAGGTTTTTGACTCATAAAAAATCAATTTTGGGAGCTGAACATCTGGTACAACCTCAACTGTCCACTCTTTGGTCAAAATCGACTTCATATTCGGTCTTCTCGTCCAAAAAAACATGGAAACCGATCCTCAAAAGCTCATGTTACCAACATGTTGCTAAAACACAAAAAGTACCTATTTTTACACACATTTTCACTCATAACACCCCTGGGTGTATTCCGATCGGGCTGAAAAGTTTCGGGACACAACTAGGGCCCAAATGGAGCATGTGTGCGAAAGAACGACTTTTTTAGACCGAAGATGAAGCCTGTACACGTGATACGGCGGACGGCGTACGGCGGACGGCGGACGGACATTGCATTTTGGTTTATTATTCTGTGAATAATACACCTATGTAATCGCTCAGCAAAAAATTTTTATAACACCCCCTCAAAATTTTTTCTTTTCCGTTTCAAGGTACGTAGATTCCAAAAATGCAATGTCCGTCCGCCGTACGCCGTCCGCCGTCCGCCGTCCGCCGTACGCCGTCCGCCGTATCACGTGTACAGGCTTCATTTTCGGTCTAAAAAATTCGTTCTTTCGCACACATGCTCCATTTGGGCCCTAGTTGTGTCTTGTGTCCCGAAACTTTTCAGCCCGATCGGAATATACCCAGGGGTGTTATGAGTGAAAATGTGTATAAAAATTGGTACTTTTTGCGTTTTAGCAACATGTTGGTAACATGAGCTTTTAAGGTATCGTTTTTCATGTTTTTGGGGACGAGAAGACCGAATATGAAGTCGATTTTGACCAAAGAATAGAAAATTGAGGTTCTACCAGATGTTCAGCTCCCGAAATTGATTTTTTATGAGTCAAAAACCTGGGAAATCGTTTGAAATCACCATCAATTTGTATAATAACACTGGAAAAAGTGTCAACAGGTGGATCAAGACGATTAAATGGTACTATCAATGATCAGAGATAATTTATTTAAAAAAAAAGGAGCGTAGTTTATTCGAGTTTTGGGGGCCAAAATTGGTGGAAACCACCAGAGATAGCTATTTCAATTATTTTATATGAAAGAAACAATAAATAAACAGCCAACATCTCTGTAGGTAGGTATGTCCAATGGAATAATAAACCCATGTGACAAGGACTTTGCAGCGTTTTTGGAATCTACGCACCTTGAAACTGAAAAGAAAAAAGTTTGAGGGGGTGTTATAAAAATTTTTTGCTGAGCGATTACATAGGTGTATTATTCACAGAATAATAAACCAAAACCCCTGCAAATGATTAAACAACGGTTTATTACCATTATCGAAGTCCCTTCTGCGTAGAACACTGCGTTGTGGGTCCTACTCTCCTAGAGCCGGCCCAGGAATTACAATTCCGTAAAAATGCGCGGGATTTAATAATTAATTTATTCATAAACCCTCGATAATTTCCTCTTCTCCGCTTCCAATTTCCTAATTTCATCATCGCATTGAATTGCATGCAATCCACTGAAAACCACTGAATTCCAATAAAGTGATTGATTGATTGAAATCCGATTCCAATTAAAATCAAATTCCAATTCCAATTGAAATGTCTATTGAAAACCATTGGAAACTATGAACCCCCCCCCCCCCCCAATATTAAACGTTATTAAATTCCCATGCCCAATATTGGTTATACGATTTTTGCGGCGTCCCTAGCAATGGTATTGGGCTGAATGTATACAGTTTGATTCACCCTCCTGTTGACGAAGGCTGTCGGTGCAAACTTCGGGGCCTTACTGTGAATGAACGGCTGGACGTACAATGCTCCGGGCGGTCTCAAAAAAAAAAAAAAAAAAAATCGAGGTAAGGGAGATTTCAACCCCCCTATTTTTCATAGAACATAGAAACCAAATTTCATCAATTTTGGTTCATGGTAACCAAGCAAAGTGCGAAGTACGGAGTACGGCGGACAGACGGAAATTTTTGTATTGCATTTTCGGATTCTACATCCGGACGAAATGAAAACCATCAAATTGGGGGGGGGGGGGGGGTTAACTTCTTTTTTTTCATGCTCGATTCCAAAGGTTCGTTATTGAAAATAATAAACCAAAACAGTCGTAAGTCATGTGCCTCACTTGAAGTTGTCGAAAACATCCTAAAAAGGTCCAATTTTGGCCAAGTGGCGTAAAAAATCGAGTATGGGTGCTATTATTTGTGAAATACTGCGTAAAATCCGAATCTGCAATAAAGAAATGGGGGTTCCCATTTGAAATCACGACGTTAGTACTCGTTTGGACACTTCTGGATACTTTTGGATAGTCGGCGATAAGCCCGGAAAAAACCTAGTATATACAAACCCAGTATATATATATATATATATATATATATATATATATATACATATATATATATAAGTAGTATAGATATATTCATTCTGGACCAATGACTTCAATCTCTGTTAAAAATGTTTCTGACTTCAATCTCTGTTAAAAATGCTTTTGTGCTAAACCCCTGTTAAAAATGCTTTTGTGCCAAACCCCTGTTAAAAATGCTTTTGTGGTAAACCCCTGATAAAAATTTTTACCACAAAATATCAGAACAAATTTTTTAACACAAAACAACAGAACCAGTGACTTTTTTCATTTGGGGGGGTAAGTTAAAAGAATATATTCTATAATAAAAATGAATAAGGAACAGTTATTGAAAAAGGTTAATTTTGAAAACTCCACAAACAATCTCTCTGAACTGGAAAAAGGAAAACCGTACAAGGTTCTAAACTTTGAATTTGGGAAAACGAAATACTCCAAGGAAAATTCAGAGTCGATAATAGCTAATTTGGGAGAATTCAGAGTATTTTTACCTGAAAGATATGCACTCACTTTGAAAAATCCGATTTTTTAAATCTACTCGAACATGGTGTTAGTTTGGTTTACACTGGAATGATTAAATCAAAAAATGGAAAAGCCATGCATAACATCAAGTTTGTTTAATTATTAATTTTGATAAAAAAATCGTTTTATTGGAAATTTTCCACTAAAACAATAATATTATACTAAGTTGTTAAAATATTTTTAGCGTCTCGTTATTTTAATTTAAGACGTTCATTTTATTTTTTTCTAGTGAAAACATCAGAGGGAGCTAAATTTCGAAAATATCGAACCCTAAATAGTCCTAAATTTGAATTTTTAATCTAGTCCAGACCATTAGAGGTGGTGTCGATTCGACGCCACCTTTAATAGAGGGGGGGTATCAAATCGATACCACCTCTAAGAATTCAATTCAGACAGGGAAAGTGTACAACAATACAATATAACGAGACGCTACAAAAAACATATTTCTGCTAATTAGTAGCATAAGAACTTTTAATGAACTGTGTTCATTAAAAATAAAATCTCCTTCATACCCCAAGCATTCTGAACTTTAGCAATAGATATCTTGAAACAGATTCTCAAACTGCTTCTTCAGTATGGCTTTATCCTCATTATAAGCCAATTTTCTAAGTTGATGTTCAGTAGCATTTTTAGGAACCTTAATCTTTTTTTCATTAAGGCATGTCTTTACTTGCTTCTTTGTAAGGAGTGGTGGTTTACCATCGACACCAAATAAACTTTCTCTGCACAACCATTTACGATATCTATACTCCTTCAATCTCTGTAAAATATCCTCTAGTGCGTAAAGGTTTTTATCATAAAATTGAAATTCAGGTGTCTTTACCAACTCCCAGAAACCTCCATGTTTTTCACATAAATTTATTGCTTCGTCGCTTAAACTCATATCTCTTTATTTATTATAGAAAATATTTTGAAAAATATTTGCAAAATACGATCAAGGTAATTTTATATCGATAATATTACCATCGTCCACAATTATATTTTTATTTGGAATCATCTTTAAAAAAATCTTTACGTTCAACTCTTGTAGAAATTTCTTATCTCGTTTATTACGAATAACGTAATTCTCCAACATATTTTCTTTGATATTTTTCCTTTTATATTTCACGTCTTTTTCCCTAGATACTGGTATTGTTTTCTTCACGGTATCCACGAACTTTTCAACGCCCACGTTTTTAAGTAACGATTTAAAACTTAGTATTTTATCTTCGGGAATTTCTCCGTATACCAGTTGTTCTATAAACCTGTACACTTTCGTATCTGTATCTCTATCGATATATGCGAAACATTCAATGAATTCGATATGCTTAAGTGAAAATTGTAAAAATGGATGAGACATTTTTTATTTTATTGAAGAGATCCTTTTAACTTACCCCTCATTTTTTCCATTTTCTTTCTCGTTTTGTGTTTTCGTAAGTTCCTTCAAATGATCTACGAAATTTTCTTTTTCTATTCCAATTGTATGATGTCCCCAAGCAAGAGTATCTATTCCATTTTCTAGAATATGCCTTTTATCATCGTAGGCACTAAGCGCTTTCTTGTTCTGTTCAATGGTGTAGATATCATGCTTGTTTGATCTGAACATCATTTGCGTTTTGTAGATCGGTTTCTTAGTTAACAGACATTCTTTGAAATCATTGAATTTAATGTCCTGTTCAACTACGTTTTTCTTTATCCCTTTCGCTTTCTTTGTTTCTTTTTGATTCTCGAACGTTTTGTGCGCGTAAAGTTTCGATCTTAGTCCAACAAATTCCTCCATTACTTTTCCGTTCATTTCATCTTTGAATTTTCCAAGTACTTTCTTGTTCACCTGTGGAATTCCATACGCATTTTCTTTCGGATAATCGGATGTATCAAACTGATCGAGCATGATGTTTTTAATGTCTGCGTAAACATCCTCAATCTTTATGTCCATGATCAGACTGTCCGTGTCACAGTACATTAATTTAACATTTTCTCCGTATTGTTTCTTTATCGTGTTGTAATAAAAGTCGTACATTAGAGTTTTTGAAATTTCCAAAATGCTCATGCCGATGTAAATGGGTTTATTGAAAAGAATTTTGGTCTTTTTCATGTGAACTGCTGCTAAGTTTTCCGTGAATATCGTTCTACGATCAAAAGTGGGTTTTGCTATCAACGATTCCAGTTTCTTTCCATTTGAACATAATTTAATATCGACTCTTCCCCTGATATTTTCCATCGTTTTTCCGAATACACTGTTGATCATCAATTTGAAAAAGTTCTTTTCAAAATCATTTTTCGCTTTCTTTCTCAGTTCCGTGTTGAAGTCAATGTACACTTTCAACCAATCCGACTGATCAAACTCTAGTGCTCTGTGTACTTTCTTTAGTTTCATTCCCATGCTCAGACACTGTTTCAAATTCCTGTAGCGTAAAACGTATTTATCTTTGTCGTACAAAGTTTTCATTAATTTAGGTAATTTTGTATTTCCAATCCTGTTTTCCGGTGCAAGTGGTAGATCTGAGTGTAAATCGTGCAGTTTCTTAGGATATTCCAAGTCAACTTCCAGAAAATAACCTTTAGGAGACTCATCACTTATATTTTCAATATCTAAAGTTTCCAAGTTATCTACCCATTTAAAACCACCATATGGTAAGTATTTTGACATTGCCCAGCCGTACAAGTTGTTTGCGTCAAGATACATTATATAGTTGGAAGGTTTAGTTGGGTCGTATTTATCAACCATGTACTTGTTGTTTGCTTTCGCGTGTCTGTTACTACATTGCGATATACCTCCTCGAATTCCTTTTTCTGTCATTAGAATTTTATCGTAATCAGTCAACAATTCCAATTTCACTTTTGTCATTTTCATCATACAATCCCATGCAAATCCAGGTGTCGTGTAATAAAATGCTGGATCCAGTTTGTAAGTTGTCAGGGAAATATCTCTAAAGTTTTCCATTACATCTGCAAGCTGTAAGACATCGCATTTGTTGTAATGCATAGTGAATTCTCTCATGTTTTTTATTCCAAATCTATCCCAAATCTCCTGCGCATTTCTGTACTCAGACTCTTTTACTCCTTGTTTGTTTAAGCTGCTGTAAAATTTCTCTATAGGTGGTAAACAGGTTTCATCGTACCTTTCCGGCCTATCCATGTACTCATATGGGTAAGCTAGTTTCCTTGTCATCAGTTCCAAGTTCTCTGTTCCAAAATGTTTCTCTAATTCCTTAAATTGATCTTTAGTTAAATTTCCTACTAGTTTTTCCAAAGAGCTTGCTAGAAATTTGTACGAATCTACGAATCTTATTTCAATTTTATTCATTACTGGGTTTCCTTTCTTATCCAATTTTCCAGAGTCGTACCTGAGAATCTTTGAAAATGAAATGTACTTTTTCTCAGTATTTGGAATCAATCGTATTTCCCCTTCATCCTCTCCGAGTTGTTTCGCGAATAGGTGGGCATCGTAACCAGCTAGGTTGTGGAAAAATACTGGTACGAATCTCGGGCATTGGTACTCCAAATTACACAGAGAATGGGCAGCACCTCTAAATTCCCCTGACAAATGGTCATGGTCAGCCACACGACTTTTGTTCATATTGATATTTTGTTTTAATTCAGTCAATTCCGTTTGTATTTTGTTTGCATTACTTTCATCTCCTTGCATGTGAAAGTAGACCAAAGCTTTTTCCTTCACCTCGAGTTTCTTTTCTAACATTGGAGGCAATTCGTTAAAACCTCTCTCGCAAATGTGACAAGTTTTTACATTTTTGAATTCCTGTTCCTGTTGGTCAGTCAAAGGTTTCATGGGTACAATTTTATCGTAATATTCCTTAGCAATGTGTAAAACTTCCTCTTTCAGTTTCTGATAAAATACTTTTGGAGAATCCGGACCAGAATATTCGACTGGAGGTTTATAATATCTGTTGGAATACTTTATATAATATGAAAAACTGTTAGCTTCGTGTTTGTGTATTTTATTAGTAACCCTTCTTAATTTGGTTCTGATTGATTTTATGATAAATTTTCTAGAGTTTTTAACGGGTGTTTTGCATTTCTCTTCAGCTATAACAGTTTGAAGTTTTCTAAGCAAACTTTCAAAGTCCGAGTAGATAACGAATGGAACTTTCATGGAGCGTTTATAATTTTCAAATTGTAAAACATTATCATAAGGTTCTGGTAATTCTACTTTAACAGCTTTATGAGCTCCACAATATTCTTTATGTTCGTTTAATTTAATCTGAGTTCCAAAGCTATTTAAACACATTTTACATAAATACCTTCTCTTGTGATCCTTTGTTAGCTGACTATGACCAACCAGTTTCCATAGATCTTTGATCCAGCAGTAATGTTCAGTTTCCTCGTTTTTCAAGTACAACAAGTCAACGTGTTTTTCCTTTTCCTCTTTCGTTATTTCCAAGGGTACTATAATATTTTTTTCATTCAAACAGAAAACATTCATGGAAATCCCGGTTCTTTTTTCAAACCATTTTATACTCGTAATTTTCATAGGAAAACTAATGTTTTTCAACGCTTCGTCAAACTCATGTTCCCAACTAATGTACTTTCCTATTCTATCAGAATGGTGGTCTGCTGGATGTAGTGCAGACAGAATTGACCATAGGAAACATTTATTATCGTTATTTTTCACATTTATAATTGCTTTCCTACTTTGTAGAAAAGCTGGGAGTGGGATGAAAGATGATCCTCTCAAAGGAGTGTACTTGTTAACGTTCAGTTCCAAATGCTTGATCTTATGAAGTTGCCATTGAGATCCTTTAATTTCGAACGATTCCATTTCATTTAGAATTTTCTGTTTCATTTTCTCGTAACAGTTTGCAACTTCTGCTGACTGCAATATTATTACGCTTTTAGTTTTGAAATTGAGTTCCTGATACTCCATGTTATTTTCGTTAGTTCCTTTTCTAAATTCTGCGATTAAAACTACATTAACTTTCAGGTTCTTTTTTCTAAGTTCTCTGTTGAGTAAACCTGTTACGATATTTTCAATACTGTTCAGAAATTTGGAAGCATCTTTAAATCCTTTCGTATTTTTAATGTCGTAAGTCGCTAATCTAGATTCAAATGCAGTTTCCTTTTCTACAACTTCCGTTCTCGGTTCTCTGTTTTTTTCAAATACTTTTTCACTAAAATTAAATACTTTGTGCAATTTCTTCGGATTTACAAATACAGGTTTCGCTTTTCTAATTCTGATAGTCATTGTCCAGTCCGGGTCGTTTTTTCCATGGCGCTTAGACTTTAGGTGTCTAGCCCAATTTTTATAAGTAGTGCTAACATTGCACTTTTCACAATGCCTTCTCGTATCATACATTTTATTATAGGATATATACTTTTTTTTCGAATCATTCATTTTTATTTGAAAAGAGATCCTTTTAACTTACCCCTCATTTTTTAGATTTTAATAAAAAAACGTTTTTAATGGAAAATTTCCATTAAAACAACAATATTATACTAAGATTTTTTCAGAATTCAATTTCCCTCTGCATGTTTTTAAAACAGTTTCATAATCTTTTCCGTTTGAAAGTTCTTTTAACACTATCAAAGACAGATGACCACAAATTGGAGGATCGTTA
This sequence comes from Leptopterna dolabrata, assembly GCA_954871275.1. NCBI lineage: Eukaryota > Metazoa > Arthropoda > Insecta > Hemiptera > Miridae > Leptopterna > Leptopterna dolabrata. Next base: position 53,498,482 of record OX940974.1, on the reverse strand, counting down.
TATTTTTGAATTTGTTCGGAATTGTAAAAAATATTTTTATTTTCCAAGTATTTTACCAACTCTTTAGGTGGTGATATGTTTCCATAGGAATCGAAATAATATTTTTCTTTTTCGGATTTTTTAAAATAACAAGTCCAGTGACTACCATTTTGATTAGAATTTTCTAAATTAATAATTCCGCATTCAACGGGTTTAGACCGATTAGGAAGTTCATCCTTCATGAAAACACCTCGGAAATGTTTTATTTTAAAATTTTTCGCATAACGATTTAAATCTAAATTACTCAGAGGTTGGTAGTTTTCCGTTTTTTTCGTTTTTTTAAACCAGCCCCAATACTTAAACTTTTTGCATTTTGAGCTAGTTTTTCCATCTCGAGATTATGACGTTTTATTTCCGCTTCTTCAGCAGCTTTATGTTTCGAATCTATTACTGAAGATGCTACTGCAGCACCCCCACCTAATAACGCTCCAAGTGCTCCTATTCCTGCAAATAACAGTGGTAGGAATCCACCCGTGTGATTCAAATGTAGTTGTTCATAATCCAAAGTTAACGTAATTCCTTTCTTTTCTCCTCTCGCTTTTTCAAATGCATTTGATTGAGTTTCCCACAGACTGATTTTATGTTTTCCATTTCCTGAAATTTGTTTCGCTGCCAAACGAACTGTAACAGATCTACGCTTTTTGTAAGCGGTTCGCAATTTGGTTAATTGATTTTCGGTTAAATCTATATTTTTCGTAATCATAGTTATTTATTATAGTAAATTTTTTTAATAACGAACTCCCATACCGAAAAATCGTTTACTTTTCATTGCAACTCTCACTGCAGCTGCATCAGCTTTTTCTTTCCAACTTGCATCACTCGCGTACATTCTTTCTTTTGCTACTTCCTCCAGTGCTTTATCCGCTACATGTCTTTCTCTCGTGTCTGTGTGATCCTTGTAAAATTCATCATGTTTTTTACAACCTTCATCCAATTTATTAATTCCTGGATCTCCTCTTTTCAATCGTTTATCTAGTTTTGTAAATGGACCACAATAGTTGTATCCACCCGGTAAATGCATTTCAGGTGTGAAACCATCAAGTTTGTTCAGCAAAGTATTTAAAACTCCGGAACCATTTTTAATTATACCTTTCGGTAAACTGTTTACAACTTTCAACAGATATTCTATTCCTTTGGGATTATCTATGTTTTTTTCCAACTGATCGTTTATAAACTTTACAATTCCTAATTTTTCATTGTGAAAATTGTTATTACCAGCTCGTTCTTGTGCGTACAAATAGTACAAACGCTGTTGCAGCTGTTGGAGGTTGTCGATGTATTTAAATTCCACTGGATTTTCAGAATATTCTATCAAACCTGAACCAACTTTACTTGCTTTGATTTCTTTCCAAATAGGCGCGATCAAATCTTTCCATTTTTTCCCCGTACTAGACTTTACTTTATTAGTAGTTGGATCATTCTTTTGGTATAAATAATTAGTTTGAATGAGAATTTTCTTGTAAACTTTCAAATCCTCTTGAGTGTATTTATCAGGATCAGGTCCTAGAGGATCAGTTAACAAACGCCATAATCCGTGCGTTCCTTTCTACGTTTCTTTTTGAATAACGATTGCATCTCCGTTTACTTGAATTTGTTGGTCTCCGATGAAAATTTTGTCCTCTTTTCCCCATATACCAAATTGTTTATCATCCTGTCTGATGTAAAGTCTAGCAATCGGACCAATTCCTTTCGGACCAACGCTATTCGATGGGGATTGATTCTGATCTACCATATCCACGATGTTTGATAAACTATTTCTTGTGTTTACTACGGTCTCATCTGACGTCGTATCAACTAGTGCAGAAGCTCCTTCTGTTGGTTTAATTTCAAGAGTATTAGTAGGCCCGAAAGTCACCAGTTTTCTTTTCTTGACAGGAGAACTACTCACCATAGGAGCTTGCATGTAAGGAACAATTTCCAATTTCTTGATGATGTCTTCGTCAGTTTGTTTCACAGCATTTTTTACTTCAACTAATTTTTCTGTGATGGGTGCAAACATCTTTTCTTGAGTTTCTATTTCGTTCAACTTATCTACTCTAGCTTCTCGGAAATCACGTCTCAACTCTTGTTTTAGTTTTCGAATTTTGTTCGCTTCCTTGACAGTCATTTCTTTTTTGGGTTTTCTCATTAAAATTCGATTTTCTGGTTCTAATTCTGAATCATCAGTTTGATCATCAGTTTGATCACGAGTTTCTGAATCATCAGTTTCAATCTTTTTTTTATGTTCGTTATATTTTTTCAACAAATGTTTTTCAGTAGACATAAAAATTCGACAAAAAATTTTTGTTTTACTATAATAAATTTATTATAGTAAAACAAAAATTTTTTGTCGAATATTTAAAAAACGTTTCAACGATGGTTTAACGGTTATTTTGATCGTTTATTCAAGAAACGTTTGAACGATGGTTTAACGGTTATTTTGATCATCTAACGGTGTTTTTGATCGTCTAACGGTGTTTTTGATCGTCTATTCAAGAAACGTTTTCTCAAACTTTTTCATGTATCGACCGTTTTTTAATTGCTTTTCAACGTTTATCGTCAGAAATCCAAAATCTTTCCAACATTCGTTGCATATTTCTTTGAATCGTTTGAAAGTAAAATCCGTTCCGGCATACACATCGTAAATCGCTTTCATGTAATCTGGTTCTCGCTTGAAAATACACAGAAAATTCAGATTGGTTCTAATCAACTGTTTATCAACTTTAATGTATGATTGAGTTATATAAATACACGAAATATCCTTATGACGTCCTCTAACGTAATAATCTTTTATAACTCGTTGCTGTTGAACATTAACGCAATCATCGAAAACTATCAAACTGTTCGACTGACAATCATCTAGTACAATTATTTCGTCGCAATTATTGTAAAAATGAGCTATTTCCGTTCCAACTTTAGCCGCTATTTTTTCGTAAGTTTTTCTCAAGATTTTATAAATGATTTGATCTAAAGATTTGGAAAATATGTAAAGATTTCCAAACGGAATTCCCCAAGGTTCAGTAATCAAGTTGAACAATAAAGTTGTTTTTCCACATCCGGATGGTCCTACCACCAGACAACGTAGGGGCAAAGGTAGTAAAGGGTGAGAAGCTTTCTTTTCTTCAAATGGAACGGGCTTGATCTTATATTTTTGACTCATTTTATTATATTTATTATATATTCTATAATAAATAATGTTTATAAAAATTTCAGGAGATACACTAAGGTTTGAAAGTCCAATTCCACTCGATTCGAATAAAGAGTATCAGTTGGGCATGTCGGCTTTGTTGTTTACAACTGGGAAAACGTTTGAGATAAAAAACTTCGAGTTCGTTTACAGATTTACTTTTACTGGTGGAAATTATGATGGAAATTATGATCTAAAATATAAAATCGATGGAACGTTCAATGTGAGTTCATTCAAAGCTAAGTTGATTAGTTTTTTATCCAGTTTTCAAAGTAGTTTGTTAGCGAAAAAAGACACTATGAAAAAGTATTCTGAAGCTCAAGTGAAAGAAATACAACAAGTTACTCCGAATAGTTTGAAATTCGATCTCGAACATTTAAAAGACGATTCTTACAGAATTGTTGCATACTTTCCCATGGACATGAAGATTGTGGATGAGGGGAATTTTTGCGATATATTTCAGTTGAAACATTGTTTAGGTTCCGATAATTTGTTTAAAAAGAATACCAACTACATATCAGAGAATAATCCGAAACAACTCGTTTTTTCTGATAATATAGTCGAATGGCATTGTAACATTACGGAATATAGCTTTACAAATCATGATGAACATCCCCATTTGCACGTTGAACACGAGTTATTACACGTTTCTTTCATAGAGAAACCAATGTCACCTAATACTGTTTACACGGAAAAACCAAAGAAAGTAGTTTTCATTCCACTAAGAAAAGGACTGAAAGAAATAAAAATGATAAAATTGTCAACAACCACGGGAAATAACGAACAGATTCAATTCGACGATATTAAAGCTTACTTGTTGCTGAAAAGTAAATAATTTGTATAATAAATAAGATGAACAACACTGATGAAAACCAAAAACCGTCTGCTCCTGCAGTTGAAAATGACATACAATTTACTCCGTTTTACAAAAACATTTACCCCCAGATTCCGGTTCCGGAATTTAATTCCAACGATTATAGAATAAATTGCATTATGAAACAATATGAATTTTTAGAAAACGAAATGAAAATGAGGGGAAATTTGAGAAAAAAATACTGCAAATTATCGAAAACATTTTTCGGAATAGAGTGTTTCACTACGTTAACCGAACTGGGGATGATTGGCGTTTGCATCGCTCTCCCTGTGGCAATTCCTTTTGGAGTTCCACTTTCAGCCGTATTAACAACATTTTCCGCAATCCTGAGAACTTCAGGCAGTTATGTAGGAAACAAAATTAATAAACATTCGGATATCGAACTTTTGGCGAGAACAAAATTAAATTCCATAGAGGAAAAATTCACGATTGCTTTGAAAGATGGGAAAATTTCGGATGAGGAATTCAACAATATTGAACAAGAAATTAAAAATTACGACGAGATGAAAACCAACATTTTGAACAATTACAAGAATAATGATACGGAAAAAGCGAAACTTTTAGAAAAGGGAAAAGAACTGGGAAAAGCGGAAATTATAAACGCGATTAGAAAAAATGTTTAAATTTAGTTATTACAGTGAGTTGTGTTTTTTTATGAGAAAATCTCATAAAAAATTTTTTCATAGTACCTAAATAAAAAATCAAAAAAAATTATGTTTTACTATAATAAAGTATGTATCAAACTAAAAAGATTTTTGATAAATATCAAGACGATATTGTGCGAAAGCAGTTTCGTACAATAAATCCGACTTCAACTTTAAATTTGAATGCTGAAAACAAAAGGACAACTTTCAAAATTGATCTAGAAGATGAATTTCTGTCTAAAAACATTCAGTATTACGTAAAGGGAGTTTTAAAGTCGAAAGATCCAACCAAGGCGTATTCAGGTTCAGATTCAGTCATGTTGGTAGATAATTTCGTGGGTCAAATGTTTTCGAGCGTAGAAGTGAAAAAACACAATGTTGTAGTAGATGAAATTGAGAATCCGGGCATTTCTGGCTTGGTACAGGGTTTTGTCACTTTTGCAGGCCCTAAGAATTATAATGGGGAAGTTATGAATTCAGGTTTTAATACGAAAGCAATAGGAGGTGGTCATTTCAGTGCAGTTGGTTATCTCGGTGATTTAGGTTTGGGTTTTTTCAAAGATTTAAACGTTCCAATATTCAAGGGAGGTTTTGAAATAACTTTTATTCGAAACAGCGATAATAATGTTATTCACGTTTGGAAAAAGGATGCAACCTCGACTATGCCTAGTGATGGAGTTGTGGAGATAAAATCTTTTGTTTTGAGAGTTCCAGTGATTGAATATAAAAACGAATCTAAAGTTAATTTGATCGCAGAACTTAGAAGCGTGCCGTACCAATTTCAATTCAAAAGTTGGCAGTGCATAGAACATAAAAACGTTACAGGAAAAACCTTAATGTTCGATATTACGAATATTTACAGAAACGTGCATAATCCGTTATGGTGCTTCGTAGTTTTTCAAACTGACGCGTCAAACAACCAGAAAAAGGACAATTCTAAATTCAATCATAAAGACGTAAGAAATTATTGGATCGAATTAGGAGGTAGAAGATACCCGGAGGAAAATCAAGATTTGGATTTCGATGAAAATGATTTTTGTTTAGCTTATTCCACGTATTTAGATTTCAAAAAGTTAACAAACTCTCAAGACAATTTACCATATCATGAACCCGAATTTTTCAAAAGAGATTATCCGATTTTCAGTATAGATTTAACAGATCAACCTAAAAGTATTTCCAGTGGTAAAAGCAACATCATTTTACACGTAGAATTCAATAAAGCGGTAGCTACACCTTCAGGTGGTTCAGAAGGAACAACATGCTACGTTGTTTTAGTTAGTGGTTCGAGCTTCGTTTACAATCCAGTCAAAAATACGATAACACAAGAACTTGTTTAAAATGTAAAAAATAGCGTAAGGATGTGTATTTTTAATGGAGTTCACTCCATTAAAAAAATGTCTCTAGACTTAAATAAAACATGGAGGATGAAATTTATTGTCATAAATGCAAAAAACGAACAAAAAATATAAACGCGGAAATTGTACAAACTGCGAACGGAAGGTGGAGAATTGCTGCTAAATGTGTGAAATATAAAACTAATAAAAGTAAATTCATAAAAAATCCGAATGAGGAAACTAACGTAATTCCTGAAACTGAAGTTATAAATTTGCCTGAAAACGAAAAGTTAGAATTTGCGAAAGAATTACATAAACCCATTAGAAAGAAATTTCAGAAAAGGAAAATTGTTACTCATGGAAAAGATGATCTTTGGGCTGCGGACTTGATTATAATGAAACAATACGAGAATGAAAACAATGGATTCGGTTACATGTTGAATATCATTGATACGTTTTCAAAGTACGTTTGGTCAGTTCCATTGAAAAAGAAAAACGGAATAGTAGTTTCAAAAGCTTTCAAAGACGTTTTGGAAAATGTAAAATCTCATAATCATTCTACTCCTAAACTCCTTCACACGGACAAAGGTTTAGAATTTGAAAATAGACTTTTCAAAGAACTTTTAGACGAGTATAAAATTAAAATGTATCACACGGAAAGTTTAGAAAAATCCGCAATTATCGAAAGATTCAACAGAACTTTAAATCAGAAAATGAAAATTCGTTTCGAGGTGAATGGAAATAAAAATTGGATCGATATTCTGCAGGAATTAGTTAATGAGTACAACAAACAAGACGTTCATCGTTCTATTGGAATGACACCTGCTCCAGTCGATGCGAGAAATGAAAATGAAATTCTGAGATATTTATTTAAAAAGAGTGGAAAAAATGTAAATGGAAAAAAGAAATTTAAAATTGGAAATCGTGTAAGAATTACGAAATCAAAGAAAACTTTTGCAAACAAATACGAAGCAAATTGGACGAAAGAGATTTTTGAAATAACTGAGATTTTAGAAACGAGTCCAGTTACTTATAAAATAAAAGATTTAAGCGGAGAGGAAATCCAAGGAACTTTTTATCCCGAGGAATTACAACTCACGAAATTTTAAATGGATTACACTTATAGATATGGCCGGTACAATTCCCATAAAAAAATCAAAGGAAATTTCAGCAAAATGTCCCAACTTAACCGCACATTCTCTGGCTTCTCAACTTCTACACAGCATTCATTCCTGAACGATCTCTACCTCCGTTTATAGGAGGGGATCTTTGAATGACGCAACCTTCACGACTACGACAGAGTTTCAATTCTGTGAGTCATTTCAACTTGGCTTTTCAGTTTCGTTGAAGTTTCGGTTTTTGCTGCATTTAAGTAGATGTTGAGAGCAGAACAGTTAAGAAAGGAGATTTTGACGATAAGGTCGACTCTCACTTCCATCGAGGTGGGATTAGATTAATTATTAGCTTAAGGGCCCATCAGCTAATAACGCCTCTAAAACCTGGAGGGAAGTGTATCCTCACTATATAGAAAAAAAAATTCTCGGGTTTTTTCCTTGCAGCGATCCCCCGACCTCTCTCTTATGAAGCGGGATTGCTATCCACTACTCCAAGCGACCAGATGAAAGGAGAAACACGTTCCACAATCTTGGATAGTGAATTTCAAGGTCGAATGAGGTCAGTCCATTCTCGCTCGCCTCTTCCTTGAGTCATATCGGTGATGCAACCGGTTCATGATAATACAGATTCGCCGAGCAATCGGTAGATTGCGCTTGCAGTTCTATTTCTTTTAACTAGCAGGTTTTTTTGTAGCGTCTCGTTATATTGTATTGTTGTACACTTTCCCTGTCTGAATTGAATTCTTAGAGGTGGCCCCCTTCGGGGTCCACCTCTAATGGTCTGGACTAGATTAAAAATTCAAATTTAGGACTATTTAGGGTTCGATATTTTCGAAATTTAGCTCCCTCTGATGTTTTCACTAGAAAAAAATAAAATGAACGTCTTAAATTAAAATAACGAGACGCTAAAAATATTTTAACAACTTAGTATAATATTATTGTTTTAGTGGAAAATTTCCAATAAAACGATTTTTTTATCAAAATTAATAATTAAACAAACTTGATATTATGCATGGCTTTTCCATTTTTTGATTTAATCATTCCAGTGTAAACCAAACTAACACCATGTTCGAGTAGATTTAAAAAATCGGATTTTTCAAAAGTGAGTGCATATCTTTCAGGTAAAAATACTCTGAATTCTCCCAAATTAGCTATTATCGACTCTGAATTTTCCTTGGAGTATTTCGTTTTCACAAATTCAAAGTTTAGAACCTTGTACGGTTTTCCTTTTTCCAGTTCAGAGAGATTGTTTGTGGAGTTTTCAAAATTAACCTTTTTCAATAACTGTTCCTTATTCATTTTTATTATAGAATATATTCTTTTAACTTACCCCCCCAAATGAAAAAAGTCACTGGTTCTGTTGTTTTGTGTTAAAAAATTTGTTCTGATATTTTGTGGTAAAAATTTTTATCAGGGGTTTACCACAAAAGCATTTTTATCAGGGGTTTAGCACAAAAGCATTTTTAACAGGGGTTTAGCACAAAAGCATTTTTAACAGAGATTGAAGTCAGAAACATTTTTAACTGAGATTGAAGTCATTGGTCCAGAATGAATATATCTATACTACTTATATATATATATATATATATATATATATATATATATATATATATATATATATATATATATATATATATATATATATATATATATATATATATATAAATCTTGGCATGAATTCAGGTTGCTTTGATACGGATTGCGTATAAAAAAATTTCAAAACTTCATGTTCTGAAAATTTTGGACCCATTGCAATAGCTTCATTTTCTTTTAAAATTTGCTAGGAGTAAGTTTTCAAAACGCAAAAAACTTGTCAGGCTGTTACGTCAATGTTGTCTTATTCATGTCACTAATTTGCAGAATACGGTTTTACAACATGTGTGTTTTACAGTTCTGCTTCTTAGAAACTGAGTAAGCAAGATCAATTTTGAAGGTTTCCCATTATGAGCTATGTATTATTCTGATTAAGGCTTTATACAGGCTGTCCACAAAACAGGTAAGAAGCCAGGAATAGATTTTTGGCTCATTTCCTATCGATAATATATCTTAGTAATTTTGTATACCTTTATTTTTCGAGTTATTTGCTACTCAAGTTTTTTTCTCTTGTTTATCTACATAAATACAACTGGTAAATCAAGTTTATCTACGTAAATGTTTGACATCTTTAAATGTAAAAACATTTAGTGACTAAAAAAGGTAAAAGCCGTTTAAGGCTGGGGCTTTTCATCGGTCGCCCTGCCAGCGTTGCGGACGTGATCATCTGTCCTCCAATGATCTCATCATTTTGCTCTTGGCTCCTCCTTACCTCACCCATTGCGCCTTGAGTGGAGAGGGGTCATACTTGGGCATGTCACCACGTGTCATGGCTGTCACCCATCCATGTACTATCCACGCTTCGGTGATCTCACGGGAACCTGTTTATTCCACCTTATAAGGCCGTTGGGTTAGAGTCGTCAGCTTCGACCAATCGCAAATGAAACATGAAACTCAACTAAGAATATACTTAGTGAAAATTCTTGGTGCCATTGCCCATCAAATTTTCTTTCAGAATATGCTATTTTGAAGAATTTTCGAGTGCTTTGAACTCCCGAAATCCCTGACTGAAAGTCGAATTTTTGTGAATCCCAGGAAATTTGAATAATTTCTAAGTGCTCTAGCTCACCCCCCCCCCTTCCATAAATCTCATTTTCCGGAGACGTGAAAAACTTCCTCGGGATGTCAGCTTTCCAAAGAACTATATTTTTTTTTTTTTACAAATATTTCGGTTATTGGCTGAGAAATTTACGTTTTTGCTGAAAAAACGACGTTTGGATGTGCGAAATGTGGGTTTTCAGGTTGTCTTTTCCGCTGACGAACCAGTGAGGGTTGGCCTAATTTATGCGATGTGTCCAACATGCTAGGTCCCCTATCTATAGCCCTCAGGCCTTTACTACTTCCTTATGGCTGGAATTCGGAACTTGCCATCTAAATTCATTCGTCCAGCCAATGAAACGTTACAAATCTTAGTTACTGTCAGTTTTATGTAGAGAAACGAGATTTGTGAAATGAAACGAGATGATTGTTACAATGATTAAGGCTAATGTGGATGACAGGTGTGCGAGAGAAAGAGAAGATGGAAAAGTATTTAACATTTTTCTCGGCAACCGTTCATCTTTTTTAAATGTGAAAAATGGTTTATTCCCAGAGAATGAATACAAAAGAGGCCAACCAAAAAAATTTTGAAAAATCTGCTTACAAAATGAATTTTGTTTGTCAAGCGCCTGGGACTGAATTCACCTCAACAGGCACGATCCTCTGGGTCTCAGTTCACCGGCTGTCTTCTATTAGACTTCTATGTATAGTCCGTCTCTAGCGTTCGTGGCTTCTTTTGTTCTGTACGTGTACCTTGAAATCTAGTGAATTTTATCCCAAAAGTTTCAAAAATGAACAGAAAACTCTTCTACTCGACGAAGAAGAAAGAACTACGGATCAGTGCAAAACAGAGGAGAAAATATTTGATTTTTTATAAATTGAAATTTTCTTATTTGCAAGAATGCGAGAGGAAAAAATTTTGATTTTGGAGTACCTAGGTACAAACATTTTTACCACAGGGTTTAGAGCCTTGCAGTATCGGATGCAATTCTACCCTCCCGAACAAATTTGGTTCTGTATCTGTCGGGCTGTCGGGGTTTTCCTTGTTACAGGCATAACTTGCTCAATTTTTATTCGATGTTGTTGCAATTTTCAGAATTGTGTAGGTCATCCCCCAGACCACGACGGACTCCTTGAAGTGAAATGCCCAAAGTCGGCTGAGTTGTTGACCCTAGAGGAAGCCACAAAGATGAGAGGGTTTTGCCTGAAAAAAAAAAAAAAAAAAAAAACTCAAGCCGAAAACTTTTGCTACCAAATACAGGGGCAGCTTGAAATTGTCAACCGCGAGTATTGCGACTTTGCTCTTTGGGCACCTTCATTTCTCCATGTTGAGCGCATCAAAAGAGACAAAGAGTTTTGGGCCCTAACTGTGGCCGATTACACACGTGACTTTGACAATCCGACTCGAAAACTTTAACATCACCTTGTGACGGAATGGTTCGAACACGTGCGGGCGGAACGGGCGTACTCTCGGTCGACGGATTGGAAGGCAGAAATCAGGTAGGAGGGACAAGGAACTTAATTATTTCATGGTGGCTATAAGACAAGTACACGGTTGAGTAACAGTTTTGTGGTGGTTATAGAACCTAATGTGGTTGTAGTTATAGATAGATAGATAGATAGATAGATAGATCAAGTGTATGTATTTGAAAATTCAAAACAACAAAATATTAAGTACACAATACGCCATGGCATATTAGCCATTTGGCGGAGGTAGGCCGCTACAAATACACACACACAAAAAAAAAAAAAATAATCAGATTATCCAGTTTATCAAATTATCACATTTTCAGTTCAGGTTGTTACATAAGCCCTTCCAGTTCAGTTTTTTTTTCAGTTTTTTGCAAAAACTGAACTGGTTGTAGTTATATAGTTTGTCATAGTACAGAAGTATGGTGTACCTAATTATTTTGGTTGTAGTTATATACTTGGTCATAGTACGGAAGTATTGTTTACCTAATTATTTTGGTTGTAGTTATAGGCCCTACTTGTAGCTGTAGCAATTTTGCGATGGTCATGGGACTTAGCGATTTTGGGTGTAGTTATAGGACCTACTTGCAGTAGGCAGTGACAGTACTGAATTGCGGGTTGTGGTTTTAGGACGCCCTGGCTGCAGTTGTAGGAATTTCGGTGCGGTGTGCTCAGTCTAGCTCGTCCTTAGATCGAGGTCTTAAAACATTGGTATCCCTGTCGTACATACATAATTATATAATATATTGGGTTAACCGGGAGGCGTTGTGTTATTTACCCTCCTACCCCGAATTCCGCTCACAGGTAGGGTTACCAGATTTCCCTCGGAAAAAAAGAGTATAACGATCCGAATGTCAGAATATACCCTAATAAAACATATTTTCAGGCAAGTTACCTATAAAAAAAGGTAGGTAGGTACAAACAATCATTTATTACTCTCTTCAGTAGTACCTAGGGGGATATTCCTTTTTATTCCAGTTCCATTTTACAAGTGACTTAGGCACTTGTAGGAAATAATAGTTTCATCAGTACTGATAATAACTAGTACCTACACAAACCTGTCTTGAAAATAGCGACATTAAATTTGCGTTTCCTTCTTGGTGGCTTTGGCCCCATTATTTGACTAGAATCACCTATGTAGGAGTGAGGACGAGGGCAAAGAGAAAAACGATTGATAAACCAAATAAAATTGATAGCAGCAGCAACTTACAACATCTCATTCTTCTTATCTTATGGCTGTTGGCTGTAGAAGGGGACATTTACGTGGCCATAGTGTATGGTGGTGGTGGAGGAAGAGGAGGAGGCGATTTTAGATTGGATCAAGGTATTCAGCAGAAGAATATATAGGTAGGTCATCACTACTTTTTTCAAGTTTTCTTCTCTGTCTTTGAAAAAAAGAACTTTAGACTCTGGTAAAAAAAGAGAAGAGTGTAGAGGAAAGGACCTAAAAAAGTCTGGTCTATGTATAGGGCTTTCCGATTAGGGCTTTATTAACGCTTTATATGAGCTATTCCTGCTGCTGACTTACTAAGTGGTGGTCGATTAGAAAAATTAATTCAGGAGCAGTAGGATGTTTTTCTGATATCAACGGTCCTCACCAAAACCTCGAAAATAGCTGTTTTTGAGATACGATCCTTGTAGCGGATGTGCGATACCGTCTAACTTGGTTAGGGTCAAGGTACTTTGGACAAGGTTATGGTCAGGTCTTCCACTTCAGTTGTGTACCGCCTCGTCTCGTGTCACCCTTGAGAGTGGGGTTGTGAAACTATAATCAGCTTCCACTGACATCATTGTTCCACTAACATCATAATCCCCCCCCCCCTTCCTCTTCTATCAACTGGTTATTATTGTAGGCTTCTCAGCTGAATTTAGAATATATATATGTATAACAAACTGAGTTATCTGATTACATTTTGATATGTTGGCGCAGGTTTTGGATTTATAATAATACTTCTAGAATGCACCTACAATAAATTATGAGGCCTATGACCCTTAATACATGCTGACTGCCAAATAAATAAATTAGAAAAAATAAAAATGATTAAATAAATATACCTATACACAACGTAATGGAGGAGATTAGGAGGAATATTTTTGCTGTGGAACCATTTTGATGTTTTGTCACTTGGAATGTTCTTCCATACCCTTATAAATTGGAAATTGATACTACTTCGTTAGAAGTCCGTATCCAAGGTAAAACAGCGTTCTGTCAATTGCGTAGACTGCATTATACACGAGTACATGAGGAGGTCTGATGCGATCCAGATATCACGACGTCAGAAATGACAAAGAAACGAATGATTCAGTAATTGATACAAGTATACATGAGTACGTAGGTATACAATGAATAGAAGAATCTTGGATAGAAGATGGATGAATTTGCAGGCTCTTTGACCGAGAGATAACACGCATAAAACATGAAATAAGAAAACAAGAAATAAAATAGCGTTTACCACAAATCATCCATTACAATGAATGGTTGAGCCATAAAAGCTCCTTACAAAAACATAGATGAGAGAACTCCTATCAACCATATATAATGAAAAATAAAGGTCAACGTGACGGGGGAGGGGGGGGGGTTGCCTAACCCACTTCCTGGTTCTATCATCTGCTGTATATGGGCAAAGAGCAAATGAAGTTGTGAGCAGGAATGGCGAGAATCCCAGCCAATGATATACCAACTGCGTCACCAAAGGAGTTGATTGACATCGAAAACTCGCGCCTTTCAACCGCCACCTGAAAACATGTTGAAAAGTTTTATTAACAAATGAGAGATGTCAGGCTTATCAGGACTTTATCTTAAGTTATTTTTGAAAAAACACATGGTTCCAACTGCAGTAAACCCTAGTTCCATTAAAACTTGCTTAGCTTTGGATTATCATGAATGAGAGCTTTGCTGGAGACTGTAAATCCCCTTTTCTAACTAGCATACTTTGTCTGAAAGGTCACCAGCCAGTCCTTCTGGTGGTTTTATATAAATAGTCTCGTCAATATAATCGTTCAAAAAAGCGGTCTCTGCATCTATGTGATCAACCTCAAGATCTAGCTGAACAGCTAGACTAAACAGTAGGCGTGGTAGCCAAGGGTAGCGTGGTAAACTTGACCAAGGGAGAAAAAGTTTCTGTATAGTCTACACCACAAGTTTGAGTGAAACCCCTTGCAACCAGGCTAACACGGTATTTTACTATGTTCCTGTCCGAGTCCCGTTCAACTTTAAATACCCATTTGCAATCAACGTTTTTTGGTTAGGAGGACAATCCACTAACTCCCAGGCAGGGGCGTTGCGTCCATAAGGCCACTTGGGCCACTGCCCCGGCACCCAGAAACACTGAGTAAAAAAAAAAACTCAACCATGTGTTCAGTTGGCATTTGAATTTCCCTCCGTAAACTGTACCTAGCATTATTCACAAAGTTCAAAAGCGACTCGACAGAGTTCTCTGGCTATGAATATTCAATATGTGGTTCCGTCATGTTGGCTCCCTGTAGCTCCACAGACGGCATGTTATCAGAATATAGTGACAGTAATCGATGTCGTGCAATCGAAATCGAAACCTAGGCTCCTGAAACTGCCACCAGGTCCTGGGACCTGGTGTCACCATGGCAACCAAGAAACGTGGCCTGTCCGCGCAAGCTCAGTCGAGTAAATGTTGTTTGCCACACCTACATTGGGCCACAACCTCAGAATCTGATTTTAACCCCAAAATCGTTCATTTCACAATCGATTTGATCCCTTCGATTCAATTTGTCATCTCGATACGAGATGCTTCTTCTGATTTGTTGTCACATTCGCTTTCTCTGTCTGTTTTCAATTTTTTTGCCTCAAATTTTGCGCATTTTGCTTTCAGTCATGTTCCGATGACAGATTTGTATTTATGGTACTTACATGCGTTTTGTCCTGTTTGCTGTTTGTGGATTGATAGGCGTAAACTCACAGATAACTACCTATAGCTCCTAGTCAATAACTTCTCCATTCAAGATTCAGGTAGGTACCAGCCGACTGGTCATTTTTTTGCTGTTTACTATATTTTTGTAACACATGAATTCGGTGGCTAATTTGTAGTAGAAATTGCCGACGTTTTCGTAAGATGATACAGTGTTGATTAAAAGAGATAAGCTTTGCTGAATATCACTGCTATCAGTACATAAGGGAATATCAGTAATATCAGTAAATAAGGGAAGGGTTTTGTTGCCTTGGGGTATTTTGTAGACATATCTGTTGGTTTTGTGTCCTGGTCTGGTGCCCCACCGTTTTCAGACCCCACGCACCTCTACTGCTCCCAGGTATCATTTTTACGCACATATTCCAATTCATTACTCATGGCATCATGCCATTCCCTAGCATGGTTACTATTTAAGGCCTCTAACAGAAATTGGTTCATTCTCATCACCTACCGGCGGGGTCTGAAAACGGTGGGGCAACAAACCAGAAAACAAAAACCAATAGATTTTTCTACAAAATACCACAAGGTAGCAACACCCTTCCCTTTATTTACTGAAGTACTGCGTGATATTCTGCAAAGGCTTATATCTCTTCCTAAACTTGTAATCAACACTCTATTGTCGTTCGAAAACGTCGAGAATTTCAATTGTAAATTAGCCACCGAATTCATGTGGTAGGTACACAAATATAGTAAACTAAAATACAACGAAACAGTGACCTGTCAGCCTGTACCTACTTGAATGGAGAAGCTATTTGACTAGAAGCTAGGTCTTACTTATCCGTGTTAACACGCCGATAGGCTGTGTTGCCGACAAACAGCAAATAATACATAGGACAAAACGCTTGTAGGTACCACAAATCCAAATCTGTCACCGAAACTGGTCCGAAAACCAACACACAAAGTTCGACACAAAAAATGGAAAACTGACAGCAGACTCAACAGAAAAAAACAAATCGGAAGACGAAGCATCTCGTATCGAGATGAGAAGTCGAGGGGATCGAATCGATAGTGAAAATGAACGATTTTTGGGTGGAAATCAGATTTTGGGGACAGGGCTCAAAGTGGGTGTGGTGAACTACATTTTTACTCCAACTGAGCATGCGCAGACGGGCCACTTTTCTCAGTTGCCATGGGAACACTAGGTCCCAGGGCCTGCCCGTTTCAGGAGCCTTGGTTTCTATTTCGATTGCAGGACATCGATTACTGTCACTATATTCTGATAACATGCTTGATCTACGGAGGAAGCGAACATGAAGGAACACCATGGATGCTCTACTAGAATACCCATAGCCAGAGAACTCTAGCAAGCCGCTGGTAAACTTTGTGGAAATAGCTAGGTACAGTATACGGAGGGAAATTCAAGCGCCAACTGAACACATGGTTGGACTTTTTTATACTCAGTGTTTTTTTGGTGCTGGGGCAGTGGCCTTATGGACACACCTACCCTAGTAGGAACACACGCGACGACTTGCTGCTGAGCAAGTGTACTAGTCAAATTGATCACAAGGTACATTTATGGTTCTAAAAGCGGAATGTAAGGCACGACTCTTAGGTAGGCATATTGTGGTTCTGGTTCAGTGATTCCTGCTTTTCCAATTTTAATTTTGGGCACGAAGCTTTACATGACCCTCCTCCTTACAATGCCAGCAAGTAGGGGTCACGTTTTCTTTCTTCTTAGGAGATTTAATTTGACGAGACAAAAATGCAGACTCCTCACGAGCAGAGCAGCTTGACGTTGAGAACCAGGGTTCCAGTCACTGTCTTGTTGCAGCTTACTTTTAAAAAAGTCACTGAATATTTCGAATTCGATGTTCTCTACAGCCATCACCATTGGATGATTACTTTGTGACAGTGTGGCTATTCTCAAGTAGTTTTTTGGTCCGGTGAAGACGGGGGGGTCGCTTGGGGAACCCTAATCGATATCCCTTCGTAACTGGTGATAATCTCGCTGGTCTAGGAGGGGGACTCTCGGGGGTCCACGGATTTTTTAGAAACATCCTGTCCCTTTTATAATACATACATCAATCTATTGGATTCCCCACCCCCCCCATTAGAGCTCAGTATAATTAAAATATATTGAGCTCATTTGAAGGCAATTAATGCCACGTCCCAATTTACAAGTCCCAACAGTTGTTCCACCCTAACAATGGAGGTTGATCACCCAGAGGTTGCCCAGATGAGCACAATTCACTGGACAACAAGCTCTGACAACATTTTTTCTCCGCCAATACTTGTATGTAGGAGCTTTTTCTCCACCAGTAAAATATTAATGAGGTAGTACCATTATGATAGAGGTTAGTCACCTTGACGTTGTTCAGATGTCGTTTCCTGAACCAGAACGTCATACTACTTTTCATTCCCCCTTTTCCCTCTCATACTTCTGCTACACAGAAGTATGTCATGTGGGGAGGAGTGTGACGGTGTGGCTGCTCTCGAGTAGTTTCTTGGTCCGGTGAAGACTAACTTAGGGAAGCCTAATCGATATCCCTTCTTAACTGGTGATAATCTCGCTGGTCTAGGAGGGGGAATCCGGAGGGTCCACTGTCACACTCACTCTGTCACAACTTTTAGGTAGGCCTTTCAATATATCACTCCGATGAACTCGTCATCAACAGGCTTGCCTAAACTCGATAACTGGCATGAAGAATCCATCACTGTGTTGATATATCGGTCCATTGCATCGCAATCAACCAGTTTCACAGAAAAAAAGTTTCTGAAGCGGGATCAGCCTTTTATTAAGCCCTTTATCCTCGAAAGCCTTCTCGAGTGCGTCCCAGGCATCCTTTGCCGTCGCACAATTCATCATGTATGGAAAACAGCACTTCCGAACCATCAGACGGATTCTACGAAGAGCCTTCTCGTCCCTGCACAACTTCATGGCATCTTCTGTCTTGTTGTCTTCTGGGTAGCCTTTCACTGCGTTCCACATATTCTCATGAAGAAGACAATTCTCAAGACAAGACAAGACTTCCAGTCCAAGAAACGTAGGTAGCGAGGATGATCCAGT
Organism: Leptopterna dolabrata; assembly: GCA_954871275.1. Classification (NCBI taxonomy): domain Eukaryota; kingdom Metazoa; phylum Arthropoda; class Insecta; order Hemiptera; family Miridae; genus Leptopterna; species Leptopterna dolabrata. Next base: position 53,480,261 of record OX940974.1, on the reverse strand, counting down.
TTGTGGCATTGCTACTGGATTAGGTCAAGATTTTCACGAGGTAGATACGCGCAACCTAACACCACAAAAGGTATCCGAAAGTATCAGAACAATCACTCAACGTTTTGCGAAATTCTGGGCCCATCATACCTGTAGTAGAATTTAGAAAATTCACAGGGAATAAAAATTTAAGAAAAAAGAGATCAATTTAACAGAACTTGAGAGAGATTTACTGAGCAACACGAAAAAACAAAGATGACATCGAGAGGAGAGCAGGGATATGTGAGTTGCGGACGATAGCCCTAGGAGAGCTACAATAGTGCGCCAGAAATTCAAATAAAGGAAATGTGATGTTGCACTTAACATAAGTAGATAACGTTAGTTTTACAACAGGTGCTTTGGGAAACCTCAGGAACCAAACGCAGAGATCATCAGAAGGTGTGCGCAAAATGGGTATCACGATGGCGCCAAGATGGGTACCACTATGTGTTGGGGAGCTGGTATAACATGTGCATACAAAAACTGCCACAGCGTCTATGAAAATGAATCGACCCAAGTGGAGATTATGTAGAAAAATAGAAAAATGTTTAACCTAATAGTGTGAATATTATAGAAAATAAACAGATTTTTATGTTTCGAAAAAAAGAGAGATCTTATTTTTGGGATTACCCTCTTATGATCTGTAATAAGCATCACTCAGTATATATAATAAAACTAAGTTGTACAATGTGCATGCCGCTAAGACTGAAAAACGAGTCCTAGTACGATTAAGCTAGTTATATGGTGTGGTAGTCCTGAGGAGGGATGTTTGAGAGAGTAATAGCTTTTAAAACTTGGTGGGAGGAATTTATCGATAGAGTTGGCTGTCGCTAATGACATCAGAAAATTGTTGCACATCACCTGATGATAACCACTGATACACTGTCATGGCATTGATACGCAGAATCGCCATAGTTTTAGTACTGATATTGCTCTGCTGGAACCTCAACGGGTGGTGGAGGGGGATCACGATTTCGTTATTAGCTATTGTTGAATTAGCTTTATTTTTATCTTTATTAGCGGTCGTTGAATTAGCTGTATTTCTATATAGTTGGTATAGGCTCGAATAGGAATGAAAGGAATAGTTTTTGGGACAGATATCTTCAAGCTCTGAGAACAGCCTTTCCTCTAGTCCAAGAGGTCGAAAAACCCGACGCGTTAAAATGGGACGCGTGAAAAGGCACCCACGTAGCTAAAAGGCAGTACAGGTCAATTTGTGGTGGTGCCACCACCACACATTTTCTACGCACCTATCTAAATAGACAATTTATCATGATATAATAAGTGTACAAAATTAAACAGGTGCTGTGAATCCCCATATTTACCTCATGACTGATCCGATCGTAAGTATTAACGTAGCTAAGCCCACCGAGACAGCCTTCCCATAAAATCAAGGCCCATACGTAGTAGATCTCAGGTATGTAACCGTACACAGCATCGGCTCCGAGTATGATAACGTTGATGGCCTATAATCATGTAGTTTCATCATTAGCGTAGTTATCATAAATAGGTACGTTCACACACACACACACACACACACACACACACACACACACACACACACACACACACACACACACACACACACACACGCGCGCACACACACACACACACACGCACACACGCACACACACACACACACACACACACACACACACACACACACACACACACACACACACACACACACACACACACACACACACACACACACACGCACACACGCACACACGATGCCATCATACAGTCAATGGAGAGTACAGAAATTTATTTCTTCAGCGTTAATTTGAATCTATTGAAATTAGCACCTCGGCGTCTCTTCCTTCATAATAATTAATCAAAATCATGAAATGTTTCCCCTCAAGGCTTGTGCAGAACTCCTTTGTCCATTGTGAGGTCACAGATGAGGCTTCATTTAATGTGATATTGTATTAGAACTGCTACCTGATGTAGCTGCATTAAATTTTCTCTAGAATTCTACATTTCTGAATGCTAGGTATTTAGCGGTCTTTAACAGAATACCCCAACTTTCATAAAAAACGCTGCAAAGTCCTTGTCACATGGGTTTATTATTCTATTGGACATACCTACAGAAATGTTGGCTATTCCTTTATTGTTTCTTTCATGAGCCTGTTCATTGAAATAGCTATTTTTGATGGTTTCCACCAATTTTGGCCCCCAGAACCATGAATTAGGCTCCTTCAAATTATCTTTGAACATTGATATTGCCATTTAATTGACTTGATTCACCTGCCGATACTACATCTATTGTTATTATACAAGTTTATTGTGATTTCAGTAAATTTCCCAGGTTTTTGACTGATAAAACATGAATTTTGGGACCTGAGCCTTTGTTATAACCTCAATAAATTATTCACTCTTTGGTCAACACACCAACTTCATATTCGGTCTTCTTGCCCTGAAAAACATGGAAAACGATGCCTCAGGAGCTCATGTTCACTAAAACCCGAAAAAAACTAGAAAACCCCTATTTTTACCCCCGCTTTTAACCCATAAAACCTCTGGGTGTATTCCGATTGGGCAGCAAACTTTTGGGACAAAAATACGGTTCAAGTGTGTGCGAAAGAACAAATTTTTTTAGACCGAAATTAAAGTAGACGGTGCACAGTAGTGGAAGGTGTACGGCGCACAGACATTGCATTTTCTTTTATTATTTTGTGAATAATACACCTATGTATTCGCTCAGCAAACATTTTTTTATAAAACCCCCTCAAAATTTTTTCTTTTCCGTTTCAAGGTGCGTAGATTCCAAAAATGCAATGTCCATCCGCCGTCCGCCGTACGCCGTATCACGTGTACCGGCTTCATTTTCGGTCTAAAAAATTCGTTCATTCGCACACATGCTCCATTTGGGCCCTAGTTGTGTTCCGAAACTTTTGAGCCCGATCGGAATATACCCAGGGGTGTTATGAGTGAAAATGTGTGTAAAAATAGGTACTTTTTGCGTTTTAGCAACATGTTGGTAACATGAGCTTCTGAGATACCGTTTTCTATGTTTTTGGGGACGAAAAAACCGAATATGAAGTCGATTTTGACCAAAGAGTGGAAAATTGAGGTTGTACCGGATGTTCAGCTCCCAATATTGATTATGGTTTATTATTCTGTGAATAATACACCTATGTATTCGCTCAGCAAAAATTTTTTATAACATCTCCTCATACTTTTTTCTTTTCCGTTTCAAGGTGCGTAGATTCCAAAAATGCAATGTCCGTCAGCCGTCCACCGTACGCCGTGCGCCGTACGCCGTACGCTGTATCACGTGTACCGGCTTCATTTTCGGTCTAAAAAATTCGTTCTTTCGCACACATGCTCCATTTGGGCCCTATTTGTGTCCCGAAACTTTTCAGCCCGATCGGAATATACCCAGGGGTGTTATGAGTGAAAATGTGTGTAAAAATAGGTACTTTTTGCGTTTTAGCAACATGTTGGTAACATGAGCATCTAAGATAGCTTTTCCCATGTTTTTGGGGACGAGAAGACCGAATTTGAAATCGATTTTGACCAAAGAGTGGAAAGAGTTCTACCAAATGTTCAGCTCCCAAAATTGATTTTTTATGGGTGAAAAACCTGGGAAATCGTCTGAAATCACAATTAGTTTGTATAATAACCAGAGGCGAGTAAATGACATAAATGTTAAATGACATAATAAAATACATAAAATGGTAATTTTTCGAATAAATGACATAAATGTTAAATGACATAATAAAATACATAAAATTGTCATTTTTCGAATAAATGACATAAATCGCAGAAATTCCGAATAAATTACATAAATCGGAAGTTTTCGGGCCAATTTTCCCCGAGCCTTAGAAATACAGTTTGTTCATATTTGTGCTCTCTAGGTCATCGACATCGACGATGACTCATGCCAGGCTGGACTGAATTGCTCCTGCGGCAGAACACGTTCCTCGTCGAAGCTGTGGAAACCGTCGAAGAGTTCTGCAAGGAGAAGTGGGCTGGACGGATGGGGAAGAACCCAAAGAACAAGCTTGAGGCTGCAATCAAACGTAATCCAGCTTGGGAGGACATCCGTGCGATAGCAGCGAGGCTGAGAGGCGAAGAAGGCGGAACGTTACCTGAAGGATGGACGGCAAAAGATGCTCTGCTTATGAAATATGCTCTTGCATCCTCTCCCTGGATCGTTTTCCAAATTTAAAATGCTTTTGAGTGAAAAGAGAACTAATTTTACTGATAAAAATCTAGAATCCCATACGATTTTATATGTTAACAATGATTTAAACTTGCAAATACGTAGTTCTTATGATTCTAGAATGATTTTCCTTGTAAATTTTGTAAATTTCATAACATTATTATTGAAATAAAGGAATTAGTGCCTACAGAACGTGTTTGTAAGTGTTCCTTCCTTTTTTCCAGGTTTTACAATGATTTTGAACTTGCTAGGATAGCCAAAACTTGAAACATAATTAATAATAATAATGAAATAATTTATAAATGACATAAAATGGCCATTTTGGTCGGATAAGTGACATAAACCACTAAAAATAGATGACATAAATGACATGGAATAAATTACATAAATCGTAATAATAAATGACAAATGTTGCTCGTCTCTGATAATAACACTGTCAACACGTGGATCAAGCCGATTAAATGGCGCTACCAATGATGAAAGATAGTTAAAAAAAAACCGTACCTAATTTGTGTTTTAGGGGCCAAAATTGATGAAAACCATCAGAAATAGCTATTTCGATTATTACGCATGCAGCCAACATTTCTGTAGGTACCTATGTCCAATAGAATAATAAACCCATGTGACAAGGACTTTGCAGCGTTTTTCTTCTACATTTTAAGGTGCATAGATTCCAAAAAACGCTGCCAAGTCCTTGTCACATTGGTTCATTGTTCTATTGGACATACCTACAGAAATGTTGGCTGTTTATTTATTGTATCTTTCATGTAAAATAATTGAAATAGCTATTTCTGATGGTTTCCACCAATTTTGGCCACCAAAACACGAATTAGGTAAGCTCCTTTTTTTTCTTTCTTCAATTGATTGTCAATTTTTTCTTTCTTTGATCGTAGGTAGTGCCATTTAATCGTCTTGAGTCACGTGTTGACACAGACGATATCCCGCGTTTTTGACTCATAAAAAATCAATTTTGAGAGCTGAACCTTTGTTAGAACCTCAATTTTCTACTCTTTGGTCAAAATCGACTTCATATCCGGTCTTCTCGTCCTTGTAAACATGGAAAATGATAACTCAAAAGCTCATGCTACTCAAACTCAAACAAAACCTATTTGTATACCTATTTTGGTTTATTATTCTGTGAATAATACACCTATGTAATCGCTCAGCAAAAAATTATTATAACACTCCCTCAAAATTTGTTCTTTTACGTTTCAAGGTGCATAGATTCCAAAAATGCAATGTCCGTCCGCCGTCTGCCGTACGCCGTCCGTCGTCCGCCGTATCACGTGTACCGGCTTCATTTTAGGTCTAAAAAAGTCGCTCTTTCGCACACATGCTCCATCTGGGCCCTAGTTGTGTCCCGAAATTTTCCAGCCCGATCGGAATATTCCCAGGGGTGTTATGAGTGAAATTGTGTATAAAAATAGGTACTTTTTGTGCTTTAGTAACATGACTTTTAAGGTATCGTTTTCCGTGTTTTTGGGGACGAGAAGACCGAATATGAAGTCGATTTTGACCAAAGAGTGGAAAATTGAGGTTCTACCAAATCAGTCAGAAACCTGGGAAATCGTCTGAAATCACCATCAATTTGTATAATAACACTAGAAAAAATGTCAACACGTGGATCAAGAAGATTATTAATTTGGCACTATCCAATGATGAAAGAAGAAAAAAGGAGCGTACCTAATTCGTGTTTTAGGGGCCAAAAATGTTGGAAAACATCAGAATAAGCTCTTATTTCAATTGTTCACATGAAAGGTAAAAAAAATGAACAGCCAACATTTCTGTAGGTGTGTGCAATAGAATAATAAACCCATGTGACAAGGACTTTGCAGCGTTTTTCACTTATAACATCCCTGGGTATATTCCGATCGGGCTGCGAAGTTTCGGGACACAACTAGGGCCCAAATGGAGCCTGTGTGCGAAAGAACGAATGTTTTTAGACCGAAATTGAAGTAGTTATGCGTGAGATAGCAGACGGACATTGCATTTTTGGAACCTACGCACCTTGAAAAGTAAAAGAAAACGCTGCAAATCCCTGCACATCGGTTTATTATTTTGTACAGAATACCCTTCTGTTACAGATCACAGCTCTCTGCATAGATAACCCGTCTATATAATATAATATGTACTACTCTATACATATCGCAGATCCTCCGTAGATTAGTACCTAACCTCGTACTCGTTACTAGGTGCCTACCTAAATCAGGAGTTAAATGTTGCTAAAATAATACAGCCGATGAAAGACAGTACCTAAAACGGCAAAAAGAAACGCAAATAATGAAGTTCTAAAGGAAAATTGTTGATGTGGAGTGAAATAGATGCCCCTTCTGCGTAGATCACTGTTTTCTGTGGTTAGTAGGTACCTACCTATAATTAACCGTTGTGCAATAACTTGCCCATCAATAACACTTCAACGGTTGTTCAAGTTGCAAAAGTACCGATCAACAAAATCCAGCCCCTTCTTGGTAGATGAACCGTTGTGTAATAATTTACCACTGTGTAATAATTTACCGTTATGTAATAATTTACCGTTGTGTAATAATTTGCCGTTGTGTAATAATTTACCATTGTGTAATAATTTATACCCATCAATAATACTGCCACGTTTGTTCAAGTTTCACAAGTACCTACCAACAAAATCCATTAGTCCATCACTTATCAAATGAAATAATATCGCAGAACAACCAACTCGACTTCATACAGCCATCCTTGATTACAATCAGGTGCTCCCTAGCGATGATATCCGGGCCGGATTTATACCGTTTGATTCACGATCGTGTTGACGAAGCTTTTTCGGATACGAACGGCTGGACGTACAATGCTGCGGGTGGTCTCAAAAAATTGTTTAGGTCAAGACAAATCTAATAACGAAAAAAAAAACCATACCCTTCTGTCGAAAGTTTTCGAGATACGGCGTTCTGAAAATTTCAACCCCTATTTTGAACCCCTTAGAGATGACTGACAGTAACGCTGAGCATCGAGGACCAACTAGACGCCGAACGGAACCTATAACTCGAATTTCATCAATTTTGTTTCATGGTAACTAAGAAAAGTGGCCAGTACGGCGTACGGTGGACAGACAGAAATATTTTTATTGCATTTTCGGATTCAATACCTATACCTTGAAACGTAAACCATCAAATTTTGAGGGGGGTTAGAATTTATTTTTTCATGCTCGATTCCAATGGTTCTTTATATCGAAAATAATAAACCAAAAATTTTGGGGGGTGTTATAACAAATTTTGCTGAGCACATAGGTGTATATTATTCACAGAATAATAAGCCAAAACACAAAAAATACATACTTTATACCCATTTTTCGTTCATAACATCCCTGGGGATATTCCGATCGGGCTGGAAAATTCGTGACACAACTAGGGCACAAATGGAGCATGTGTGCAAAAGAACGAATTTTTTAGACCGAAAATGAAGCCGGCATTCATGATACATGGCATTTTCTGAATCGAAGCACCTTGAAACGTAAAAGAAAAAATTTTGAGGGGGTGTTATAAAAATTTTTTGCTGAGCGAATACATTTTCACAGAATAATAAACCAAAAATTAGTTCTTTCGCACACTAGCTCCATTTGGGCCCTAGCTGTGTCCCGAAATTTTGCAGCCCGATCGGAATATATATCCAAGGGTGTTATGGATGAAAAATTGGTGTAAAAATAGGGTTTTTTGGTGTTCTAACAACAAGAGCTTGTGAGGTATCGTTTTCCAGGTTTTTTAGGACGAGGAGACCGAATATGAAGTCGATTTTGACCTAAGTATGGAAAATTGAGGTTCTAACGAGTTTCAGCCTTAAATTTACGTTAAATTTTGGTCTGAAACCGTCGTTCTTCCTCGCGCAGTTTGGATCAAAATTTTGGAACACTTTTGGTTCCTAGTTGTGCTCCGAAGCTCGGCCGCCCGATCAGACTAAACCCAGGGGTGTTATGGGGGAAAGTGGTCGTAAAAAGAGGGGTTTTCCAGTTTTTTTGAGGTTTTAGTGAGCATGAGGTTTGAGTGAGGTAACGTTTTCCATGTTTTTTAGGGCGAGAAGATCGAATAATATATGAAGTGATTTTGACCAAAGAGTGAAGAATTGAGATTGTAACTAAGGTTCAGCTCCCAAAATTGATTTTTTATGAGTCAAAAACCTGGGAAAATGTCTGAAATCACCATAAATTTGTATAATAACATTAGATTAACAGGAATTAACAGGTGAATCAAGGCAGATTTTGAGAAGCAATAAATAAACAGCCAACATTTCTGCAGGTATGTCCAGTAGAATAATAAACCCTTGTGACAAGGACTTTGCAGCTTTTTTAAAATCTACGCACCTTGAAACGCAAAAGAAAAAATTTTGAGGGGTTGTTATAGAAACTGTTTGCTGAGCGAATACATAGGTGTATTATTCACAGATTAATAAACCAAAACGCAATGTCCGACCGCCGTACGCCGTCCGCCGTATCTACTTTAGTTCGGTCTAAAAAGTTCGTTCTTTCCCACACAGGCTCCATTCGGGCCCTAGCTGTGTTCCGAAACTTTGCAGTCCGATCGGATATACCCAGGGGTGTTATGGGTGAAAAATGGGGTTTTTTGGTGTTCTAACATGAGCTTGTGAGGTATCGTTTTCCATGTGTTTTAGGACGAGGAGACCGAATTTGAAGTCGATTTTGACCAAAGAGTTAAAATCTAGGTAAAAGTTAAAAATCTACGTTCTAAAGAAGTTTCAGCCTTAAATTTACATTAAATTTTGGTCTATAATCGTCGTCCTTCCGCACACAGTTTGGGTCCCCATTTGGAACACATTTGGGTCCTAGTTGGGCTCCGAAGCTCGGATATGAAGTCGGCAGCCCGATCGGAATACACACAGGAGTGTTATGGGTAAAAAATGGATGTAAAAATAGGGGTCTTCGAGTTTTTTCCAGGCTTTAGTGAACATGAGCTTGAGAGGTATCGTTTCCTTGTTTTTTTGGGCGAGAAGACCAAATATGAAGTTGATTTCGAACAAAGAATGAAGAGCTGAGGTTGTAACGAATGTTCAGCTCCCAAAATTAATTTTTTATGAGTCAAAAACCTGGGAAATCGTCTGAATAACCATAAAATTGTATAATAACCCTAGAAGTAGTGTCAACAGTTAACATACAATTAAATGGCACTATCAATGATCAAAGATAACTTGTCAAATATAGGAGCCTAATTCGTCTGTCTGGGGGCCGAAATTGGTGGAAACCATAGAAAATAGCTATGTCAATTAATGCACATGAAATAATTAAAATAAATGAACAGCTAACATTTCTGCAGGTATGTCCAGTAGAATAATAAACCCATGTGACAAGGACTTCGCAGCGTTTTTCCAGGAGGAATAGGGCTCTTATGATACCTATGTAAAGCCAATGATTTGACAAAATATTGAAAGACATTCGTACCTGTAAAAAAGCAAGTACCCACGTTTGATGAACTCTAAATAAACCGATCGACGACCGAGAAAAGAAAACTCCTGCTTGGTAGAGTAGTTGATACGAAACGTATTGATTGTCAGAACTGATCCAAGTGTAATTGAAGTGGATCAACTCTTGCTGAAACGAAAATTGAAAAATAATGGATTAGGTAATATGAATTAACGAGAAAGTTTCTAATTCTTAGATTCATTGGATCTTTACAGCTTGTTTAGCGAGAAACCACTTGGGTACTTTTCTCAGGGAGCAGTTCCCAAGAAAGCTTCAAGCTCGCCATGATTTACGCGAATTTTCGAATACAAAATACGCCATTGCAATTAGTCAACCATTAAAAATGGTATATTTAACTACCGAAAATCATATCTCGGTAGTTAAATGTCTCGAGACAGAGATGCTATCTATGATGCTTATTTCAATTGTCAAAGATTGTTTGACAATGGAGTGGCCGAATTTCAGTTTTAGTGGTCGATAGCGCTAAAAATTGGAAATATGGCTAAAATGACCAAAAGTCAAGTTCGATTGTTTTGTCTTCTGTGTTCATAGGCAGTAAAACACATTGGAAGTTGATTCCTCCACTGGTCGCCAGGAGTGGTAGTGAATTTTCTCACTAACAATATTGGGACATTGGCCTTGTCTACTGGTTTATTATTTTCAATAATGATAATGGTTTACGTTTCAAGGGACGTCGAATACGAATATCGAATAAAAAAATATTTCCGTTCGTCCGCCGTACGCCGCGCCGTCCGTGGCTTTTCCCTTAGTTCCCACAAACCAAATTTACGAAATTTGGTATACGGGTCCTGTTTGGGCTCTGGTAGGTCCTCGAAGCGCGGCGTTACTGTCACTCTAAGGGGTGAAAAATAAAGGTTGAAATATTTGGAGTATCCCTATCTCGGAAAATTGTATTTTGAGGTAGGGTTTTCTCGCATTTTTAAATAGTTTGATTTTTTTCTGCAATTTTGGGACCATCTGGAGCATTTTACGATGTCGCCATGAAATTTGCTATAAAATTTGCCCTATACAGCAGCGTGTATGCAGGCATCAAGTTGGGTTGAAAGCGCACATCACGCTAGACCACAGCCGTAGCGGAGTGGTCTAGGCGTCGGTCTCTGACACTTGAAATCAGAGGTTCGAACCCCGGTCCCGGGATCGAGTATTTTTCATTGCAAAATTTCCCGTCAGAACTACATTTGTGGTTCTTTTTTCCATTTTGGCTACTGCTTGAACATTCAACGCATGATATTAATTTGTACGGGCGAATAGGTACTAAACTAGGAGGGGCTGCGATCTACACAGAAGGGTTATCTACGAGTATACAGATAGCTGTGATCTGTAACAGAAGGGTGTTCTATACAAAATAATAAACCGTTTTGTAGGGATTTGCAGCGTTTTTTACGTGATATAAAGTCGTTTTGCGCGCCACTGCTTTTGTTATAAGAAGAAGAAGAAAACGTATACTGTACCTTTATATACCTACAGAAAAAACCATTTGAAATATTAACACGAAATAACTCAATCAGAAAACATTACGGCGTAGTTTTTTTAACTTTCGGCCAGAGGGCCGTGCCGTCATCTTCTCTGATTTTCTAGTTACGTATTCTGAAATAAGTAGGGGGTTCAAAATAGCTCCTTATAAAAAATTTGGGGAAAAATCAATTAAACGTCTTTCGACTGTGAGAAAATACCTATTTTCACAATAAAAATACCTTGTTTCGTGTCTTTGATAAATGATTTTACTAGAATTCTAAATCTTCCATTGACCATATATTCCTCAAAAGTCCTTGCGCAGAATCCAGCTTTGGGATTGTCTACATGAGTAACGTTTCAGATCATTTAATGTGCTTAGCGGGTGTGCATATACCTGGATTCTCAGATCATTCGTTTGGCGGTCGTTTGGCTCATGATGATGAGATTATTACGAGATATTAGATAAATTATTACAAAATGAATCTTGGAACAGTGTTTACACTCAAATGAAGTAGACTCTGCCTATGCTAACTTCTGAGTAACACTTAGAAATCACATTGAGTCTCGGAAAGCTTCCACCAGACTGAGTACTGGAGCCCTGAGGGCCGGTCCCTTATATGGGGACCTTCTCCTCCTCACTTTGCCAAGGTGTGGAGGAGTTGGTTGTTTTGACCGTTCCCGAGTTTTCCCCTGTGTTTGTCGGTCTTGTGGAGACTGCCTTTTCGCCGTTTATTCAAGATTCTCCAAAAAGCGAATTCTGAGTTTGTAAAATGTTGTTGGTTCACAACAGTCCCGATTTCGCCCTCACTTCTCTTGAACCGGATGAGGCAGTTTCTGGAATGGGAGGAGTGCCCGTCGAGATCGTACTGCCATTCACTCACACGGTGGAGTCAGGGTCAGACACAGGTTGAGGGGTCGTGTGTATCCGTGGTACATCTTGGTCAGGCACTCTTGTTGGTGTCATCTCTTTTGTTGGGTGCAGCAAGTCTAGGCCGCAAATTAATTCATTTCGCCGGCACTCGCCTTTCTCTCCCCTGACGATATAAGAATTTGGGCCAGCAGTTGCAGTTACAACTTAAACCACACTAGCTGACAAGGTGTGAAGTGTGGCCGGTCCTGAGCCGTACGATCGCCATGCTCTTTAGACTTTTCTTTTAGTTGCTTCAGCATGGTAACGCCTTATCATAAGTGCTGTTTGGGATGAGGCAGTTACGGATTGGGATGAGTGTCCATCGATATCGTACTGCCAGTCGCTCGAACGGTGCAGTCAGGGTCAGACACAGGTTCAGGGGTCGTGTGTATCCGTGGTACATCTTGGTCAGGCACTCTTGTTGGTGTCATCTCTTTTGCTGGGTGCAGCAAGTCTAGGCCGCAAATTAATTCATTTCGCCGGCACTCGCCTTTCTCTCCCCTGACGATATAAGAATTTGGGCCAGCAGTTGCAGTTACAACTTAAACCACACTAGCTGACCAGGTGTGAAGTGTGGCCGGTCCTGAGCCGTACGATCGCCATGCTCTTTAGACTTTTCTTTTAGTTGCTTCAGCATGGTAACGCCTTATCATAAGTGCTGTTTGAGATGAGGCAGTTACGGATTGGGATGAGTGTCCATCGATATCGTACTGCCAGTCGCTCGAACGGTGCAGTCAGTGTCAGACACAGGTTCAGGGGTCGTGTGTATCCGTGGTACATCTTGATCAGGCAGATGAAGGACGTCACCGTTGTTGGTGTCATCTCTCGCACTCTCGCACCAGTCTCTTCGGAGGCGTGGGTCCGAATTCCACCGCTGCCACCATGTTTTATTACTGTGCAGGTTCAATTAGCAATCAAAACTTGAATTTAAAAATGACCGTTTTTTATTTAGATCTGGTCTTCTTACTTACTGGCTTCCCATCTAAATAATTATATAATAAACATATAAATTTTTGTCAAAATCTAGGGATGAAATCAGGATGCTCTAAAAGTATTTGACTATAAAACAATTTCAAAGACGCTGCAAATGCCTTTGCGGTTCATTGTTTTGTGCAGAACACCCTTCTGTTATATAGATCACAGCTCTCTGTATAGATAACTCTCCTATATATAACATATATATACTATTCTATACATATTGTGTAGACACAGACCCTCCGTACCTTAGTACCAAACCCCGTACTCGTTACCAGGTACCTACCTAAATCACGTGTTAAATGTTGCTAAAATAATTCTGTCGATGACAAATAGCAGCTAAAATGGCAAAAGAAACACAAATAATAAAGTTCTAAAGGGAAATTGTTGATGTGGAGTGAAAAAATATTCAGTCCTGGTAGGGTTTCGGTCTCGGGAACTTTAGCATATCAGTTCGTCAATTAGACCACTACGATATATCGTCCAGCTAGCCGAGAGAACAGTGATGTGCGCTCTCAACACAGCTTGATGCCTGCATACACGCTGCTCTTTACGGCAAATTGTTCACAAAATTTAATGGCAACATCGTAGAATGCTCAGGATGTTCTAAAAAATTCAGAAAAAAATCTAATTATTCAAAAATTCTAGAAAACCCACATCTCAAAATTCAATTTTCCGAGATAGGGATACTCTGGACATTTCAAATCTCATTTTTCACACCTTAGAGTTGAGTGACAGTAAAGCCGAGCTTAGAGGACCAACGGGACCCATATAAATTTCGTGAATTTTGTTTCATGGGAACTAAGGAAAAAGCCGCGTACGGCGGACGGCGTTTTTATTATTCGATATTCGTATTATACGTCCCTTGAAACGTAAACCAACAAATTTTGAGGGGGAGGGGGGGTGTTATCTCTTTTTTTTCATGGTCGATTCCAAAGGTTCATTATTGAAAGTAATAAATCAAATACCATTTCAGTTTCAGTTTCATACAGAATAGGGGTCAAATTTGGGTTTGGGTGGTGGAAAATTGTTATTAAGGGCTAAAATGTATATTAGGTATTAATTCACCTGAAGTTGTGTGGGATGGTGATTCACGACAGAAAGAGGGGCTATTTCGATGATGAAAATATTTTTCTCAAATTTACGATTGAATTTGAATTGCCGATTGACGATTGACGATTGAAATAGATGATTGACCATTTTCTCAAACAGATGAAAATATTTTTATCAATTTTACTGTATAAGGGTCAAAAATCGGTAAAAATGGGTCAAAGTTCAGGTGCCCACAGTTCGCTCGCCGTCATCTCGTAGTTTCTTGGCGACAAATATCATGCTGGTTTTAACGGCCTGCACCATTTTGCATTTCCGGTTTTTGAGATTTGTTCTCAGTTTTAAGATTGTTGTTACTCTTCAACATGGATGACGAAAACTGATTGAAGTAGTGCGGACATATCCCCCGCTCTACGATCTCTCCAATCCCAAATACATGGACACTGATGTCAAGAACAATGTCTGGAGTGAAATTGGAGAGGAATGTCAAACAACTGGTAAGAAATAGGTATGTGTATATTTTTATATTAGATGTTACATTATTATTTGCTCAGTTGTCACTTCCCAAACGACTGATAGTTTGCATTGTTCTTCGACGGATTCATGACGGATGGAACTCGGTCCAATGTGAATGTGAATCACGGACCGACACTGACCGATCTTAGCCGCTGGAATCTCGTGACGATGACGGGCCGGTCTCACGTGAAGCGACCTTTATAATATATAAGGAAGTCACATCCACTCCATCCAACCCACCTCCCCTAATAGCTCGGAAAATATTCACGAAGGCCATGGCATTTGATTTGTAATCAAATAAACGTAATGTTATTTAACTATTCATGGTTGATTTATCCTTTAATCTGTTTTTTATTTTATTTTTATTTTTTAATTAGCGAATTTTCGAAGAAAAGGAAGCTATTGTTCTCGGTCCAAAATTTTTAAAACTCGAATTTCCGAAAGATTTTTATACCAAAATCCGTTTCAGACCATCCTGAATTCACTGCCGAAAGACACCAAAAATTATATGTATATATATATATATATATATATTTATATATTTATATATATATTTATATATGTATGTGTCATTCCAGACGATAACTCTCGAAAGAATTGAGATAAAAAGTTCAAATTTGCACGAAAAATCTGTCTTGGCAATCGACAGGCTAAGTTCGAAGATGGGTAGAATCGGGTCACTCTAAGGGGGAGTTTTGGGGAGTTTTAGGGGGGGGAAATTACCCATAAATTCCCAAAATGAAAAAGTCCGACAAGTGACACCTCATTTTAAAGGTTTTTGTACGCTGAACACGATGGTGAAATCAGAATTGCGATATCTCATTCCATTCTCAAACTGGAGCACTTTGAAGATGAAGGAACGTGGTTATTTCTTGAGATGTTCTTCCTGGTTCGTCTGCTCTAATCTGATAACGGAATGGGATATCGCAATTCTGACTTCACCATTGTGTTCAGCGTTGGAAAATCTACAAACCGAGGTGTTACTCGGCAAAAAATGGAACAAATAATTTGTTACGTATCCAATACAGGCTCTTCTGGTATTCAAAACATTTTTGATTTCCCCCTCCCCCTCCTTCCACCCCAAATTTTACTTTGCGTAAAACTACTCCTGTTTTAATTTGGTATGGTATCAAGTTGGGAAAACATTGGCCGAAAATTAATTTTCAGAAAATTTTAGGCGGAGGAGGAAGATGCCGAAAACTTCGAAAATTCGCTCTTATAGCCATGCTGCATGACTGTGGTTTTTTTTTTTTTCAATTGGCATTAGCCAGTGGGAACAGCCATGAAGAACTTTATTTCATGTAGGTTTACAACTATAATACATAGGCAGGTTAATTAGACATGTATATCGTTATTACTTGAAGTTATTGAATTGAACAACTGAATTTTGAACATTTGAAGAATTGAACTTTAAAATTTTTGGAACATAAAACACTGACTTATACTTTGACTTGGATGTCTTCAATAAAAACACAAATTCCCCTATACTTAGGTTCAGACCTTGAATGTACGATTTGCTGGTAGTGGATGGGGTTAAATGCGTGTGCAATACACATGTCCAACATTCTTTTCCTTTCTGAGTCATAGGATGGACATTCCATGAGTATATGTTCCACGGATTCATTGTCGGCGCCTCAGATGTTGCAGTGTGCTGAGTCACGTAGTCTCCTGTGCAAATAACGTTGCGCTCAGTCCATGATTTGAACGAAGGCCAGCTACAATTCTGATGGACTTCCTACCAAAATCAAACTGCTCAAACCATGGTTTCACAGAAACTAGAGGATTTTCCTTGAGATATCTTTCGCCCGTTTCGGCTCAGTCGACCACAGGTTGCCATTTGTTGATCAAACGTCGACGCATGATCGTGTAAAGGTCAGTGTGTGGGGCTTTTCGATCCACTTGCGTACCGTACAGTGGGCCGAAGTTTGCTGAATCATCTGCCATCTCATTACCTCCAATCCCAACATGAGATCTAGCCCATACAAAATGAACGGTTCGACCAGATGATCACATGGTGATCCACTGCTTCCAGAATATCCAATAGCACATGATTAAAACTTCCTTCGAGCCTGAAATTGGAGAGCTTAGACAAAACGCTGCGGCTATCCGTGACTATTACTACGGATTGCTCAGTACCGGAACTGGCAAAGAGAAGCGCTTCTCTTATGGCTTAATCTGGCTTCTCTTATGGCTCTTATGGTTTAATCTGTTATTGTTGTATTTTTTTGTTACTTCTATGATTGTTATCATTTTTGAAAATTTAATTTTAATTTGTGATAGTTTTCAAGCCATTGGGGGGGGGGGGGGGGATCACCTCCCACTAATCCCCCCCCCCCCCACCCCCCGGCTACGCCACTGCCCAGGGGCCATATTCCATGTTTTGAGTAAGAAATCCCCCCCCCCCCCCCCCGCCACCATGCAAAAGCCCCGCTGCGCCACTGCATATGGCTAAAAATTGTGGGCCCATTGCTATAACGTATTTTCTTAAAAAATTCGGTAAAAACTATAGCTGAGAGTGAGCTCCGGTTCAATCTCAATTTTAGGACATCAAGTATCCCAAAACGCACAGACTAAATAAGGTGACGTTAGAAAATAACAATATGTCAACGTACCAGGCCTTGGTTAATGAAATACTCGAACAGGTATACTAGCCCAAAAGGCAGCATGTATTTCAGTAGTCCAGGGACAGCTCTCATTTTGTCCATTAAGGTTGGTCTGAATAGTTCCGCCGAATCATCTATCGCTTCAGTGGAATGGACAGCTTGACAGACGTCGTTAACATTGTCATCATAAGACCGTTGGGGCAAGCTGCTCAATACTGGTCGTTCCAGTGCTACCCAGAATCTGTGCACGTGATCATAATTATACATGTCAGTTTTCTATTGAGGCAAGAGGTTGTGTAAATGTTTGATTGTGAGACAATTTTCCCCAAAAAACCTAGTTTATTCAAAGGAAATTATAAAATAATATATTGATAACAAAACATGCATATTTACGGCTGTATTTACTTACGAAATACCCATTACGAGAGGCACAGCCAGGAAAACCAAGAGAGGTTGTGAACGGTTGTTTCCGGAAAGATAGGTCAACAGCATATACGACCCAGCACCGCACAAACCAGCAGCTCCAGTACCAGATGACCAACCTGATAGTATCCTCCTGAATGATATATCAAACTTGTTGGCTGGCAAGTATTAAAGATTTTTTAGGTATACCTAATATATAATTGGAAGTGTAGTCACACTAGTACACATTTATACTACGTGTGACTACACTTCCAATTAATCTACAGTGGGTAGGTATACACGATTTTAGTGAATTATTCCTAACTGTCCCAAAATGGTACCTACCGGTTTTTATAGAAGGCCATATATGCAAGGAGAGATGTTTCTCCGAGACCCGATCCAAATGCGATGGTGACAACTCCGGCGATGGCCATAGATATAGTTTTGGCTTGTGATACAAGAATGAAGCCAATCGCATTCAGCGCAATAATTAAGGCGAGCCTGAAACTGAAAACCAAATGGGTACCTAAGCTGATTCACATTGTGAACTTGACAGAAATACGACAACATGCCAATTTATTATAATATAGTTTCACAGATATGCGGTAGATTCAAGAATTCTGCCTTTAATTATTTGTTGTTATGCATGTTATTTTGTTCCTATCAACAAAATCAAAATTAACCATCATTTTTCAAATGAAATAATATTGCAGAACAACCAATTCGAATTCATACAGCCATGCGTGATTATAATCAGGTGTTCCCTAGCAATGATGTCTGGACTGGATGTATACTGTTTCATTCACTGAAAACCAAATGGGTACCTAAGCTGATTCACATTGTGAACTTGACAGAAATACGACAACATGCCAATTTATTATAATATAGTTTCACAGATATGCGGTAGATTCAAGAATTCTGCCTTTAATTATTTGTTGTTATTCATGTTATTTTGTTCCTAACAACAAAATCAAAATTAACCATCATTTTTCAAATGAAATAATATCTCGGAACAACCAATTCGATTTCATACAGCCATGCGTGATTAGAATCAGGTGTTCCCTAGCAATGATGTCTGGACTGGATGTATACCGTTTCATTCACTGAAAACCAAATGGGTACCTACCTAAGCTGATTCACATTGTGAACTTGACAGAAATACGACACCATGCCAATTTATTATAATATAGTTTCACAGATATGTGGTAAATTCAAGAATTCTGCCTTTAATTATTTGTTGTTATACATGTTATTTTGTTCCTATCAACAAAATCAAAATTAGCCATCATTTTTCAAATGAAATAATATCTCGGAACAACCCCTTCGATTTCATACAGTCATGCGTGATTATAATCAGATGTTCCCTAGCAATGATATCTGGACTGGATGTATACCGTTTCATTCACACGCATGTTGACAAAGTTTTTTTGGTGCAACTTTCAGAGCCTTACTGTGAACGAAAGGCTAGCCGTAAAATGCTCCAGGTGGTCTTTTAGAATTCACAAGTTCGAGATCTACTTCAAAAATTTCAACCGCTATTTTTCACCCCTTGGAGAAGACTGACAGTGACTGACAGTAATTTTGGTTCATTGTAACTAAGAAAAAACTAAGTGCGGCTGACAGCATACCGTGGACGGACAGAATTTTTTTAAATTCCATTTTCGGATTCTACATGCCTTGAACTGTGGAAACCATACAATTTTAGGAGGGGGGGGGGGACTTTTTTCCATGCTCCATTCCAAAGGTTCATTATAGAAAATAATAAACCAGAAGTACGTCAAACTGGTAGAAATCTGTGATGGTAGCCGTCACAGGTGGGCTGAGTGGTCTAAGGCGTTGGTGTCTGAAGCCGCTTGACTGGTGGCCCAGGTTCGACTCCCGGCTGAGAAACGAAATTTTCTCAAGAAGAGGGTAAAAGGTTTAATTAAAAAGGGAAATCCTCTTTAACGCTGAAGTTTTGTAATACGAACTGGGTTCGCTAAAGTACCTTGAGAGTCTCCAGCTTTTAATCCTATATTATAATAATCCTAATATTATAAATATGTTGAATTCATGGAAATTGGGATAGTTCATTGGTTAAAATCATTAACAGGCATTATATACTATAATAAACTAGGTATACCTACTCAAGACCGAAAATTAAAGTAAAAAATGGATGAACAAAATCCTAATTCTATCTTTCCACCAGTACATAGGTAAATTTTATATACGCTACTACGGCGCCCCGGTTGTTGAACTTCAATGAAGTCATTTTCTCATTTTCCTCCATCCATGCTTCATTTTTGTGATCCATGCTCGGTATTACCGTTTCAGTGCACTTTTACCGAACTATTTAGTATCTAACCAAAGTAACGAAATACATCACTCGCGACGAAATCCTGGAAACCCATATATTATCAAATAAAAGCTGAGCTATTAAAACGTTATATCTATTTCCTGTAAGAACAAAACGCACCGTTAAACCGGTTTCGGTGATCAAACATAACCTCAAGTTTACCCTTGATTTGTATTTCCTTTTTGCCCTGCCTCACTTTTGTTAAATATATAAACGTTCTTCTGAACCTTGTGTATGTTGATGTGTCTACTATTCCCATGGTGGTGACCAGAGTTTCAACGCGTATTAGGGCTTCAACTCTCAATTGTGAACCATGACTGATGCTGATAAGTCACTTCTAATATGCATTTCTTCGCAGTGATTTCGATTTTCAGAACTCGAGGTTTCGAATGTTCTCATAAAAACAACCCTCTCCACTCTGTCGGTTGATCCTCAGTGCTCCAACTCAACTGCCAAGTCGAAAATGACCAAGTTCGAGCTCTTGACTTGATACTGCTACGCTCATTTCAGGCTTCCTTTGCCAGGGACGCTCAGATCTAAAACATCGTATACTGATTTGATGAGTCGATTAGAGAAAGAATCCGGAATCTGAGGGTCATAAAGTCACCAAACTCTTGACATCGTTGGAGTTACGTATGCCCTTCAAGTTTCCCGGACACACTAGCAGGTTCCCCTCATTTTCGGGTAATTCTGGATAAAATGGGTTGAGTTTAACATGAATTTGTTATGAAGCGATGCACCTGGGAAGCGGAATAAATGGTAGCACACGACAGCTCCGGTACTACCTACCATAGTTGCATCCAGCATAGACAAAGTCGCATACTATCGCAACCGTCGCATACGAATTTGTTGAGGTCTCAACCCCACGGTAGGCATTCTGCAGTGTAGACCGTTGTAACACTGTCATAGGTTGTAACACTGCCATACTTGGGGCTCTGTAACCAGCTCACAAATTAATAATAGGTCCATTGCTTCTTTTCAATCACTCTCTGTTTATGAGAGTCGTATCCGCCACCCTCCATCCTACTATGAGTATTGCATCTACCACTATAATTTCGATTCAAAGGTCAAAAAATGTATACACTTCAGCAAGTTTCCATCCAACGTCGTTTTCTAGTTGGGAAACGGACCAGCCCTTCATTGAGAAGGCACCAAGTGATACGGGCCATTTACCTTTTGTAATTTGTTTGCCTCGGATCAAACTTCCAGAACTCGTTTTCAGTAGGTAGACTCGGAAGCTCAGGTAGGTACCTAAGTCTCAGTCGCTCCTCGCTCTTGTCGAGACAGTCAGCAATGTTCAAAATACCTTCATTACACAGCCAAAGAACCCATCCAAAACTTCGGCGAGCGCCTTGTACAATTGGAACTACGCTCAACAACATGTTTTAATCTGGTTAACCATTTTGGTTCACTTGTCGATATTTCAATACCAGCTGTAGACAGCAAAACCATTAGGCAAGCTAAAGACGATGGCGGTGACAGTTTTTAATATGTTAGTAATACCCTACCAAGTCCTAGTGAGATAGTGTGTATCTAGTAAATAGTTTCGAATAAGATTCCTAATGAAAGATTCGCCATCTAGACTATTGAAGCGATGGCTGAGAAATAAATGTTGCCGAGTATTAAGCTCAATGCAATTATGGTATCATGTGATATAAGTGAATTAACTCACTGAATTGCCAAGGGGAAAAACGGAGCGAATATCTTGATGATTAGAGATGGTAATATGTCAGCAAGAAGTATTGCCCCCGTTGACATCTCGGTACACTTGCGCGCAGTATTCACGTTATCGAGAGTTAAATTAGAACGGCTTGCACTACCCACCTGAACAAAACAGTAATCAACACAAAAAGTCCAGTGAAATACAGCATGTCCACGTAAGTGAATTTTCGAAGCTCTTTTCGAGGCTCTATTGAACTGCTGAACATGTTCCTTGGGTTTGTTCATGAAGCTGAACACTCTTTTGCCGCCAAACGTTTGTGTTATTTAAAATTCTTTATTGCGTCAAAATATCGCTCTCTCTATTTTTTTGGTGGTAACTTCACTTTTCAAATTAAACAGAAACAAAACAAAAATTTAAGAAAATAAAATTAAACCATTAAAACAAAAACCAAAACAAAATAAACAAAAAGAGCCAATTTTTAACCTCCAGAGAAACAAATATTTATAGCTATTATAATATTCAAGTTCTGATGCTTTTCTTAGAGCTAAAAAAAGATCCACATAATTTTTAATTAACCCACTTCTTTGAGAAATTAATTTTTAACTACTGGATTAGTGAGCCTTCCACATTACAGAAGGTAGGGAGCTTTGTATTGATGCAAGAGTTGAAAAATGCATGCCTTCCAAAATCAAAATTTCCATTCCCATATTATGTTTCAGACATCGAAGAACAATATGGCGTCTATCCTTTGGCCTGTCTGTTTCCAATTCCTTGTAACCACAGTATATTAGCGAACAAACCATCTAAACTAGGTGAAATTTGGAGGGTATGTGCGGGTTGGTCCACGAATGATCCTATGTGATTTTCATCGAAATTCGACAGTAAATTGCTTCTTCGTATACGCAAACATGGATTTCCCGGCGCCGCTAACTCCAATTCTAGTCGACCGATTTCCTGAAACTTTCCGGGATCATATAAATTGTTTCCTGACGGTCCCTCTATGAATTTCATCACTATGGGTAGAACAGCCCGCGCATCCGCGAACATTGACTTTCGTGCGTGCGTGTGTGTGTGTGTGCGTGCGTGTGTTTGTGTTTGTGTGTGTGTGTGTGTGTCTCATTCCGCACGATAAGTCCCTTCATTTCCACGGTAAAAAATTCGTTCCTGCGCTGAAAAATCCGTCCTTGCGCATGAGTAATGATGAGCTCGTTACCCAGCCAAGTAGCGCTGTGCGTAACGGTTCAAATTTACAAATTTCTGGTCAA